>VZRU01010174.1:30772-81438 GCA_013398155.1 Pedionomus torquatus | reverse complement strand
ATAGGACAAGGGGTAATGGTTTTAAACTGGAAGAGGGGAGATTTAGATTGGATATGAGGAAAAAATTCTTTCCTGTGAGGGTGGTGAAACACTGGAACAGGTTGCCCAGAGAAGTTATAGATGCCCCATCCCTGGAAGTATTTACGGCCAGGCTTGATGGGGCTTTGAGCAACTTGCTGTAGGGGGAGATGTCCTTGCCCACACCGGGGGGGTTGGAACTTGATGATCTTCAAAGTCCCTTCCAACTCTAACCATTCTATGGTTCTACTATTCTATGACTGACTTAGCTACAGACCTTTCCTTGCTGCCCATGCTGCCATGGCCTCAGCTCTAGGAGTCATTCCTTTCTTTCGCACCCAGGTTCTTGAGAAATCTGTGAACAAATGAAGCTGAATGTACTCAGCCTGTTGTCAAGACAAACCTTGTTAACAGGTAAATATAATAATCCACAGATGGAGCATGGAGACACAGGAGTGACAAGCTATCACAGCATGTTAGAAGTAGATCTCATCAGATATCTGAGACTATTCTTAGCCAGTCCATCCTGAACTCCAAAATTAGCATAAATTCACAGGGGAAGCATTCCAGGGAAAAGCAACAATGTTTCAATAGGAATTCTGGTGTCCAGAACTGACTGCTTAGTTACCTAGTTCATGTCTCACCTGTGAGAGGCCCTACCCAGTCCTGTATAAATATTCCAGTTCACTTCCAGCTTTATTTCAGGTATCTTACTATTTTTCAGAAGTCAAATCCTCTTCCATTTATGTGAATGTATTTTCTGTTACAAAGACACCCTACCAAATAATTTTAACCAATAGACAAATCTCAAGAAGTCATTACATGTTTCTGTGGGGCACATGACAGATTAGAAAGAAGAGAGAGGAGGCACTGTATTCCCACAGGATGTGGAACTGTGGCTCTTTTCTTGTAGATCCTGGGATGCCTGATCTGTGCAAACAAACATATGCATCTCACACTACTGCCAGAGCTTTGTTAGGTCCCCATAATAATTTCCATGAAAATCTAATTTGCCTTATTTACCTCCTGGTATTTCCAAGCCAGCTTTGTTGGTCTTCTCTTTATTGAATCAAAGACATTTTGTGCATAAATGGGATCTTACAAATGCTTAATCATGAAGAAACCTACAACTCCATTTCTTCATATTTCAACAAATCAGTGAAGTCAAGTTAGTTGCTATCTTATGCATGCTGGTCATTTATTAATTTCTGACAGATACTGCTTTCTATACAGAAGTATACTGTTTCATTAAAAGCAAAATATGTTATTCTTCTAATTTTTGTGATTGTAAATATTGTCCTTAAATTAAGATCAAGGATTAAAAATCCATGATCACAGAATCACAGAGTCACAGAATGTTATGGGGTTGGAAGGGAACTTTGGTGCTTATCTAGTCCAACCCTCCTGCCAAAGCAGGTCGTCCTAGAGCAGGTTGCACAGGTATTTGTCCAGGCAAGTTTTTAATCTCTCCACAACATCTCTGGGCAGCCTGTTCCAGGGCTTGCCACCCTCAAAGTGAGGAAGTTCTTCCTCGTGTTTAGGTGGAACTCAGGTGGAATCAAGGAGGAACTCAGTGGAACTGAGACTTCACTTCAGACATTCTTGACAAAGGTAATTCAGTCATGAAGGATGCCTTCAGCAGAGAACTTCAAATCTGGGGCATGTGAATATCTAACTACTAGGCCAAAGTGCTGAGCAAGACACTGGCTTTCAGCACATGGACACGAACTCTGTCAGATACATAGACTAAAATATACCAAAGCCTTTCATACATGCTAAAGCCATACACAAAACTGGATATATTTAACTGCTTCCCTCATGAGGGACCTCTGTCTTTTCCATCTTAGCTCTAAATAGTTGTCAAAGGAAGACAGGAAGTTATCCTTTTTTCTAATTGTGTACTTGGAGTTGGAAGAAAAATTGCAGCTCATTTTCCTCTGCCTTTTAGTGGAAGACTGAAGTGGGAGCTAAAAAATTGGGTAGGCAGTGAACAGAGTGGCTCCAGCCCTTTCTTTGAGGAGACTTAATACCTGAAATGACAAAAAAAAAAAAAAAAAAAAAAAAAAAAAAAAAGAGTNAAAAAAAAAAAAAAAAAAAAAAGACAGGTTCAGCACAGAAATCTATCTCACTGCTATTTCAAAAGGTCAACAGGAAAGGAAAAATAGTACCTTGTTTTCAGCTCCTCCTTCTTTCCAGTTGAAAAAAATATATATATCAGGTTCTCCTGTTCCTTCTTTCACTCACCTAATGGAACTCTAAGGGAAATGACAAGGTCATACAAGTCAATCTTGGTTGCCACATGAGGACTGGACTGAGGTAACAACTTAGTTTATTGCTCATGTCCACTGCGCATGCACTCAAAGAGCAAGATGTGGATTGTAGTGGACTACTTTTAGACATGGAAACTTTTCAAAGATAATTTTGTTCCATTGCATTGCTCCTTGAGCCTTCTCTCCTCAATAATGCAACATGACATTGCCATCAACTGTTAGTACTGTGTCAAGGAATGCCCTCTGGGAATGCAGTGCCTCATCTCTATTCTTCCTTGCTTTAACTCCTGTACATCACAGACAGTCATTATGGTGAGTCCTTCCTGCAGTTGCTCTAGTGACTGAATCTCTAAGGAGCATATGTGGAAGCTTCAAGCTTCATGTTTCTTCTGAGAGAATTCTTGCATTGGCTGTATGTCTCATTTTGCAATCTTAACTCTAACATGAAAATTTAAATGCACACAAACACAGAACTATTTTTTTCTAGTGACCAATCTGAAAAAAAAATAAATTTAAATCATCACATATGAGTTTGTGATGACCAGGACCAGGTCCCTGGAAGAACAAATATGACTGCTCCCTGAGTTCATGCAGTAACTGGTGTCAGGAATACTTGTTCTTAAAGCCACTTAGCTAGTAATTTGTTAGTAAATTTCACAGCTACTTGCTTATACCAGAAGAAATGGGTATGGATAAGGAGTCAACTCAGAGCTTATGGATCAGAGTTAAAGGGAGAGTAGGAACAGGTGATGTTACAGTGAGGGTCTACTATATGCGACTGGACCAGGAAGACCTAGCAGAGGAGGCCCTATATAGAGAAATACAAGCTAAGGCACATAGAATCACAGAATGGAAGGGACCTTAAAGATCTTCGAGTTCCAACCCCCCTGCATGGGTAGGGGCACTTCCTACTAGACCAGGTTGCTCAAGGCCCCATCTGGCCTAGCCTTAAACACTTCCAGGGATGGGACACACAGAGGTTCTCTGGGCAACCTATTCTAGTGCCTCACCACCCTCACAGTAAAGACTTGCTTCCTAAGATCTAATTTAAATCTCCCCTCTTCCAATTTAAAACCATTACCCCTTATCCTATCACTACACTTTCTGATAGAGTCACTCTCCAGCTCTCCTGTAGGCTACTCNCAACCTGTATTTGTGTCCGGGATTGCCACCTCCCAGGTGCAGGACTCTGTACTTGGCTTGGTTGAACTTCATGCTATTTGCATTAGCCCATCTCTCCAGCCTGTCCATGTCCCTCTGGATGGCATCCCTTCCCTCCAGCGTGTCAACTATGCCACTGACATATGTTATCAGCACTATGTTGTCAGCAAATTTGCTGAGGGTGCATTCTATCCCACTGTCCATGTCTCCAACAGAGATGTTAAGTAGTACTGGTGCCAGTATCGACCCCTGAGTTCCACTGGCAAGCCCTGATCCTCATGGTGGACTTCAACCACTGCAACATCTGTTCAAGGGACAGCAAAGCAGGAAATAAGCAACTGAGGAGGTTCCTGAAATGTGTCAATGATAAATTTCTTCTACAAGTGACAGAAGAACCAGAAAGAAGTGCCAAGATGGACCTGGTTCTCACCAACAAGGTGGGGCCGGTAGGGAATGTGAAGTTCAAGGGCTGCCTTGGCTGCAGTGACTATGAGATGGTGAAGTTCTAGACCCTTAGAGCCAGAACAAGGTCACACAGCAAGCCCTGGACTTCAGGAGAGCAGACTTTGGACTCTTCATGGATCTGCTTGAGAGAGTACCATGAGATAAGGCCCTGGAGGGAAGAGGGGCCCTAAAAAGCTGGTTAATACTCAAGGATCACCTCCTCCAAGCTCAGGAGTAATGAATCCCAACAGAAGAAATCAGGCAAAAATGCTTGGAGCCCTGCATGGATGAACAAGCAGCTCCTGGACAAACTCAAACACAAAAATAAAGCCTACCGAAGTTGGAAGCAAAGACAGACAGCCTGGGAGGAATACAGAAAAATTATCTGAGCAGCCAGGGATTGCGTTCGGAAAGTTAAAGCCCAGATAAAGCCGGTAAGGGATGCCAAGGGCAACAAGAAAAGCTTTTATCAATATGTTGATTGCAAAAGGAAGACTATGGGAAATGTGGGTCCTCTCCAAAGAAATGGAAAACCTGTTTACCTGAAATATGAAGAAGACTGAGGTACTCTGTAACTTTTTTTGCCTCTGTCTTCACAAGCAAGTGCTTTAGTCACAATGTCCAAGTTGCAGAAGGCAAAGGCAGGCACTGGGAGAATGAGGTACTGTCCCCTGTAGGAGGCGGTCAGGGTTGGGACCACCTGAACAACCTGAAGGTCCACAAATCCATGGGACCTGACAAGATAGGTCCATGGGTCACAAAGGAACTGAAATACGAAGTTGCTAAGCCACAATCCATGATATTTAAGAAGTCATGGCAGTTTAGTGAAGTTCCCACTGACTGAAAAAGAGGAAACTGAGCTCCCATTTTTAAAAAGGGGAAAAAGGAAGACCCAGGGAATTACAGATAAGTTAGTCTCACCTCTGTGCCTGGCAAGATTATGGAGCAGATCCTCTGGGAAACTATCCTAAAGAAACACAGAAAAAAAGGAAGCGATCGGCGACAGCCAAACATGACTTCACTAAAGGCAAATCCTGTCTGACAAGTTTGGTGTCTTTCTGTGGTGGGGCTACAGCACTGGCAGACAAGAGAAGAGAAAAGACCAATAATCTGCCTGCACGCATGCAAAGCATTTGACACTGTACCACACCTCATCCTTGTCTCTAAACTGGAGAGACAGGGATTTGACGGATGGGCCACTCAATGGATAAGAAATTGGCTGGACGGCCACACTCAAAGAGTTGGGGTCAACGACTTGACATCCAACCGGCAACTAGTGACAAGTGGCATTCTTCAGCAGTCAGTACTGGGACCAGTGCTGTTCAACACCTTTGTCGGCAACACGGACAGTGGGACTGAGCGTACCCTCAGCAATTTTTTGTCAGACACCAAGCTCTGTGGAACAGTTCACACACTGGAGGGAAGGAACGCCNCAGTGGATGAGAAGCTCAACGCAAGCCAGCAATGTGTGCTGGCAGCCCAGAAGACCATCTCCCTCCTGGGCTGGATCAAAAGAAGTGTGGCCAGCAGGTCAAGGGAGGTGATTCTGCCCCTCTGCTCTGCCCTGGTGAGACCCTACCTGGAGTTCTGCATCCAGCTTTGGGGCCAACATAAGAAGCAAGTCCAGCGGAGGGCCACCAAAACTGATCAGAGGGCTGGAGCACCCCTCCTATGAAGACAGCCTGAGAGAACTGGGATTGTTCAGTCTGGAGAAGAGAAGGCTCTGGGGAGGCCTTATAGTAGCTTTTCAGTATCTGAATGGGCCCTACAAGAAAGCCAGAGAGGAACATTTTCCAAGGGCAAGTAGTAATAGGACTAAGGGTAATGTCTTCAAACTGAAAGAGCATAGATTTAGACTAGACATTAGGAAGAAATTCTTCACTATGAGGGTGGTGAGGCACTGGATCAAGTTGCCCAGGGACGTTTTTTAGGCAAGGATTCCAGGCCAGGCTGGATAGGACTTTGAGCTATGCAGTCTAGCGGGAATTGTCCTGACCCAAGGCCGGGGGTTTGGAACTAGGTGATTTTTAAGGTGTCTTCCACCCTAAACCATTCTGTGATACTAAGATTCACCAGCAAAATGACTAGTAGAACTGAAGCAATGTGGTTTGCATTTATCTGCCTTCCACTCTTTACACTCTTTTACTGAAGCTACTTTTTTACCCTCCTCTTTTCTATTCCACTGCAGTAACATTTGCAAGGAATTGATATCAATAGAGGGCCTGTCTTTTTCTTCTATTTAAGTAACTATAGTGAACAACAAAGGCCCTCCTAGTTTGTAAGCAAGGTCAGTGCTGAGATGACTGAGGTGGCAATACATGCACAGTACCTTCCATCATCACAGAAGAGCACTGGGGTGCAACAAGCACTGCAAAGAGTACAGGTTCTTCCAAGACATTATCTCAGAGGCCCATGCACAGACCACTCTATTTATGACAGCCCAGTCAAATGACAGCACGTCTATGACAACACTAACAAACTTATTTCTGATACTTAATGGGAATCACCCCTTTCCCAATCTACTAGTAAGTTCCTGTTCCACTGTACAAAGGAACCAAAGAGGTTCTCAAATAAATAGCCGGGAAACTTCACAGCAAAAAGAATGAAGATTTTTTTTTCCTTAATCTTCTTTTTCCAAATGACCAAACGGCTTACAGTGGAGTAGCCTGGCTAGTAGCCTAGCTGCAGGACAATTCAATCTGATAGGAACAGTGAAGCCATAGTGAAGTAGACCATAGATACAACAGGTCAGTTGAACTCCAGTAAAATATTTATGTCCTACCATGTCATCGCTCATTTTCTTTTTGCTAGATGCATCAGGAAAAAAAAACCTATCTAAGGCTTTGGAGATGCTTCAGAAATGGCTTTTGGATTTCAAATGTGTGTGATAAATTTATCAGATGGTGCTGCAAATTTTAAAAAAGATTGGTAAGTCTTTTGTGTCTATGTGCAGGAAAGATTCCTCTTGTCCACCATACATAAGCTGCCGCTTTCTGCTAATATGCTGTTGGACACTGGCATGAAATACTTAGGTTGTTTAACAAAAAGGAGAAGTTAAACTACAAAATTCAGAGACTGACAAAAACCCAGCATTCCATAACAAAACCTGAAATTATCATTTTGCCTTCATCTATTAGCAAAGTTAACACTTGTGATTGTGCCACTACATAGAAAGAGTTAAACAAAGCAGAACAGGTAGAGAATACAAGTATTTGTTATTCGGGTAGATGATCATTCAAGCAGTATTTAGCTCATCAGTAATTTTTCCTATTATGTCTTCTACACTGGAGAATATCTCACAAAATCAGAAACGGTGGAACTGCATAAATAGGGGCAGCTTTTATCCTGCTATATTTTTTTGTAATATCAGGGTACCGTATTAACTTCTCTGTTACAAGAATTTGCTGTTACTTTTCATCACAGCTGGAAAGTATAAACAAGCTTCAAAGCAAATGCATTTTATAGGAATTTACCTATTACTCCTTTTAATTGAAAAATTTTAACCACTGTAGCAGAATCCAATATATTTTACTACTCCTATTAAGCATCAACAAAATTGCTTTCCTACAGTAATACAAGGGCAAATAGGATTCAAGAGAAGTAATCTAATTTTTATCTAATTCTAGTAATTTGATTTTATTATAACTTAGCTATAGCTGTGGAAATCATAGTCATAGTGCTAAAGCATTGTACTTCACAAGCCAGAATAAATTCTGTATTTCAGACTCTTCCTTGATATTTTTCATCTGATGAGTGTGAATATCCTGAAAAAAAAAAACAAAAACAAAAACAAAAACCTTAAATGTATCCTGGTCAAACCACTACTTTGTGTGTGTATGCTCACAAGCACACTCATAGCCTCCAGGATTTTTGAATAGGCAAAACAATTATTTCGCTCTTGCATGAATAAGATAACAGAAAGAGCATGATTCTTCCTTTCCTGAGGTATGGAGTGCTCTCTTCCTACAGACTTTTAATTTTTGTGGGGGTTTGGGGTTTTTTTGTGCGTTTGGTTTTGTTTTAATCCTAGAAAAACCACCACTGAGTTAATTAGCCCCTCTTTAAAGGCAGCACGTCACTCTTCCTACCTACTTCACTCTTCCTAACACAGAGCCTGCAAGGGGAATGGTCATGAATGACAACATGCTTACACATCAGAAAAGACATACACATCCCTATCATCAAGATAAAAATAACATGTAAATGTTTCACTGAAGCAAGAAGCTGGCTATTGAGAACTGGTTACACAGACAGCAAACAACCCTTTTTTGACGTCTCATCTACCTAGTTCAGACAGTGGCAAGCTCTTGGTTTCTCAGAGCGTAGCATACCAGACACTGCACATGAATATGCTCCCTCACATGCTTGGAAGATCTGTATCGCTACCTGATATGGAACCAAAAAATGTGGCTATTCAGGAGTTGTAAAGGAACAGAAAAGCTCTTTCTAGGTCAGTTGCTTACACAGTCCAGTTTGCGAAGGCCATGAGGTCTTCAGACAGGAGCCATGAAGCTGTGATCATGGCAATGACTATGCTTTCCATTTACATGGCAGGTATTTTATAGCACCTTACAAAGATAAGAGATCAATTCAAAGCCTTCCAGAACCTCCAAAGTAGATTTTTATGCTGAAGGTAGAAGGGGAAACAAGCCAACTTTTTTTTTTTTTTGCACGCTTGTTTTAAAAATTTTTTGCAACACTTTAATCACCAAATCTCAATGAACTTTAAGAGGAAGATGCTGTATCTATTTTATAGAGATGAAGCAATTTATTCAAGGTGTCATAACAAGTCATATGGGATCCAGGCAAAAATCATACATTTGATTTCTAACCTCTGTAGTACCACCCTAGCATAATCTATTTAATTAGAAAATATATTTATATGTATGTAACAAATTAATGTCATAGTTGTTTTGAATCTTCATGGTGAATTATAAAAGCACTCTTATCCTAGAACAGTATTTTGAAGCTAAGCATCCATAATTACATTATCAGCTGCATTTAACTCTAGAAGGCAGCAGCAATCTTGTATTTTGCAAACTATTTTTTAAAATTTTCCTTTACAATAATAGAAAGAACTCTGATATTCCAAAATAGTCCAGACAGTATCCACCACAACCCACTACCTCTAGAGAAAGCGTCAATTGGAAATACATTCCAACTGTCACAGCTAAGCAATTTCTTAGAGCAAAGGGATTCTGAGTGATTTCATGGTACAAGGAAAGACAGTTAATGTAACACAGAAAAATTAAATTGTTAATAGAAATGTCACAAAGTAAATGACAAATTTCACTATCCACTTTAAAAAATAAAAATAATCATTCAAGGGCAACAGTGAAACAAAGATCTGTGTGCCTCAGCATATAAAGGACTTGGTTTGCCATGAATTTTTTTTCGGGTCCATATATGCAGGATTTTTGCAAGCAGAACCCTAGAAACAGCAGTGCTGAGATTTAAATTGGATTTTGAAAGGGCTCTTTTCCCTGTGGCAGACAGTCAGAAATCCTGCTGAAGGTACAATTTACAAGAAACAGATGATGTCATTTTGATAAAGCTCTCCTCTAGTTTCACATACCCAAGTGTTTCAGAAAAATTCAGACTCTCAGCTTTCTGTGAAACATCCAAAAAGGTCAAGATCCCAAAGACTGAAGGGAAATAGAAAGGCAAGATATAGAAGTACATTATTTATCAAGTTTGCATTTTAACACCAAGTCATGTCTGTCTGTCTGTTTGTACATTTTGTTGTGTTCAGGAAACTACATGCATTCCACATATAGTGAAGTTTCCTGATTCCTGAAAGTATAAAAGAGTAGGATTGAAAATAACAAGAACAGACAACATGCTGCAACTCAGAGGACAGTATTTATTTTTTTGCTTTTTAAAAAACATCATTACATTGATAGAATACTATGGAAGACCAAAATATATTCATTCAAAACTAGTCTGTTAAGCATATATATTGAAACTCTAATTTTTCATACACGCAATGAAAATTTCACAAATAGCTATCAAACCTTATCAAAAACATGTTTAAAAATAACTGCCAAAATCTCTCTTTAAATGTACAAAACACCTTTGCTGTGCTGAAGATACCTTTCTTAAAAGCCAGAAATACTTATGTCAACAGTTGAGTCCACATCAAACCCTACTGAAAGCAGTAGTTACATAAATATGTATAAGCACTGTACAAAGTACAGCGTTTGTCTCAATGTTGCACATACCTGTATTTGTTTACAAAATGTTTTATAAAATCTCTTATTATTGAACTTAACACCCCTTCCTGTCTCTAGAAAAATGGAGTCACTGAAATTATCTGTTTACTAAAATATCCCCTCTGTCTCTGAATTTGAATCTTCTGTCATAATTCAAAGGGAAATTTACCACTCATTTCAATGCAAGCAGGACTGAAAGTTTTCTTCAGCGTATCACTGTGTAATCCCTTTTACTTTCAATTGGTTTTACCCCTTAGTTTCATAATGTGAAACATTGCAAAGTTTAACATTAACTGAAGAAATCAGAACTTGAGTACTTCAGTTTACAAGGCTGGTGTATGGATTAGTTCACTATAAAACTGAACGTTCAATTAAACTAAAACCAATTGCAAAGAACATTGCATGCTTTTTAATCAACACTCCTCTCCTCTCCCTTGCTTCTTTTATAGCCCCTTCTGGCATTTCTTTTGGAACGAGCTTTTTAAGAAGGTGCGGTATCCTGGATCATCCACATATTCATTCCTGAAGCGGGAACTCAATACTCTCTGCCTCTTCTTCTCTCCCAAGATGATATCTGCTCCATAAAATGTGTCTTCAAATCTCATGTCAGAGGCTGTAGACTAAAATCAGACAATAATTACACATGCCGCTTCACACAGGTCATCATATTCTGACATATTTTAGACAAGCTACATGAAAACTCAAGTATATTTACTAGATTGTATGAAGCAAAGCTAGGCTAAATTTCTGATTATGCAGTTACAACTGTTGTCAGGGAAATGTCTAAATATATATATATTTAAAATGCACATTTAAAATACAAATTTTAGTTTTCCATATTTTGCATCTAAAACTCATCATTTAATTCTCTAGGTCTATTCTTTATTCTATTATCTATTCTAGTTGATTCTAGTCTAATCTAGAATATATATGCAATCTAATATATATGTGACTAACAACAGTCGTTAGTTTTTATTTTCTCCAGAAGTCACACAATGGCTATACTTCAAGCTGAAAAATAGTAACATGGAAGTGGTGCAATTGTTGGGCAGGTTTGGCCCTTGCAGCATCAAGCATTATCCACCACTTTGGATACAGGGAACTTTTAACTGAAAGGTACTATGGCATGAACCTCTGAAAAGAAACCTGCATACTGCCTAATTTTCGAAGAACTGGAGTCATAAGTTCAGCAGCAAACTTAAACCAGTTGGGAAAAAAAAAGTGAAACAAAGCAGTGGGAGAGCAAATAGCAAGCCATTTGGGAAAAAGCACTAACAGAAAATATTGGACCAACTTCCACTCCTGGACTCATGGTAAAGTGCCACAATTGGGAAAAGCATCATTTGACAGGAATTGGTGTCATTTATTTCTAGAGGTGGTCACAATACCATAAGCTGTCTTTAGCTTAGACTGCTTTCATCATGAGGAGGGAAGGAGGTGCTGATCATACCCTGAAGACTACACTACATATTTATAGAATTTGAGGCAATAGTAGGAAATCATACAAAGATCTACATGCAGGCCATGATTTCTTTTATTTAGTTGACCAAATGCAAATGCAATGTTTTAACCTATATTTAACTCCCCTATGAAGTTAATGGTGTTAAATGCAAAAAAAAACCACAAAAACCAACCAACCAAAACCCAAAACCACCTACTATAAAAACTCCATTTTAAATAGAGTCGAATAAACCCAGCTACATTTGTGTTGTTATCCCTTTTGAAATATAATAGTTTACCTTCTATGGAACATGCACTTAATTATAAAGACTTTTTTACACTTAGTCTCTACATCAAAAACGAGGAATGGAATGCCTTCTGCATATAATGAAAAAATCACACTGAATATAACAAGATCGTTCATTAACATTTTTCAAAACATCTACCTTAACCCAAGGTGGTCAGGACACTGCAAGATGTGTGCATTTATCCAAAATAGATTGACAAAAAGTTGTCTAGCCAAGAGTATTGGATCACTACACCTCCCATTAGAAAGGGCTGTCCTAATCTTACTCTTCCTTCAGTAAAACAGGACACCCTGCTGGTGAACCTCAGCAGGCCGACAGCCTCATGTTTCACTGTCTCTGTTCCTTTCCCAGCTTTACTCTTCCTTCCACACATGGTGCCTACCCTTTCCTTTGACACACTTCTAGTTTCTGAAATATACAGGATCCGTGTTGGATTGGCTGCTGACAACTGGATAAAAGGAAATGATGATAATAATGATAATGCCAGCTGCATGTTCCAAGAAGCATAGAAAAGGAAAGGCAGGCTGAAACCTTCTTCATCTACCTCTCTCCAAGCAATGATGCATTAGCCCGCCAAACTTATCTAGTCTGATGTATGCCTGCAGAATCAACTCTAGACACTATACCCCTACAACTCCTCAAACCTAGATCTCAAGAAACGGCTAATTATTGTCACATAAAAGATGTGTGAACAAGTTATGTGTATGTGCCCACCTCCTTGCAGCAATGAAAAATATACTGTACACTGCTCTCTTCAAAGCATCACTGAAAGTATCATTCAAATAAGAGGGAATTTTTTCTTCAGATCAGTGATTTATTGTTTGTTCTCAATTATGACAAAATTTTGCATCTTTATGGTTTGCTTTTACATGTCAGGAAACCTAACTTTTAGCTTGCAATGCAGTTTAGAACAGTTCTAGAATAGGATGTGGACATGAAAAGAACATGGTGCTCTTCCTATTTGACACAGTATTTAGCATTAACGACAAAGATAGGTAACAGCAGTTACTGTGTCTCCTCTGACAACTGTGTAGCATAACTTTCCATTTTCTAACATGTCATGTTCATTATGAACCTCAACACTTTTCCACATGGCATACATATAAATGACTAGCCTGTGGATGTTGCTTCAAACGGCAGGAAACGAAAAAAAGACAGCAAATACTTAAACCAAAGACCAGCAAAATGCTGATGAGTCCTGCCAGTGACATACGTGAGCTCATCAGCTACTTCGTTTCTTAGCAAAAGCTAATTGTTTTTTTATTAAATTCAAGGCTTTCAAAATGCCAAAGTTCTGAGAACTTGGAAAATTTTTAAAAACATACAAACGTTATAAGCACACTGAAAGAACAGAACAACGGGCAACTAAAAAAATTAACTAATTTGATAATTAATGATTTGACAGATGATCTGCCAAGATGCCCCTGTTAGGAGAAAAGAATTATGTTTGACACCAGCATTTGCCTGTGCTGGAAGAACAACTAACTGTTCTCACTAGCAAATGGACACTTGTGCTAACTGTTGTGCTGATCTAGCTAGTCATACTAGTACAGCTTCAGAAAATATTTGTCCAGTTTAAATCAAAAATCCAGAATAAAGGAAAGGATATTGTTACTGGCATTTTGAGCATATATATACTACAAAGTTATCATCAACCATACTCACAAAACGTGCTTTTACTCTCTTAGGAAGCTCTTCATCTAGTGTATAGATCTCTTCTCTCTTCATTACTATTTGAGAACCATCTTCAAATTCAACCTAATTTAAAAAATAAATAGTAATTTAACTCTTGCAGAAGTTTCACAGAATGTCTCTTAACAAAAACATACATGCAAGCACAGAAGACTTATATAAAAATATTTTACTAGCTATTTTAGGAACATAAAATTAGGTTAAAACATCAAAAATGTTATTTCTTAGGATCTGCAACACATTCATAAGTTGAAAATAATATCTAAACAAAGAGACTTCAAAATCAACACTGACACATAAAGTAAAATTTATTAGATTACGAATGCCAAGCAATAACAACACAGACAACATTATTTTGTAGGAGTGACATATTAAAATGTTTTCATGTCATTTTTATTTGCCTCTATCTTTGTTACTTGCTTCTAATAAATAAAAAATTAATTTTAACATCCTGTGCTTCAAGGTTGAGGAAGACGATGTCAAAAGAAAGTATGAGTGACAACTAAGGAAATACCAGTTAACAGTATTTTATTGAATCTGATGGAATTTCTTTAAAATGCTCTGTTCAGAAGATGAAAAGCTTTATCATGCTTAGGTTTAGATTTAATCCAACATGAACCCCGTTAGCAGAAAATGAGAAAGGAAATGTAACTAGGTGTTGGGAATGTTAAAATGCTGAGGCTTTGAAGCATTTAAGTCTTTTCAGTAGCTGCTGATATTTTTTTTAATACATCTAACAATTGTGAATTTCAGCTATTATCTATGACTGCAGTTTTAGTTCCCACAGAAACTGTACTTTAAAGTTTGGTATAAACTCAAAAGAAGTCCTGTTCCACATCCTTAGGTGACTTAATGAGACCACATAAATGGTAACAACAGACTCCAGTTGGAAGAATAAGCCCAAATACTTACATAGGAAAACATTAACTTATCAAATGTGTTATCATAGACAAAACTGAAAAGTCATGTATTTGAACTAGTAAACAGACTGGGTTTTGTATGTTCAAACTGAAACCTTGCCAGGACTATATCAGATTCATTGGGAACAGCTGAAAAATCTGATGCAGTATATCAGTTCTCGAAAGTCAGTGTACAGATCTATGAGTTATTAACTTTTTTAAAATAACTTTTACCGCAATTTAATAGGGAAGCACAGATCTGGAAAGCATTTAAAATACATAGAGCACAGATGGACAGTAGTGTCACAGAAGTCATCCTTGCTCCTCTCTGTTGCTATTACTAACCTTGTAAGTATAGGCTGTTAGTACTACGCTAAAGGAACTTAAAAATCAGTTTTGCTTTATCTTGTTTAATAAAATTACATAAATTTAATTATTTTTCCCTAGGATGCAGGAACAGCCTTGCTGCTATTCCTGCTCCTCACTGCGTAACATATTTGATTGTATGTTTTTGCATAATAGAGTTGGCAATAATGTTTTTTGCATCACTGGTGAAAGAACTGGTCAGGGAATGAACTCTGCCAGCTCTATGAGACCAGAAAATCACCTGAAAGGGCAATCTTTTTGTTTCTACTGGTAGTGTACAGTAGCAAGCAACTGCATTAAACCACAGAACTGTGTGTTTGCAGTATGAAATATACTGAACATTTACAATGAAGAGTAACTGGATGTTCTTCAGCTATAATTCAGCATAGCACACTGGAAATAAATTTGCCATACTGTTGAAAGCAAACAACAACAACTTGTCTAAGACTAGACTTTAAATGGTATGATGATTCATGCAAAATATAACCTCACCATCTCTAATAGCTCCAACTTAATCCAGACTTCAGATACTATATTTTAAATCATCAATATTATCCAGCAAGTTATTTTATTTGGTCTTCTGCTACTGTATTGTGTCTGTATAGTATGTTATTCTCTCCATGAGGTTTTCTTTCATCAGGACATCACAAATTAAAGGGTCAGATGAATTTGTTAGAAGGCAATTCTAACAAAGGGTGAATGGATAATGTAATAATCTCACACGAAGCTCAAAAATAAATAGTGAACATCAATTTCAAATATTATTAACACATTAAATGAAGATTGCATTAAAAATTTCACTTGAACACCTGCTTCATTTGGTATGCATATTTCTGCTTAGGGATTCTGTAGAGTACTGGGCTGCAAATGTTGAATTGGATGACATGAATTCTGGTGTGTTGCCTCATAGCTCCTGCATACAAAAGTACTGTCACATTTGGTACAAATGTCTCACGAACCTGCAGAAAATTCAGGTGGAACATATGTGCCTTATTAGATCATAATATTAATTTCAGAGTCCTTTTCAGTCCTTCCTTCTGTCATACTGATTATAAGAAATTTGGTAAGAGAATCTCAAGACTCCAACAGAGACCTCACAGCCCAGAAGAATAAGCATATGTATGCATGGGTCCTTGGAGCTGTGAAATGGGTTCTGTAGAAGGAACAGGGGAAGAACTACTAACATGTCCTGAAGTTAACCTTGCCCCCTTTATCTAATAGACTTTCTGTAACCTGTGGCCATACTGTTCCAGCCTGCTCTCCCGTCTTTCAGACTGAAACACTTGTTTGTTTCCAAAGTTTTATGAAGTACAACCTGGACTTCCCGTAATCTTTAATCTTTGCTGTCTCCTTGTGATAAGGGTTGTTACAAGGCAGTTTACTGTAATCTCTCATGGCTGTTATGCTGAGGAACTCCAAAACTTACTGAACCTCTGCATACTAATCTATTTTCCTTAAACTAAAGTGATTTCATCATACTGTCCAAGAGGTCCAAAACAAGACATATAAGTTTGTTTGACTATGTCAAATTCCTTCAAATATGAAAGATAATAACTTTAATCTCATCTACCTCACAGTATTCCTCAGAAGACCAGCTGTTTAGAAGATTAAATGATTTGAAGATTAATGTTACTATAGAACAATAATCTTTATATTTTATAAAGAACTTTTCACCTTCACAATAAAATACAGCTGCTAAACACAAGGGAAGAGGTAAGATTTAGAGACTAGCTCAAGGGATCAGGCATCTGAGGACTTGAATTCGATTGCAAGTCACTGGCAAAGTGAGAAGGTCAACGCAGCAAGTCATTCAGCCTCCCTGTGCCTTAATTTATCTACAGATATAATAGTAAATTTGCCATTTTTGTAGAGTAATGTGAGGCCCTCAGATGAAAGGAGTTACATAAGTGAAAATGATTATACTTATATAAATGAAATGCACCAAGATTCTCATTCTTTCAGAAGTGCTATTATTATTTTGATTGTTTTATTGCCGTTTCTACCATTCACTTGGGTACTCAAAGCTGCTGACTGATTTTTCTCAAAGGCAAGCACATAAAAAAACAATTACCATGTCTGTGAAATCAGAAGTCAGCTCTTTAGCCTTGCCTTCAGTGTTCAGTACCCTTTTGCCTTTGCTAAGGATAAAACACTCCTTAGATTATGTGTTAATTAATTCAGAGGTGCCTCAGACAAATGAAAGTGGGGCTGTTAATGCTCTTCTTTTTACTGTCCAACCTTCCATCCTTTTACAAAATGCCTAAGGTTCATTGTAGTCACACACCAATACTTTATTTTGTATTTTTAACTTTATAATTACCTGTCATCAAATAAAAGCAAATAACCTGAGAAAATAACAAATGTTATCTTTCAGTCTTAATGTTCGACCTGTTCACCTGAGTTCTTGTGAAATAACCCATTTTCTTGATTTTACAAGAACAGGTGAAACCCCAACTCGTGAAGAGCGCACAGCACTTGTTAATGGTTTAGACAGCTTATTTATTAGTTTAAATGCATTAACAGTTACAATAAGAGTCTACCCTCCACCTTTCTGCAACTTTGAAGCTGCACCTGGCCAGTCCAATGCTAGAGTTGAATGAGCCATTTGCAATAAAGACATCTGAAAAACAAGCACATGATAATAAATACAGACACCCACCTGATACATGTGAGCTGTGTTTGTTCCCAGATACTTTGCACCATACAGTTTTCCATCAGGCCACTTAACTTGGACAACCTCTCCCTCCGCAGGTGGGCCCAGCCTTAGGCAATCTCTGCTCTATTTACAAATAAGGATGAATTCTCAAATCAGTGAGCAAGTCACTACCCTTTGAAATCACCAGTAAGCTGCATTTTACAGCTTGGTAATTGAAGGAGTTTTATTACCTTGTGTGTTTCAAGTTTAATAATCCTGCTAATGGGCTAACAGATGATACTGTTAGCCTTTATGAAAATGAAATACTGACCAAACATTCATTCTTTTTACAGCTTGATGATGCATTGGTAAGGCAACATATGCAAATATCAGACAATTGAATATCCATCACACATTGAAAATAAAGATCACTGAAGTGCAATTGCATATGTGCAACACTTTCTCTTTTACCAAATCAAGTAACTCATGTTTTGTTAACCACAGCACATTCTACCTAGTTGCTAACTTTGTTGACTAAAACTCACCCTGATGGATCAAACCATAAATGGTGAGAATGCCAATGAGTTCTTTGATTAGCTGACGCAGAAACTTTGACAGAATTCAAATGCTTACAGAGAAGAACTAGGTGGTATTTTTCTATTCAGAGGATGAGGCAATATTTTTCCTGTGTTTTGCCCAAATTTTGTGCCTGACTTGTTGAGCGTGCCAGAGCAGCACCGTTTATGTTAGTTGCAACACACCCTTGTTATGGTTTCTTTTGCCCTCTATGATTCAGTATGACCTAAATGACTCATTTGAAGAGCACACTGACCACACACCCACAACAACAGGTGTCCACATGAGGAAATACAAGAAGGGCCATCTTGGGTCTGCGCTCACCAGTTTTGGAAAGCTATCTATGCCAAATACTTACTCCAACAAAGGCATGTATACTTTGTACTGATTATATCACAAGATTTCTCATGTAAATGAGCACTACTTTAGTGGTATGTTTCTTAGGTGACCATGCCACCTAAGCTCACTGCTAAGAGGTCTAGACTAGGAAGAGAAAAAATAATGGCAAGGACTCAGGTACTAAGCGACCTACAGGATCTGGTATTATCTCAGGTTGCTGCAGTACTATTACTGTTTTCAAAATTTACATAGAATACTTTGCAAAATTGCAAAATCATTGTATTTTTTTACTTCAACAGTTCACATCCAACAGAGGCCAAAGATCATCATGACAAAACTCAAAATATTATATAAAATATGAGTATATTATATAAAAGAACTCAAAATATGGGAGTAAAAATCTACCACGGTGATCCTTACTGGGACATTATCTTCTTGTAACATCATGGCAGCCAAACATGGGATTTATAAATGGCTTTTAATCAAATGTGTCTTAATCCCTGAATTTGATTCAATGCATGAGAAAAGAAGTGAAAAGCTGGATTTTCACAGAAATACATTTTCCTGCATGACAACACCGTCTCTGTCATCCCTTGCGTGTTATGCCAAGTGGACAGCTCTAAAATATGCTCTGCATGGTTGCCTGGCAAAGACTGCTGTGACAGACACAGAAAGATGTATCTTTCCAACTTCACCATATATTTGGGGTAGTAGCTGGCATTAGTGTATTACCTTTCCTGATATTTCCAGGAGAAGGAGGGAAAAAGGGGAAAGGGTGGAGCATGGCTGCTGCCTGCCTTCCAACAGTGGAATAAATTATAACTTCTCAGGGGACAAGGATTGCTAAATACTATCGTAGCTCTGACTATAAATTAAATGAGACAATATTTCTAATGCGCTCTTCTCAATGAAGACTGTTGAGATGCTTATTGCCATTACCATACTTCCACTGTTTATTTAAAGTGCAAAAGGGAGTCTTGGCTAAGTGTTTTGAACAAACTTCTAAAATGTATCACTGAAGATAGAAAATTTCCCCAAAATAGAAAAAACTATCAACAATGTCAAGGCAAATATTCATTTTCCAAGAACAAAAGCCTAGCATGAATTGTTCCCTTTGCACCTCATGCAAGAAAAACATCTCACAGCTTCTCTAGGCTAGCTAAAGTAATTGTTCATGTTGAAAATTAGAGTTCTCATGCAAATAACTAGATAAATAACAATCCTATTCTTCAGATATCACAACAACATCTTAGTCTTTGGAATAATGCCTGGGAAACCTGTACTATGTAGTTTTTGCTGATTTCTGCCAGCGTTCTTCTCTTTTATTTTCATATTGCATAACCAGTTTAGAGACTGAATTTTTACTGCAAAAATAATTCTCACCACTTTGTCCTGCAGAATGATTTTTTAGGCAGGTAAAACTACAAAACTGCAACCTCACTTTTCTCAGTCATATCATAAAAAGTCAGACATCAAGATATGGCAATATCCCCATACACCAGCTGTAAATAGCATATTGTGTGGGCTCAGTCTACATTCAGCTCGTAAACCATGAAAATTTCCTGTACAATTACACTGCATTTTCTTCTCCACACAACTAGACAAAATCATGCCTATCTGTACTGAAAAGCCTATTCACTTAAGTGTCCAGTTTGACATTCCAACTGTTTCACAGCTCAGAGCCCCAGCTCCAAGCATGGTCAGCTACACAAGGCTTCTCAGGGATATGCCAGTTGTGTTTGAGTATCTCCAAGGATGAACACTTCACCATATCACTGGGGAACTAGTCCAGTATTTGACAAGACTCATAGAAATGTCTTAAACAAAGAAAATGTCCATGTTAAGGAAATTCCTGTATTTCAGTTGGTAACCATTGTCTTCCATCCTGTAACTCTGCACTGCTGAGAAACACATGGCTCAATCTTCTTTACTTCCTCCATCAGGTATTTATACACTTGTGTAAGACTGCCTTGAGTCTACTGTTCTCTCGGCTGAACAGTTCTGGCTTTCTCAGCCTCTCCTCATATGGCAGATGCTCCAGACCCTTCATCACTTCTGTATCTTTCACTGTATTTTCTCCTGTTATGTCCATATCCTTCCTGTACAGATAAGCCCATAACTGGACACAGTCATGCCAGTGCTATGTTTATAGACATTTAAAAAAATTTCTCTATGAGAAAAAAAAAAAATGTAAATAACCTAATTCTAAAGCTTTTTTGTTTATTACAAGTGGTATTTTCTGGTTTTAGAATCATTAATTTTGGAATCCATTATATGTATTGAACTAAAATACTAACTAATCCATTTGCAACAGATGTTGGAAAAATATGCTGAAATACTGGGCTTGTCTCTTATGCTGCCACTAAGGAATTCTTGTGCACAGCACTACAGATAAAGCAGGTACTTTTGCTATTTTTCTCTTCTGATATTGCTCTGTTTTCACTATAGAGACTGAACAATATTTTGGTTCATTGAGGCCAGACAGAGCATTTTCAAGTAGCAAATCCTGTTGCAGTTTCAGGGGGGTGGTGGTTGACACAGACTAGGAATAAATGTGGATCCACACTAAAAAAAAAAAAAAAAAAAAAAAAAAAAAGAGGGGAGAGAGAAGTAGAGAAGAGACCGTGTTGAGCCATAATGTCTTTTAACTTGCCCAAATGTTCAGCTCCAGCAANTTGTTTTTTTTTTTTTTAATTTTATTCCAGTTTTTTTTTTCAAGGGCGCAGAAAAAAAAAAAAAAAAAAAGAGGGAGGAAGTCTGTACCTAAGAATGTACTTGAAGCCAGGAACTACCAAATGTTGCAAGATGAACATAATTTGAATATAGCCACTGACATCTGAAGAAAAAAATTATTTTTAAAAAAAATATGTTCAAGGGCTTTCTTAAATCAAGGCTAAAACATATAGATAATCTGGTCTAAGATAAACTCACAAACTATTGAGACTATTATCCAGAACTGCCAGAATGGAGATTCATAATTTCATTTAAACAATGTTTTACCCAGTAACTACATTACTAATTCTGCTATTACAAATTCAGCAATTGTTTTGGAAATGACAAGAATCTAAGAGCTTTTGACTTCTTCTTTGACTTCTTTAATGGTATGAGCTTCAACAAGGCCAAGTGCAAGGTCCTGCGCTTGGGCCACAACAACCCCATGTATCACTACAGGCTTGGGGAAGTGTGGCTGGACAACTGGCAGAAAAGGACCTGGGGGGTCGGACTGACAACCAGCTGAATATGAGCCAGCAGTGTGCCCAGGTGGCCAAGACGGCCAATGGCATCCTGGCTTGTATAAGAAATAGTGTGACCAGCAGCAGTAGGGAGGCGATTGTCCTCCCATACTCAGCACTGGTGAGGCCATACCTTGAGTGCTATGTTTAGTTCTGGGCACCTCCAAACAAGAGAGATATCAAGGTGCTGAAGTGAGTGCAGAAGAGGGCAAGGAAGCTGATGAAGGGCCTGGAGAATAAATCTTATGAAGAGTGATTGAATGAGCTGGGATTGTTTAGTTGGAGGAAGAGGAGGCTGACGGGAGACCTCATCACTGTCTACAACTACTTGAAAGGACACTGTAGAGAGGCTGGTGCTTGTCTCTTCTCATGGGTAATTAGTGACAGAATGAGAGCGAATGGCTTCAAGCTGAACCAGATAGGCTGTTTCAGCTGAACCCTATAGGGTNCTCTTGAATACCTCCAGGGATGGTGCCTCAACCACCTCCCTGGGCAGCCCATTCCAATACCTGACAACCCTTTCAGTAAAGAAATATTTCCTAATATCTAACCTGAACTTCCCCTGGTGCAACTTGAAGCCATTACCCCTTGTCCTATCATCTGTAACTTGGAAGAGGAGACCAACCCCCGCCTCTCTACAGCCTCCTTTCAGGTAGTTGTAGAGAGCGGTAAGGTATCCTCTCAGTCTCCTCCTCCTCAGACTGAATAACCCCAGCTCCCTCAGCCTGTCTCCATTTAGATGTGGTGTTGGTAGGTATGGTGTAGGAGAGAACTTTGTAGAGTGTGGTTGATGGTTGGACTCAAGGGTCTTTTCCAACCTCAATGATTCTACTATTCTTCTAGGTTTTATGGAAAGGAGACACATTGAAAACCATTATCTTCGATGAATTCAGAGGAGAGGGAAGACTGTGTTGCAATCCTTGAAGTCAACATGGCTAAACTGGTTCATATCTTTAGGCACTGGGTAAAAGAAGTCTGCAAGATAAATTGATAATAGAAAGGATACTGTAGTCTTTCATGTCACTGTCATAGTAGGAAAGGATGAAATTATTCTATGAGTACAAATATCAGCCAATGTTAATGTACAGAGTCTCTGGACTGACAGAAATCTAGATAGAGATAAGATCTTACAAAGGAAAATATTGGAAAATATTACAAAAGGAAAATATTGAAGACAAGAAGTTTTCAATTTGAGAGATTTTTCCTCAGTGAGGAAGGCAGCAGTTGAACCAAAAAGACCTGGAGACTATATCATTTAATAACGCTTTAAAAATATGTGTCCAGGTTAAAAACATGAAAATGAAAAAGCTCTCAAAAACATTACTGAATATTCTGAACACACAAAACCCCCACCACTTCACTGCTCCTGAGTCTAGCAGGAAAAGTTTTTCATTAGCTTCTGCCTTTCAACAGTCAGCTTACAGCTCAATGTTTGATCTTTAAGGAGCTTAAATGGAACCATATCCTTATAAATCTGATTCAGCCTTTGGTGAATGGGGAATGCGACTGGAGAAGAAGGGACCAATTAACTCCTATAACTTAAAGTAATGGTCACAAAGTTTAAAATTGTATTTAATATCATAGCAATAACTTTGCCCATTGTATCTCAAGAACTTCTTTGAAAAGAGGAAAATGTGGCCCATACGGCATCTGTTAGAGGAGGTATAAAACCAACAGTTGCTAGAAAACAATTCAATTTGAAAAATGCCAGTATTTGTCTATTTAAATCAGGGAGCAACTTCATCAGATCACCTGGCTCTTGATAACTGTTTTAATGACTTGGTCCTACCCTAACTCAAAAGAGGATAGAAGAGTTGTAATAATGAAGGTCCCCAATTCGATCCCACAATTGATAACATAGACTAGTATGTCCTGTTTTGAAAGCTGCTTTTGCCTCCCACTCATACTTTTGCAGGACCATTCTGTGGAACTCAATTTATTAGGATGAAGAAAATAATCTTCGTCTTAATCAGACCAGCGTTTTTTCTGTGGGAGATTACTAAATTCAGTTCCCACAGTTGTGCTCCTACAGTAGGCTTAATAGGGAAAAAAAGAATGAAACATAGTGAGGTGTAAGACACTTGCAATTCAGTAACAGTCTAAAGACCCTTCTCTATAGCTGATTAATATTACTGGAGACCAGATTTACTTGAACGTAGCCCTAAAACAAAAACATTCATATGTATGTGTGTGTGTGTGTGTATATATGTGTATATATATATATATATATATATAACAAGACAGTGAGAATGGAGATTTCTTTTTCCATGTATAAAAAAGTAAGGCTAAAAACTTGGAAAGATATAGAAGAAAAATCAGTCTACAGTATACAGTACTAAGTGGGGAATATTGTATGCAAATGTTTCATTCTTATTCACTGCTAACCCATCTGATTAAGCAGAATTTTTTCCCTTATAGCTGTGCTTTTTTTACAAACCTGTAGTTTACATTCATAAACTTGCCCCATTTAAAGTAATTTGTTAGACATGCAGAGTCGCCTCTTTCTTTTTCTGAAACACTTCATTCTTCTGGAACTTATTAAATAATTTTTTGAATTTACCATACACACAACATTCATCTACCCATTTCCCATAAGGGTGCCTCTACAAAATCCACAACGTGCAGTATCACAGTGTCATCAATCATCAACCACAACGGCAAACATAATCAGGCTGGCACTCTTTCTTCAGGAAGGTGTGAACTGAGCAGCCCCTATCCCACAAACAACCTCAGAAACTCCTATTTTATTTTCCTCCACACCAATAGAATTGTTTATCATTTAATTGGCAGACACAGCTCTGTTATTTTTCAAATCACTATGGTTTAGACTGTATTCAAAATATAATATTTTTGTTTATTTAAATTGTATCCAAATTACAGCATTTTTCTCAATGTCACTTAGCAAAAATTTCTGCATCTCCTTGACACTCACAGCATTTATTTGCTGATTTGCTGTGTTTCCAAAGCAAAGTGCAAAATGCCTCGTTTATTCAAATTGTTGTCAAATACCACTGACAGTATAATTGACATAAACAGGCTAAAGTGGTCAAGTGTGGCTCTTGCAGCAGGCTTTGTAAAACAGCACATACTTCTTTTTTTGCTGGATGGCTCTGTAATACAACAACAGAATGAAATACACATAAATTGTATGAATTATCTTACTTAATTGTAAAGTAATCTACACAGAACCCGACTGTCATTATTTTTGCAAGATGCTACCAGTTTAAAGACAATTTAAATGTAAACTCAAAACTACTATTTGTAACATTTAGTTTAGCTGAACATGTTTTTCATCCTTTGAAGTTTCTCATTATTTCTGTACCATATGACATCAAAACACTCAAGGAAGACATATTCCAATCAATCAACAGCAGCCTTGCAGGAATACCGTGTAAGAATCCATTTTGCTATGCTGCTGCGGCTTTCTGTATCGGAGAGTTCTTGTGAATCCCACTATGCTGTTGTCATGTGGCTTGATACAGATCCTTTCCAAATTGTTCTGCCCCTGATACACAGCAGCCATGGCACAGTATTATAATCCTCCTGGCAGACTGATAATCTAGCCCTGAAGTTTCAAAGATCAAAGAGAAACAGATACTGAAAAGAGTAACTACTGCTAAATCAGACCCTGTAATTGTAATAAACCTGGTCTTGCTATCAAAAAAATTTTTTTTTCACTATCACTCATCTTGTGTTTGGTTGTGAGTTAATACATTGAACAGTGACATAGAAACTGTCCATCTTCTGTTATCCCCTGTATTGTTTAGATCCATAAGAATGGCTCAGACCTTAGTATTAGTCTATCTAACCACCATTTGCAGTGAGCAAGCCATAATATTGACTCATTTGGGCTTTCATCCTAGAAATTCTATGATTTCTGAAAAGTAAGTTAAAATTCATACATGTACTCCCAAACTGAATAACCAACACCTCTATCCTCTCATTTTGGAAAAACCTAAATTCACAGAAAATTCAGCTCATATCAAATAAGCCTACCGGCATTAACCACCAAATTGTTACTTTCCACAACACAGACCAAACATGCTAGCTATATCTAACTTACATTTATAAGACTTCAAGCAGATTTCTAGTCTCCAAATTCACAACATGACAGTTGGAAAAATCCAAGCCAGATTATTGGGCTTTTGAACAGAAATTGTCCTCTTGCTGATTCTAGTTGAACTGCAGCAGTCGTTTCTAAATTTTCCGCTTAAATTTGGACCAGAGTTAAATTTACTATCCTACTTCAATGCTACTAGCGTACCTACCATGAGAGAGCGCTCCCTGTAGTGACAGGAACCAGTTGAGAGTGACTTGAAAGGGAAGGAGCACAGAACTAAGCTCAGGGTGACCACGCTGTCAGAAAGAGTTAGCCAGGAGAGAAAAAGGCTCCTGTGGCAGAGCAGGAGAGGACTCTAAACAGTCCAGGGGATAGAATTTCAATGTCCCCAAGGTCACTCTGCAAAGGCACTTCGTGCAAGTCCTCTGTCCACATTACTTCAGCTAACATTAACTTTCAATGGGAGTGCTTGTGATTAAGCTTCCACAGCCATGCTCACCAGTGATTGTTTCATAAGAAGCATGACTAATGTGTTCACAACTAACACCTCTGATCTAGAAAAGCTTGTCATCTCAATAAATAACATACCACAGCTGCAAACAGTGAATATATCTACCAACAGCATAACAGCGGAAATAGAGAAACAAATTGTGGGAACTCTCTGAAAACAACCGCTGATCTCAACAGACTGTCAAACTGTTTTTCTTTTGGGAGCTGATAGCATACGGTACTTAACGCAAATTTTTAGAAACACAGAATTAGGTTTCATATGTTCCAAGACAATTTGAATGAAAAGGAGAGTGGTAGCTAATTTGCTACAGTCAGAATTTTATCTAAACAGGAACAGCAATTTGAATAGTGCATTAGCATTTGAAAGAGCAGGCCTGATTCCCAGGAGTGCAATTCTGGTTCTGAACTGGTATAAATTCAGTGAAATCACCAGATTAACAGAATAGTTACTGTAATTCAACAAATTTAGCCTTGGATCACAGAATACATGGTATAAAAATACTTTGAATTTATGTAAAATACATTGTCCTTAAAATGTTACAAAGGGAAAATGGAAGGCAAATTGCATCATGCACTTCTGAATACATCTAAAAAATATCTTACTTTCCAGTCAGCTTCAAAAGTTAATATTTCAACTGTTACACTGCAAAGTACTTTCAGCAAAGTATTAATAACAAAAATGCATGAGTAATGTTAATTGACAAGACACAATTGTCAGATTCAAACCTACATTATGGAATGTGGCTTAGGATGTCCAGATTGGACATCACTGTAAGGTGCAGGACAGAGGATACTGAGGAAGCCTTAACTGGGGGTATGATATACTCTTATGGGACAAAACTGTCAGCATTGGGAAGGTAAAGTTGGCAAAGGTACCAGGACATATGATTCATTGTGCCTGACTGAAGCACAAAACTCCTTTAGAGACATTAAAGGCAGATGACACTCTGAATTCCGTGGTATGACTTTGTATCCTGCTCACCTATATATTGGTGAAGGCCTAAAAGTTTTAAGTTCCCAGTAAATCAATTGCTGTCAGACAAGTGCAAAGAACAGCTCATGTTACCCTCCTGCCTCTGCCTCAGTATGTATGACACATTAAGGAAAATGCTCATTCTTCCCCCTCCCTCCCTCTCCCTGAACACACAAGACAAGTCTGGAAATAATCTGCTTCTGAAACAGACAGCAAATAAATTACCAGATCCAACAATCCTGTGATTTTTGTCAGAAAAAAGGCAGGAGGGGAAATGATGCCCCTCCCCAACTCCCAGCAGTCCCACCTCATCTCAATGGCTCCTCTGTGATTCCAGGGATTTAACTGTGCTCCACATGCTCATCACGGCTGTACTCATGCTTGTAGACACATGGGCACACATTCAGTTTACAAGCACAAGAAGCATCAAAATATATTTCTGTCTCCTACCTGCTTCACTGCAAAGTCAGCCATCTTATCGTAAACTGAAAAGTAATGGATTATCTTCCATTTTGTTTCTCCTCCTGAGCTGTAGGAACATTACCTTCAACTCATTTAAAATCCCTATTGATAAGGACCCATAAAGCATTCCATTATAAAGTGGAAAGGACATTGTACACAGGAAACTGTGTAAAGATAATACTCATATTTGAAGCTTTAATTTGGCTTAATCCATCCTATATTGATTTTTTATGCTTATCTATTGTTGCCTGTCTTTCTACTGTAACAGGAAACAAAGAAAAAGCAAGACCCACAGAAAAATCACTTCTGTTCTCCATAATGGAGTAAAGTGAAAGTAACTCACTTAAATCAATATCGTTATAGTATGATACAAGTTTCAGATTAAAATCAGACTGTTGCATCTTTTCATGTTTTGAAGTTTCAAGAGTTAATTGATGGAATAAAAGCCTCCGGTCTGAAGCCTTAGAACTTACTTTTGGTTTTTAAAAAGTTTGATTTTAACTTACTAAGATCACAGCTTTATAAACAGGAATTAATTTGTGTTAGAAGATGCAAACAATAGTTTATACATGCAAAGCATAGCACTCTGTGTATCAGCACTTGCAAATGCAGTGCAAAAGTTCACAATTGCAAAAATGTGTTAAAATAAATTTCTCAGCTCACAAAAACTTGAAAAAAAATCTTCAAAATATATGTATCTCCATATTTAACTCCTTGGAGTATTTCTCAGAACAAGAACGCAAAATCCTACGCAACTTTTACAAATCTATCTAACCAGGAAAAGAAACCCAAGTTTTCTTGTCAGAGACAAGTCATGCAGCTCTCAAACTTGCTTTCCAGAGTTCTTCATAAATGTCTGTCAATGGTAACACCATACAAAATGCTGAGTAGTAAGTTCAGCTACACAGCAAGTAATTTTATATTGCTGCAAAAAAAGTTGTGCCATCCCAACATGGCTAACGCACAAATAGCTCAGAGACTCACTGCTTTCTCAGTTAAGCAACTAAAAAAGTAAACCTATTAGAATTCACTAGGTCTATTTTCCCACATCATACAACTAGTTCTGAGGACTTTTTGACTAAGTTTATATCAAATACTATCTATCCTCTTTTTACCTTCAGAAATACATTGCTTGCTTTTTTTTTTTTATTTTACATTCTCAGAAATCACTGGTGATGGTGATACTGGGGTGCATCCAAAGTACCTATAAGACTGCCCAGAAAGTGTGCATTCAACAGTTCTAATTTCCTTAGCCATTCTTTATAGATTTACATGCCAGTAAAATAAAACTGAACAATAAGCTATTATTGTCTGTCAGAAGCCTAGTGGATCTTTCTCAGATACATGGCAGGTAAGCACTACTCTTTCAAGTTTTGATTTTAACAGGTAGACAAGCAGAAAACAGTTGTCAGAATAGGCAAAGAGAAAAAGGCATACAGAAGAGAAACCACTAGAAAAAAATGATGGAAACTAGTCAGGAGTTTAGTCATTTATAGTGCCAGACAAGGCTGAAGGAGGAAAAGTTACACTGTGGATTTGTAGGACAGATTTTTAAAAAGAAACAAACCCAGCATCCTCTGAAATGACTAGGGCTAGAATCAAATCTATGTTTTATATCCAGGTGGACATTAATAGACTGTTAAGATGTATGTGCTAGTCCAGTATTTCCAAATGTCTATTATTCAAGTAGTATAGTTCTTCAAAAGCAATATCAAAGGTATCAACGTATACAGAAACTGAGAAGCCAACTGAATGTCCCCATAGACGCATGCAGACACATATTTACTGTATGGATGAATAAGGATGTTAGACAAGCTCAGAATCAGAAAGGAGGCCTATAGGGGGTGGAAGCAAGGACAGGTGGACTGGGAGAAATATAGAGACTCTGTCCAAGCAGCCAGGAACCACATCAGGCAGGTGAAAGCCCAGAGAGAACTGAATCTGGCCAAGAACATCAAAGACAACAGGAAAAACTTCTATAGATATAAAAAAAAAAAACTTCTATAGAAGCAGCTGAAAGAACTGGGGTTGTTCAGCCTGAACAAAAGGAGACTGAGGGGAGACCTTTATCATTCCCTACAACTACCTGGAAGGAGGTTGAGTGAGGTTAGGGTCTGTCTCTTCTCCCAAGTAACAGGTGATAGAAAAAGAGGAAATGACCTCAGGTTGTACCAGGGGGAGCTTTAGATTTGGTATTAGGAAAAATATCTTCCCCAAAAAGGTTACCAAGCAATGGAACAGGCTGCCCAGGGAAGTGGTTGAGTCTCTATCCCTGGAGGTATTTAAAAGATGTGTACGTGTGGTGCTGAGGCATACAGTTTAGTTTAACTTGACAGTGTTAGGTTAATGGTAGGTAGGACTTGATTCTAAAGGTCTCTTCCAACCAAAACGAATCTGTGATTCTATGGTTCTATAATCAGTAAACTGACACCTAGCCTATTGGGCAGGAGAGTACTCCTCCTGGTGCTGAGCTAGGCCCTGTGTGACAAGTTACAGAGCATTAATCCTTCAAGAAGTGGCAAGTGGTACACGTATATGCTGCCTGTTTGTAGCAGATACTCAGAACTGTAGCATATGCACTCCCCACTTGTAAGTATGCATGGTTAAACTGCTGAAGCTTTCATCTCACCTCCTTTAAGCTACCACATACTATCAGCCTCACTGCAGTTTTTCCGTGACTTACAGGGGAAGTTGTCCTGCTGTTTCTTCCAGCAAAACATTGTATCCTTATAGTTCTTTGCACCCTCTTACATCTGCTGGGTTGAGGGAAAGCTGACTGGTAAGCATGTCAAAAAAATAACTAATGAGTGTAAACATTGTAATCGAGAAGTAATTGTTCTAAGAAATTCTGATAAGACAGAAATCAGGTGGAGTACCCAAGAAATAGCTTGAAATGAAAGAAAAAAAAATCCATATAGCTATGCCTATATCTAACACCTACACTTAAAAAAAGCCCTCGCTATATTTAGCAAATGCTAACACAAAGCAAGAAAAATACATATGAGAAGAGTACAATAAATACCCTGCTTTGGTAGTTATTGAATGCTTACAAGCAAACAGAGTTTCATGAAGCTTTCAGACTGAAATTTCCCTGCTCCCTATTTTCCTCCATAAAAATAAATAACTGTGTCTGAACATCGGAATTGTGGTCTATTGTGAGCCGAGCTGAAATTATGTAGTGGATTCAGCACATCCTGGAAAAGCAGAAAGCTCCTGCTATCTTTGTGAGCTAGTTGAAAAGTGAAAACAGATTAGAAAAATAAGTTTTTCAATAGGCAGCAACATTGCTTTCACACCAGATTTGATGAATAAGTCCTCCCAGCGGCACTAACACCTGATACGCACATTGCATGGATTAGCAAGTTTTAGTCCAGGCAGAAGAAAAAGCATTTTTTTCCCTTCCAGTAACTGCTGCAGGTATATTATCTAATGAAAACACAACAAGATTTCTCTAAGGAATGTGAAATTCGTTTGGTGTTTCCATCAAACAATTATATGTTGTTCATCCACTATCTGAGAAGCACTGAGGCATATCCAGACTTGATTACATTTATTCTTAGCTCCAGATCAGACTATCCCACTAGGGTGGCAAACAGTTTCTCATCTCTGCTTTACCAGATCCTTGATGCAGTCCTACACAAAAGAGGAGTTTCTAATAACAATACAGCCACATTTGCTTAATATCTTGATCATCCTAAATCAGAATGTCTTTGATCATTAATGGAGCCTTTCGGAGTGTTTCAAATTAAAGGATAAATTTTCAAAGATGTGTAACAGGGATTTGCTGGCTGTCTTCTATTAAGACCAGTGGGAGGTAAACAGCTCAATCCCTATACACTGCCCTTTCAAATACAGTATTTTTAAAAGGCATGAGACTTTTCAATAACTAAGAAGCTTCTAAGAAAAACAGTATCATTTCCACTGATGTATCTGTCAGCTAATGCTACTTCCAGGAAAACATTAGGCCTACAGAAAACAGAACATTTCAAAGGCTTTCACAGAAGAATATGGAGTACTCCTAAAAGTTGTGCCCCTTGAGCTGCTAAGTGTGTTTTCTAACACAGATGCCAGATCTCCCCCTCTACATACAGAATAGGACACCGGGCTAAGCAAAAAGTGATCTTGCAACAAAGAGCACTTTTGCATACCAATGTTCACTGAAGACTCTAACTTTTAGAGATTATTAGCAGGAGGTACACCCAAAAATAACAGGTCAGCACAAAAAAAGATTCAGACAAGCATGAAGGTTAACAAGGTATATTGTGAGAAAGATGTCAAGCTGCTCCTGATGAACACAATGAAGGTTAATATCCAATGTATTCATTGCAAATGAGGAGGGAAACAGAATCTTTCCCTGGTTGTCTGCAAATTTTGTTCATACGTGCTAAGTGCACAATGTGGTCCCTAACAGTTCTGAAAAACATGGCAGTTTGTGTAAGTACACAAGGGAAATCAAAATCTCAATTGCTTTTTAGAAATACAGTGAAATACACATTCTTGTCCCTGATGATTTTTATCATTAATAATGTAATATCACAAACTAAATATCAAAAGGTGTAAACAAGTGGTTAGACAGATTCTTTAGAGCTACTCTTCCCATTACAGCAGGATTTTTCTATTCAGCAAGGAATTTTTTACAAGTTATCTCTGAGAGTCAGATAAGGATATATGGAATTCCCTTTCTCATATCCTTTATTAAATACATCTTTCTTATTTAATTAAAAGACTTTGTAAGATTACTTTTGATTCATTTGGTCAAGTGACAAAGAGTAATTAGAAAAAACAAGTTGTGGAAGCCCATTAGAAAATAATCATTCTCAGCAGCAAAAGTAACAAACATGAACTGAATATTAAGACATTATCTCCTCAAGGTCAAAAGAAGCAGTTCAAGAGGATCTAACTCTCTAACATATTAAAAAACAAACAAACAAACAAACAAACAAACAAAAAACACACCCAAAACAACAAAATGAAACCCACAAAAACAAATCAGAAAGAACAGGTGTCTGAGAAAGTACTTACCACAATGTCTTCAGGAAAAGTATCCAGACTGAAAGAGCCATCATCAAACATGACTTCATAGAAAAGTTGAGATGTAACTTCTATGACTCTGCAACTATAATATCGTGTGTTCCTGTGTTTGGTGATAACTGTCTGCCCAACTGTAATGGCTTTCTCACGCGCCTTAGCTCTCTTAAGAAAAAGGAAGAATTTAGAAATCTTTTTAACATACCATCTTACTCATCAGAAATGTATCAGTGTCAAAACAGAACTGATAGCAGTTCATCACGCAATATAAAAATTTTAAAGCAAAATCATTCCTTCCAATCTCAATCACACAAATTTGTTTTATATACAAAGTTTCTTCATTTTATGAGAAAATAAACGACACCTGAAGAATAAAAAATCACAACCTCAAAGATACTTTTCCACCTGCATTTCTTCTATTTTGCAATAGATCAAAACACCCAATTAGGAATTGTTGTAAATTTTATTTGGAAAATAATTTGTAGAATATGCTTGAAGAGGTAGAATGTGATAAATCCAGACTACGGTCTTGCATTGTTTTAAATGATGGGATTTTTAAGTACTGAATTTCAGTGTGAATCTGCGTAATTGCTTAATATTTTCTTGAACGGGATGCAATAACTAGATGCAAAGCTAATTCTGAGTTGTATACAGCAGTGTATCTTTTTAACCCATATTGTGAAGAACTTTTGCTTTAAAACTTCAGACAATATTGATCACCCTTCATTTATGTAGAAAACCAGTAGCAATAGCTTTTTTTTCATTTCTCACTTTTAATTCTCCACAGTTAGTTATGTCGATGAGAAGAGTAGCAGGTTTGTTGAACTATACAAAAATTCTACATCAATAACTGCTTGATGGATACAATAAACACAAGAAAGAATGGAACCTTGTAAGTGAGCAAATGCTCAGATGTTCAAGTGATGAAGACAGCTGTTACATATCAACCCCCAATTTATCCCCGTGAACCTTCCAAGTAAGAAGGAACCTTCTTCACCAGGAAAAATAAAATCAAGAGTTCCTTATTCTCAGAACACAAGGAAACCACTTTTTCCTTATGATCCTGATGTGCTTATTCATTACTTTACAAAGCTCCATATGTATATGCATAAGTGAGTTATTATGACTTTCGTTGCATCTGAACAGTTAAACTTTTCTTACAATGGAACATGCTACTACATGGGGCAACTACACTGGTATGTAGTAAACTTTTTTTTTTTTTTAATTAGAAATGTTTATATAAATAGCATGAAAATACTTTATTACTTTATTACATAAGCTGAAGTAATTACTCAATTTCCTAGAACTGCTTTGCAAACCTTCAAAGGCAGTGAATTCTTCAATCAGTATAATAATCTTAAAAGGTACCTGTGAAAATCTGGAAAATATTACAGCTACAGAATTTTTAGCAGATATCAAAGGGAGAACCAAAGACAACAACAGTTCTTTTTGTTAGGACTCCAAGCATTAATAGTAATGTCAGTGATTTTGGGGAAGAGGAAAAACTCATACTAAACTTGAACACTTCTGGTTGTACAGAGTCTGTAGTCAGTATCATGCCTCTCTCTTGGAACAATTTCTGGGATTTACAATTTTTAAATCTCTTCACTCCTGCAAACTAAGGACAAGCCAAGTACAAATATTCTGTACTGTTTCTGGAGACAGTGCACTCTTTCTGTGTCAGAGCTCTGCCTGACTACGTATTTGGAGGATTTAGTTGAGGTCACCTCAGATAGTAAAACCCAATGATGTTTTCACAGCAATTTCAAGTTTACCTAGAAATAATGTTCTGAGTGTACTCACAAATTATTTAACCTTTACATGGATAAAAAAATATTTCTTCCTCATTTTACCTATCTACATTTAGACTAAATAGCAGAATTAGCTAAATAAGAATTTACTGGTATTTTCACAGGTGTGATAACATGTCGATTAGCACTTGTTACCCAATCCTGAAAGATATGTAAACAAATGTTAATTTACCTTTTAATTCTTGACTTGAGTCTATTCAGTTATTGGGGGGAGGAATGTGGAGTAAACTGGAGAGTAAATTAATTTATTTGTATGAGATACCAGAAAAACTTTAGTATTATATGAAGCCCAAGAAGAAACAGCTTTATTAAAAGTTTTAAATGTTTTTAAAGCCTGAAGCTGGAACTCTTCAGAGAAGATGGAAAGCAAAATATAACATTTTAAGAGACAAAACAGGCTCATTTAATGATAGATCTTCTACATAAGAAATGCCACTGCTCATTAAAACAAATAATAAAAAGCAGAAAGGCACTCTAGCTCAAGGAGAAGATTATTAGATTTTTTTTTAGGATGTTATCTTGGTAGGATTCTTGATTTATTTCTCAGAAAATATATTGACAAGCACACTCTGTAATTGATTGCATGTCCCAGAAAACATTTCCTGCCAGAAAATCTTAAGAATTTATTGATGTTAAGAATGTCATTTTTGATCAGAAAGGACAGCTGTTATGTAAGGGAGTCTATCAGATTAAAGAAACAGCTGTGGTAGTTACCAGATTATTGAGAAAGCTGTGGTTTAGAAAAGCATGATTTTCTTTAACGGTACCTAAGCCAAGGATGAACTTAAATAGTGGCAGAAATACAGAAAACAACCAGATATGAAGAAAAAAGTTAACCTCCCCTTCTGTGTGCAAACTTCAAGAAGATAAGAGGAAAAATTACTTTCTCCTTCATTCTCTGCATGGTAGAACACAAAAATCTTGTTAAATAAAATACATAAAATCTATGTATATGAAATCCTATTAAATATAATGAAATAGGCATCTTATATATAGCCAAGAATCCAGAATCTTTCCCTGACTACAATTTTTAAGGTGGGATCCTCAAAATTCTGAGGCTTATTTGATACAGGAACATAACTCACATTTCATAATTTTAAGCTTACTCCTCAGAACTGCAATTTAGGCATAGAAATGATGCATGAAATTTCAAAAATATGCCGGATCATGATTTTTGAATAATATGTCCTTCCTAAGGCATGCCTTAGTCTCTCTGAAATGTTAAGGGACTTGCAGTAGTTAGCAGACAGTGGCAAACAATGACACTGCATTACTCAAGTATTCAACTGAAAAAAGACCTATAGTTTCCATTTCACAAAATCACAGAATTGTCAGAGTTGGAAAGGTCCTCTAGAGATCATCTAGTCTAACCTCCCCTGCCAAATCAGGATTGCCTAGAGCACATCACTCATGACTGCATCCAGGCAGGTTTTGAAAATCTCCATAGAGGGGACTCCACAACCTCCCTGGGCTGCCTGTTCCAGGGCTCTGTCACCCTCACCATAAAGAAGTTTTTTCTCATATTTGAATGGAACTTCCTTTTGTTCCCTGTGTGCTGCAGAGGTAAGAACTAGCCAATAATAGTAGAAGATAATTTTAATAGCTCAAAAAGGACGAGTTTGCAACTTTTATCCAGTGGATTTTGCAACTCCTATCTTTGCCACCTTTAAAGACAATTAGTCTTCTAAAATGTACACAATTATGGGTTGCCTAGATGGCCTCTTTTCTGATATCACACTTTCCAAATCAAATATCACCTGTGAGTACATTTGCCTCCAGCCAGCTTTCGCTGACTTCCTGTGCTCATTTTGCTAGTCTTGCATGGATCCCTTATCATTTTTTTGGCCCTGTTAGTACAGTTACATACAACTTCTTTTTCTCATTTCCTTGTGTATGAAAGTTCTTTTAATCAGAACAGATGCATCTGCAGCACCTATTCTCAACCACACTTGCAAGTATTCTTGCAGTTTGATGATAAAAAGGTGTGAGGGATATGTTTCATGCCCAAAGACAAGCATAGTTGAAGAGCAAAAATTAAAAAAACACGACCATGTCTATAAGTAGTGAACTGCAGAGCATCCCTTGCATACTGACACCCCAATTCACATGACAAATTAATATGGCTTGCGACAGGAATTTTCTAAGACTTTCTGGATACAACAACTTTTGTGCTAGCATACCTTTGTGTTATTTCTAAAACTGTACCTTCAGCAAATACAAGAGGCATGCTTAGTTTTGAGTTCATGCAGGTCAAAAGAACATGTTTTTGAAAAGTCGTATCGACATTTAAAAACTCCAGTTCTCAGTATTGGTATATTTACTTCATTTAGTGGCACTATAAAGTTTATTGATTGTTTTTACGATGAATTTTCACCTGAAGACTGACCATTGTTTTCTCTGGTTGACATTAAAATAGTAAAAATCCTAAATACAACATAGAACCTGATACCAAGTAAAAAAGACTTGTGAAAGTATATTGATGAATAATTTGGACACAATTTGATTGAGATTACAGCCATAAAGAACTTGGATGCATGGTCAACCTTATTATTGCAATAAGCCTTTGCCTGAGGTGAAGAGATACACAAATACTAGTAATAATACATAATCATCTGTAAATAAGTAGCTTTTTCATTGAGCACCCTCATTGATTTACATATTACAGTACCACTATAGATAGATGTCACAATTTTTCCAAGTGCCCAGAAGGCATCCTTTGACCGTTGAGTTTTGGGTTGACTGGCTTTTTTTTTTTTTAAACCTGAAGAACACAGGTATTCACTGAGCATTTAGGCACAATATCTAGAAGCTGTATCAGTGAAAGAACAGACTACTTAAATTTTGTCTTTAACAATGTTCTTGCTCTATGTACAATGTTTTGAACTGCTAAATACTGGAAGATTTTTTTTCTTTCTGACAAGTCAATCTATTTGATTACTGTAAAAATCTCCAGTATTTCAGTCTGCACGATGCCCTTTTTCTGCATTCAAGCAAGGAAGTCGAAACAACAGACAAACAAAAGAAGTTCATTAGAAGTAGATACGTTGCTATGCCTAATGGTGAAGAAAAATGTAATTTCTGCATGAAGGAATAGCTAATAGATAAGAAAAGCATAGCAAGAAAACCAGTGGTGAAAAAACTTCCAAAGGCTTAAAGATGTGATTAGATTAATTATCCAAAAGACAGATTATAAAGCCAAGCATATCAAACATATGGCAATCTCTTTTATTTCAGGAAGTAGTTCAGAATCTCACAGAAAAAGATTATTTAATAAAATATCTGATCTTTCAAAAATTTGGCCTAATGAAAGATACAAAAGTGCAATTTTTTTTTTTCTCTTCTGAAAATCTGATTTTTATTGGAGCCACAGGAAATAAGATAATAATACGGATTTTTTCAAAAAGGTTGATGATGAGTTTCAGAAAAAGAGGTGTACTCTTATTCCAGGCTACTTTGAACATCTTTCACACATCTCTTAATTAGTAGCAACACAAAATCCCATTTCTCCATAGTTGGTGAGGTTGTGGGGTTTTTGACACTACCTAATACAGATAAGGAAAATCACTAAGAAAAAAATGGATTTTGTAGGATTCCATGTCACTCTATTACTATTCTGGCTTTTGTCAGATGAGCATGTGGTTTTCTTCTTACCATTCAAAATAATAGCTATTTAATAACTTCTTTTCTGTTCCAGAGAAAGTGTATACTAAGAAAGTTAAGTGCTAAAGTCTGCATTGTTTTATGTTAGATTGAAAGTATAAATTATCCTTAGATAACCTTTATTAATATTTTGTATTTTTATTAATAACTAACATGAACATAGAAATGGAAGAGAAAACTCTGTTTAGGGCAGATATACTCTCTCTCTCTCCATAGATAGATAGATAGATAGATAGATAGATAGATAGATAGATAGATAGATAGATATAAAGTGTGTTGTATCAAAATAGCTAGCCTGAAACTTGGAATCATAGAATGGTTAGAGTTGGAAGGGACCTTAAACATCACCAAGTTCCAAACCCCCCTGCCAAAGGGGGTTTGCACTTCTGCACATTTATAATTCAGTATTATAAAAGGGAATAAGGTGAAGAAAATAGGGAGGTGATTGGAGACAGCAAATATGGCTTCACCAAGGGCAAATCCTGCCTGACAAATCTGATGGCCTTCTATGACAATGATACAAACTTGGTGGACAAAGGCAGAGCAACAGGCGTCATCTACCTGGAATCACACAAAGCATTCAACACTGTCCCACATGACATCCTAGTCTCCAAATTGGAAAGTCATGAGTTTGATAGATGGACCACTCGGTGCATAAGGAACTGGCTGGATGGCCACACTCAAAGAGTTCTGGTCAACAGCTCAATGTTTAAGTGGCGGCTGATGATGAGTGGTGTCCCACAAGGTTCAGTGCTGGGACCAGTGCTATTTAACATCTTTTTCGGAGACATGGACAGTGGAATTGAATGCACCCTCAGCAAGTTTGCCGATGACACCAAGCTTGGTGGTGCAGTCGACATGCTGGAGGGAAGGAATGCCATCCAGAGGGACTGGGCAAGCTGGAGAGGTGGGCTAATGGAAATGGCATGAAGTTCAACCAAGCCAAGTGCAGAGTCCTGTACCTGGGACATAGCAATCCCAGGCACAAATACAGGTTGGACAGAGAATGGCTGGAGAGCAGCCCNGGGGAGAGCTTCTAGCAGCCTTCCAGTATCTGAAGGAAGCCTACAGGAGAGCAGGAGAGGGACTCTGAGAGGAAGTGTAGTGATAGGGCAAGAGGTAATGGTTTTAAACTAGAAGAAGGTAGATTTAGATTGGATATTAGGAAGAAATTATTTCCCGTGAGGGTGGTGAGGCACTAGAACAGGTTGCCCAGAGAAGCTGTGGATGCCCCACATGTCTGGATGGGGCTTTGGTCTAGTGGGAGGTGTCCCTGCCCATGGCAGGGGGGTTGGAACTCGATGATCTCTGAAGTCCCTTCCAATTCTAAACATTCTATGATTCTATGAAAATCACATGCATTATTTAACAGCATCAGGGAACTTCAGCACCAGAGATATATATTTGAGGAAGCTGGAGAAGTTAAGGGTTTGAGGAAGTGGCCACAACATACATAAGAAAAGAAAATAAGAAAAAGTATTATGCAGAAAGTCCTATTTGGTTAGAGAATGATGTCCCAGCTACTGATACAAATCCCACTGCCTAGAATATAAAGTTTTGTCCCAAACAAATACTAGAAAATATTTGGGAAGAATATCCCTACTTTTCACAGCCATGATTTTAACCCAGTAATTTTCAACTAATAATGTTCTCCACAAAAGCCAAGAAATGTATCTTAAGTTCCCTACAGAGATAGAGGTTAGTTTGCTTTTCAAACCAAACTAATTTTCTTGAAAAGTGTTTGACAAAACTAAAACCACATGAATTGTACTGGTTTCATATGCTAATTCATTCTGGAAAACAAAAATCTTTAAAAGGTTTAAGAATAATGTGGAAGTTTTAAACAGGGATACACAACTAGTTTCCATTCTGAAGGACCTCCATATCGAACACTCAGGACTGACTGATTACTCTAGCTGGGAGGTATTACACTTTCCTACTCTTGAAAGAAAATCTTACTCTTCAGTAGTGTTGTCATTAAGACCAAAGATTCACTGACAACCTCTTGAAAGACAGACATATATTATACAGGCATTACCTGGGTTTTTTCCTTTTACTTCTAATGTACAAAGGAGAGAGGTTTTTGGTTACAAAGTTTGCAACTTGTGAGTTCTCAACCTCACTAAGTTACCAAGCTCTTTCCTTAATAAGACTATGTTAAGTCCTTCTAGTTTGCTAGAAAACTACAGTTTTAAAAGCCCAAGATAAATGGCAAGAGTTTTTTCTTAACTGAGATACTAATAATTCATTTGAATAAAAGACATTAAAACCTACAAGACAATAATAACTAACTCTTCATGTGTCTCATCTAAAATTAAGGGTTCGTCCTCAGCACAAGCTATGTGCTGTAATAACATGAATTTTCATGACATTCCAGCATTACCTTGCCATAACAAGCTAACAATTATAATTGGATATTTGCAAGACACTGTTTGGCTGCAGAACGAGGAAAGTACATATACACCTTGTATATGTACATGTCCTTCATCTCATAGTATATGTGAATATTTGCAAGTTACTGTGATCTGGGCATTTGTAATACACTCCAGGTTAACAAAACAGAGAACGTGAAGACTTGTTCTGGCTGTCAAAACAATACATTCAACAATGACAGTAATGCAAAAACATGCTACGCATATCAAGTATCATTCCTCCCAGGTAACAGCATAAGAAGAGACCTTCAAGATGTAATAGCTTGCTTTGTATGGAAATGTGATAGATAAAGCTATACATGGTGTGGAACCTTTCTTACATTTTCTCTGGAAGCATACTTTAATTCTGTTTTTAATAAATAAGGAAACAAATTCCTTACCACGTTTTGGTTGATCTTGTGCCTGAAACAGGTGATGTAGACAACATATGGCCAGTCATCAGGTTCCATCAGCACTCCCGCAGCATGGGCACAGGTAACATGAAAAGAAGCTGGGCAGCATCCATATGAACATTGAATGCAGGCACCAGAGATTTTCTTAATTCTCTGCCTGCAGAACATACATTTCTGCAGAAGCAAAATAAACAGAATATGTACCATATTGCTCCAGCTCCATTGACTTCTGCAAGTATCTCAAGGACTGAAAAGTTACTTCTGCTTCACTAATTACATTTTATACCTTGCAATATGCATAGCAAAAGAACCGGCATTTATGAATTACACGGCAACTTCGTAATATGGTAATTATTAGATAGCACTTTTGCCTTTTTTATGTTAATGTGAAGATAATATATTCTGGTGCTATAGTAAGAAAACTGATATATAGATAGCTATTTAAAAGTTTAATTTCAAATCCCATACACTCCTCTGAAAATTAATCTGCTCTTCCTAAAATGGGTAAATCGAAAAACCTATGCATAATTCTGCAAAAGTAAGAGCAAGTCTCAAAAATAAAGAGAACAGACTCACAGAGATGTAGGGCTAGACAGGATTTTCATATATCATTTAACATATCCCCCTACTTTGAAGCTGGACTACATATATACTCAGACAGCCTTTGGAAGATGGCTAATCTAATACGCTTATTAAATGGTTTCTGCAACATCCTCAGATAACCTGTGACAGTGGATAAATCTCACAATTAGAAATCTTTTCTTTTTACCAAGCCTTTGCATTATTCCACACCTGAAGCCTGTTCCTAAGCCCCTTTTCATGTTTTCCAGTATGGTTTTTTCATTGGTTGTGTATTTAATATAATCGTGATTGAGTAGGCTGTACTTCCCCACTTCATAACTTAAAACATCATGCCAACAGCATTACAAATGTCAAGACATGCCACCTTTTTCCTTTTCACAAAATGGTGACCACATCAAAATACTCTCACTGTCTTGTAAGTAACGTAAGTGGCCCATATAAAACAACTGAAAGGACAGGAGATAGGTTAACTAAGTCCAGGAAATAAGCTCCAACATACTAAAAAAGACAAAGCACAAGATGACAGATAACTTTGCACTAAAAGACATTACAAACACACTAGATAGAATAATTTCTTCAGTAACTTCTATGGACAACTGCGTTATATCACATATGGGAACCATCTTCTGATAACTTTCATCATGTTTAACAAAAATGCTAATGTTATTGACAATCAAAAAATTATCTCAGCTATTCTAAATACAGACACTTTATTTAATGACACAAACCACTGAATTCAGTAACTTCAAAACATTCTGCTGAAGTAGTGAATACTTCCATTTGCTATACATTTGCCACTCATTTTGTAAAACACTCTCTTTTCTGCCTATGCTGGGAACACAAGTAATAATAATTTTGACTTATTTTTGCCATATGAGTAATAATTCAAAGTATTTCATATTAACTCTCATCAATTTTTTCCTGTCAGGTTACCAGAGAATTTTGCTCTATTGTTTATTAATTCCCACATTCTGAAGAAACTCTGCAGAAATCTTACTGTATGATTCAGCACTTACGTAGTGCTTCTGGCACTCAGTTTGTGACTGAAATAATGCTATTTGCACATGTTAGGCCTATTAAGTTCATCAGTCACGCAAGATTCTAGTTCACACATCATTCTAAACATGAAATACCTCTTCAAGTTCTGCCTTTGTATCCACCCTCTGAAAGGCAACATCCTGCATGGTTCTGCACAAGCAGAAGCAAGAGTAGCATCTAGCATTTGTAATATTGTTTTTTACCTTTTCACTGAAAGGACCAGAACTCAATTCAGTCATTGTAGTAGCATCAAGTCCAAAAGACCAGTAAGAGATAAAGATGATTTTGCCATCAACATAAATGTTCCAGAGACTTCACTGATATGCTTATATCTCATTGTGAATATGCATCCATAGGCATGAAGCCATTTTCAGACAAGTCAAGTAACTGGTTCTTTAAGGGAACTTAAGGAGTTTTTTATACATGCATATTCCAAACCCAGTAAAACACGAATTCCAGAAAGAAAATATAAGTCTATTACATCTAATGTCTAAGCACTGAGTTCAAGCAAGTAAATAGCTCCTTTTGAAAGCTTTTTCACACAGTTACACACACAAATTCACCAGTCAGCTTTAGGAGAGAAAAAAGACTGAAGTATTAAACACATGTGAGTATCAAAAAGACATCAAAGCACTCCATAAACAAAGGCTGTGATTTCTGACTAAAACACTCCAAAAACCTCCTCAGTTTTACCACAAGTCCCTAAATTAAACATGAATTTTCAAAAGTACATATATGCGCAAATAAAAGTCCAGTGTACAAGAGAATTCACCTTGTGTAGCTGTATGGCCCCATCCACAGATATGAGAAAAAGCTCCTTTGTCTTTGAAAATGTAAGTCAAACAGTTAATCTAGCATAATTGATTAATAAATTCAGAATACACAGAAAAAAACCAGAACAAACTATAAAAATCTGCTTTGCATAGCGTTCTGGATCCTTGGCTAAGCTACATATCAAGATGTATATTAGCTATAAGCAGTAAACTGAACTGTGTTGTCTCTGACCCATACTGGAAATTCTTTCCCTCCCTAGCTTCTAACTAATACTGTATTTCTCATATTCTCACTTGGGGCTTTGCATATGAATTTAAATTATTTTTTCACCTTTTTTCCCCTCCATGTTACTATTTTTCTAGTAAGGCAATAGATGCAGAAAAAAACCCAACCAACCAACCAAACACACACCCCCAAGAAAAGGATGACAGAAATGTTTTGTTCTCCTTTTAAAACAAGAAAAAAAAAAACAAAAAAACAAAAAAAAAAAAAAAAAAAAAAAAAAAAAAAAAAAAAAAAAAAAAAAAAAAAACAAAAAAAAAACACTAAAAGTGACCACAGGAAAAAAAGCATTAAAATTATGAAAGAAGAGAGTGAATCACCAGTTCTAAGACTGAGGTTTCACTCTCCCTCTCACCCTTGCTGGAAGTCTGATTTATTTTTGTAAAACAAAGGAATTGTATAGAATTTAACCAGTCTTGAACCACTCCTGCTGAGGATAGAATATAAACACCTCACTGTCTGGGCGAACCTTGTATTTAGGTATGTAAGCTTGCTATGTGTGAAATTAGACAAGCTTAACATCATATGAACACTTTACTGAAATACAATCAAGCTAATTCAACACCCAACTGACAGTTTTTCGGTAGCCTGAAACTACAGCTGTTCCTACCAGCTAAAGCAAATTCAACATTGTGGATAGCTAGGAAGAATGTAATTTTGACAATATTTGCCAGGTACTAGTGCAAAACAGAGACAATGGGCAAAGTAGCTGAGGATCAATTTTAATCATAGATTCAGATGAAAAATGAATTGGAGAATAAATAAGATTGTTTATATAACTGGAGATTAAAAATATAGGACAGAACACTGTACTGCAATTTTCTTGATGGTGAAATGACCTCTTTTTGCCTCCAAAATTGAAAATACTCTGCTGCAGATGGATTTCATAATCATGGAATAGCTCTTTAATATTAATAGATTGCAAATATATAAACAGAATGGATTTTAAAGAACGAGTCTGAGAAAACTGGATGCCACTATTTTGCAGAAAAAAGCCCACTGATAGCTCTCATAATAACTTTCATGCATTCTTGTATAAAGAATTTTACATTGCTTCTCTCAAAAAGAGTAGTATTTACCAAAAAAAAATTCCAGTCTCTAACAGGATCATGAATTAAAAACAGTTTCTGATGCAAAGATTTATTAAAATAAGCACAGGCTGAGGTTGTGGCAGAAAGCAGGGGCTAGATTTTAGAAAGCGATTTGGAGTATTGATTTCGCCCAAAAGTGTTTCTATACCTTGGCAAGCAGAATGACTTATAAGAAGAAGCTCACTATACGAAGGCATTAAATTCTACAAAAAGAAGCTAGTTCAAGAGAGCCTCTAAAAATTACTAAATTTCCAAGTATTACTAAAAAACTAAAATCCTTAACAGCTTTTCTCTTTCTCCTGTGGATGTTTATTAACTACTATCCAGTAAATAAATTGTATATTCTCATCCTCTTTTATATATTTTGCAATTCTTGCCTTCTAATTATCCTCAGAAATAAACACTAAGACAGAGATGACACTAACATTTAGGAAATTAATGAAAAATCAAGAGGGTTTTTTGTTTTTTTTTCCCCTATAAGATCTGGCTTAGCATCCCCTACATTTCGTGATGAATCTGCTTTGCTTTAGAATTTATATTACCAGACAAGCAATATTGCTGTTGTGTATGATCACACTCTAGATATGAAATATTGGTCCTACTGTAACCAATAGTAAAATACCCATTAATTTTAACAGAGCAAAGATTTCACAGAGAATATTGACAGAAGGAGCTTCACCAGCTTATCAACTGTTATAACGAGACATGCAGTATAAAATGCACAGTGAAACTAATCTTTTCTTTCTCCAGTCCAAAGTCATAACATGGATTAGAAGTGAGAAAAGATTACAGTCTAGTCATACTGCAAGAGTCGGTAGCAAGGTACTGGCACAAAGATTTGTTAACGATGCACAACACAATCAGAAGATACATACTACAAAGACATTTGACACATTATCTGCAGATCAGTGAGCGCATGTTGTCTGCATAACCCTTCAGAATACAAAGTCAGCACTTAATTTTGTCAGAAAGCATAGTGTGTTTCTATGGAAACAAACTCATTACTTTTTTTCATTTTATGTTTCCTTTTATTCATGATTAATCTAAACCAAGCTGAATATTTCAGCTAGGAACGTGATAGAGCTTAGAATCATAACATGTGAAGAAAAAAAGTTTGTTAGATCATCTATTCCATTTCTTTGTTCAGCATGTTTAGACGATTATATAAAATTAACCTGTAATGTTGTTAGATAAAGTACCAAGCATCACTCCGGTATTTCAGACATAACAACCAGTACCTCAGGGGGAGAAAAAAACCCAATCCTTGTAGAAAATTATTTGCAATTTCATACTACTCAGTAAGCCTGCCTACAGGATGGGGCTATGGCAAATTAAGGATAGAAGACATTAAATAGATGTAGGTGAAATACTGTTAGCCATATATTCCAGCAGAGAAACATAAAACTCATGCAGCACTAGCAATTAGAAACAGTAATATTATTTTCTAATAACTCTGAAATAATGTAGTTTTGGATCTACTCCCAATGAGTGAATTTGCAAGTTATGTTGATTAATTTTAAATTAAACATGAAAACATCTTGAAATTGCACCAAATATACATATTGGTTTGAGATATATTTTTAAGAGTTAATAAAATATTATGAGAATTACTGAAATGACATATAAATACAGTATACATTTACTATTTCAGCGAAACTACTAAGGTACCGATAGCTTTTTACTTCACAGGAAAGAGAAACATAGAGTGTAGAGTTAAAAAACACATTAACTCTTCTGAAGCACAGACTCTGTGATTGTAATGAAAGAGCCCTTACACTGCAGGCTGAAAGAGAAAGAAAAACAATCACAGAAAACAAAACACTTGGTGAAGAAGTTCTTATTTTAGAAAGTGCCTGAAAAGGTTTATGTTTCTGTTATACACTATGTAATCTCCTTAACTGGGAAAAGATGAGTGGTGTGAGGCAAAAATGAAGAAATAAAAAACCTTGTTAGAGCTCCAACTGCTGCCTGCACAGTGGCACTCACCACCACAACACCTACAACCATGTTAGATCTAGGGAAGTAAACTGCTGTGTATTTATTTTCAGTATTCCTGAAGTCCTCGATATTTGTAATGAGATTTCAACATCAAGCACTGCAATTAAGTCCCAACTCTTTTTTTTCAGGGTATGGTGGTACCATTAGTGTTCTGTGTTGTCAGAGATACCCAGAAAGTACTCAAGAGGTCTGTATTCCTATCCTAGAGATCTACTGAGAAAAATAGCATCCACACATATTTCTTCTACCTCCTCAAATTTTATCATCATTAAATACTAAGGGGAAAATATCCAATCATCAACATCACCTTTAAAAAGAATAACCAGTACATAAATAATGAATATGCTGCTAGCACATAGGCATTGAACACAAGAATATCCCCCACTTCCTTCCAGATTCACATACACCATGGGACGCTCTGAGAATTTAGGCAGCCTATCACTTCTCTTCCCCACTTCTTATCTACCTCTTTTCTGAAATACCAATACGTGTCTGTGTGTCTTCACTTTGTAAGGAGGCTCTCATGATTTCAGCTTAACTCTAGCTTTTATGTATTTACATATATTTTTTCAAATCTTTTTTCCAGACCAAGCTTTTTCCTGTGTAGCTTTGAAATGTTTACATCTTCTTTTGGTTTATTTTCCACCTAATTTTCACCTTCTAGCTTCTACATTGCACCAGTTAAACAATCAAACACACAGCCTTAAAAGGTGTAGTTTTATAAAAGCATCATGCCTGTATTCAGTGCATTTCAGGTACCCTGAAATAAATAAGAAGAAAGGGTTGATATGAGTATTGGAAAAGCAAAATTTCAGGAAGATAAATATGGAAGGTTGGAAAGAATCTCTTTCCCTTTGTCCTCCAGGAAGAAAGCATCTTTATTAAAACTTCACTTTGGATTTGCACAGACCAGTTTGAATAGATTTGCCATTTACACAAAGGCTAAAATACCTGACAAGCTGTGAAAGGCCATTTAGGCTGAAAAGGTGATGAGGCATCAATTCACTGCCTCGCTGCTCCATATCTGATGGAGGCTCCCAGTAACTGGAATGAAATTTAACAAGTCAAAATGCTGTACTCTGCACCTGAAAAAGATTAATACCGGGCACAAGCATAAATTGGGAGAGGTCCAGCTGGACAGCAGCCGTGCAAAGAGGGATCTGAGGGTGCTGGCTGACACCTGCCATAGGGGCCACCATTTCATCCTGGCAGCCACGAGGGAAAAATGCATCCTGGGATGCATCAAACACAGGATCACCAGCAGGTCAAGAGCGGTGATTGTTCCACCATATTCAGTGTTGGCGTGGTCTCACCTGGAGTACTCTGTGCAGTTCTGGCCCCACAGTTGAAGAAGGATGTGAAGGTATTTGAATGCATCCAGAGGAGGGCAACAAAGCCAGTGAAAAGGCTAGAAGACATGTCTTCTGAGTTTGTCTAGTTTGGAGAAAAAGAGGCTGAGGGGTGACCTCATTGCTCTCTAGTCCTTCCTGAGGAGGGGATGTGAAGAGGGAAGTGCTGAGCTCTGCTCCCTGGGATACAGTGACAAAACACATGGGAATACCTCAAAGCTGTGCTAGGGGAGGTTTAGACAGGACATGAGGAAACATTTCTTTACTGAGAGGGTGGTCAAACCCTGGAACAGGCTTTCTAGAGAGGCGGTCAATGCTTCAAGCCTGTGAGCGTTTAGGAGACATTTGGACAATACCTGTGTTCCGACCTGTGTTCTTTGCCTCTGCTTGAGAGGCATCATGCACCTCCAAAAAGTGTTTGGCCCCCATCCTCCCTTTATTCTGATTACCTAGTTATAAACAGCCAGGAGATCTCTGCAAAGAGATCTCTTTCCTAGGCTAAAAACACCTGCTTTCTCCAGTTTCTCCACACACATCCTGTGCTCCAGCCCTGAGTATCTCAGTGGCCTTTAGTAGGACTTGCTCCCATATGTCAGTATCTTTCTTGTAATGGTGAGACCAGGAGCAGTCTTAGAAATGCCAAATAAAGGGGAAGGATGGATCAATTCCCTGGGCCTGCCAGTGGTAGTCTGACAAATCAAGTCCAGGATGCAGTTGGCCCTCTTTGCTGCAAGGGCATACTACTGATATATGTTTAACTTCTCCATCCTAATCCCCAAGTTCTTTTCTGAAAAGCCAATCAACATAAATTCAAGTGGCAGACTCTGTAATATTCAGATTTTGAAAGAGATAGCTCCTCAACTAAAACAAATCATAAAGTCATGAATCAGTTAGCAAATTCTAGATGTATTTTCTAACTCAGAAAAGTCCTTAACAGACAACAAATAGAGAACTTTCAGAGACTGCATGGCCATTTCAGGCTCCATTCCTTCATAAGTTGTCATTTAATGCAAAGCATTGCTTTGAAAAGTAAAATTATTTATATTTAGTATAGATGGATCACTTTTTCTGTATAATTTATTTTATAATAATTGTGTTGTAATATTTCATATGAACACATACAAACACATAGAGAGAATTTAACATTTTAATAAGAGAGCAGTAGAAATTAGAAGATTGAGGTGAAGCACTGGAAGGCTTATATTCTTAGAAATATCCTGCAAGCAATTTATTGAAACAAAATAATGCAAAGACAATTTTTATCAAATAAAGGTACCACCACCTCCTATCTAATAAACTCTCTAATCCTTCTGAGAATGCCTAGTTGGTAAAGTGATACTAACAAACTTAAAAAGGTATTTAAACACACATCCAAAGAAAACAAAATTACTAAGGAAACAATCATATAGCATTTAAGACATGCATGTTCAAACATTTAGAAACAAGAATCTTGTCAAGCTCAAACAGAAACCTCTGATGACAATACAAGCACATATATCAAAATTTCTTTTACCTACTAGCATGACAGTAACGTGCTACTTTGTGTCTTAAAGGATTAGAAAATGGGAATGGACTTCAGTATATGTCCTCTGGGCATGAAAAGGACATGGTCAATTATGTACGTAAATGCACTTTGCCTCTGGGAAGGAAAATATTGTGCTTGTGAAGTACACTGAATGAGGACACAGCTGCTCGTCAAGTTCTTGTCTGTTGAAGGGAAGCTATTATGGACAGAATACACTATTAGAAAAGAAGGATAAGTAAAACCATTTAGTCTGGTTATGCCGCTGGCCAGGAACCACCTGGCATCCCTAGACTAAATTGAGCAAATGTGAGTCATGCTATTTCCAGGTGCTAACAATAGCATATAAATAACTGAGTAAGTCAAAACTGGAAATAAAGGGCTATTCCAGGGTGGATGAGTATGGGACATTTTTTCGCTTGGCTTGGGGTTGGCTTTTTGGTTGTGATTTTTTGTTGTTGGTTTGGTTTTTTTACAATTTTAGGAAGAGGTCAAGGCACACAGAATTTAAACATGCTCTGCACTGCAGAAAGCTTTGTGACAGTTCTGAGAAGTGGGGGAGACTTCATAGCTTAAGAAGAAAAGATTATTCCTGAAGCTTTCAGCCAAAAGCCAAAATCTATTTTTTCAGCAGAGCTGATGTTAACATTATACCTAGCCAGAAAATAGTGTCATTTGAACAGGAAAAAAGTGACAAGACAGTGTAGAAAATTCATTACATTCTTTAAGACATATTAAAATGTATTAAGTATAAGAAGTTTAAAAAAATCTATGATCTAAAATTAATTACAGTAACAGTACGTTATTTCTAAATGTTTCCCTCATTTCTAAGTTCTGTATTAACTTCACTAAGTAAATATTTAGAAAAAGCTGACCCCAATGCAGAAAAGCAGTGTTTTGCAGTAGCTAGCTGTTACAAAAATTTGCCAAACCATTGCTTCCTCTAAATTGAAACATATTAGGTATTAATATACTTACTGTTTAAAATGGTTGTTAGAAACAACACAGAAGCAAAAACTGAAATTATAACATTTTTAAAAAGAGTTGGTTTTGCCTCCATCTTTTTTTTCCCCTGTTGCTTTACCTCAGAAGATTAAAAGAAATAAAAA
>VZRU01010174.1:590-17711 GCA_013398155.1 Pedionomus torquatus | reverse complement strand
ACATAAAAGATTAACAATTATGTTAAAATGATAACACTGTGCAAATAAGGAAATTCCACAAGCTGCACTGTAATAAAAAAGTGTGAAACACAGTGCTGTGACAGTTATTAAAATGCTGGTCCATTGCTGGAAATACAGTCCACACCAAACTGAATTTTTTATTTATACTAAAGGCTACAGGCCACTAGACCAGGAAGACTGCATGCAGGAAGGAGGTTGTCTACATAGTTTCATATTCACAAGCCCTAGGGTGGAACCACCCCAATATCTGTTTGAGAGACAACACAGCAAGGCACAAGTAACGCAGGAGGTTCCTGGAATGTATCAGTGATAAATTCCTACTTCAAGTGACAGAGAAGCCAACAAGGAAAGGAAAAGATTACCAAAGTTGGAAGCAAAGACAGACAACCTGGGAGGAATACAGAAAAATTGTCTGAGCAGCCAGGGATTGCGTTCAGAAAGTTAAAGCCCAGATAAAGCCAGTCAGGGATGCCAAGGGCAACAAGAAAAGCCTTTATCAATATGTTGATTGCAAAAGGAAGACTATGGGAAATGTGGGTCCTCTCCAAAGAAACGGAAAACCTGTTTACCTGAAATATGAAGAAGACTGAGGTACTCTGTAACTTTTTTTGCCTCTGTCTTCACAAGCAAGTGCTTTAGTCACAATGTCCAAGTTGCAGAAGGCAAAGGCAGGCACTGGGAGAATGAGGTACTGTCCCCTGTAGGAGGCGGTCAGGGTTGGGACCACCTGAACAACCTGAAGGTCCACAAATCCATGGGACCTGACAAGATAGGTCCATGGGTCACAAAGGAACTGAAATACGAAGTTGCTAAGCCACAATCCATGATATTTAAGAAGTCATGGCAGTTCAGTGAAGTTCCCACTGACTGAAAAAGAGGAAACTGAGCTCCCATTTTTAAAAAGGGGAAAAAGGAAGACCCAGGGAATTACAGATAAGTTAGTCTCACCTCTGTGCCTGGCAAGATTATGGAGCAGATCCTCTGGGAAACTATCCTAAAGAAACACAGAAAAAAAGGAAGCGATCGGCGACAGCCAAACATGACTTCACTAAAGGCAAATCCTGTCTGACAAGTTTGGTGTCTTTCTGTGGTGGGGCTACAGCACTGGCAGACAAGAGAAGAGAAAAGACCAATAATCTGCCTGCACGCGTGCAAAGCATTTGACACTGTACCACACCTCATCCTTGTCTCTAAACTGGAGAGACAGGGATTTGACGGATGGGCCACTCAATGGATAAGAAATTGGCTGGACGGCCACACTCAAAGAGTTGGGGTCAACGACTTGACATCCAACCGGCAACTAGTGACAAGTGGCATTCTTCAGCAGTCAGTACTGGGACCAGTGCTGTTCAACACCTTTGTCGGCAACACGGACAGTGGGACTGAGCGTACCCTCAGCAATTTTTTGTCAGACACCAAGCTCTGTGGAACAGTTCACACACTGGAGGGAAGGAACGCCTCCCAGAGGGACCTGGACAAGCTTAACAGGTGGACCTGTGCAAACTTCATGATGTTCATTGAGGCCAAGTGCAAGGTCTTGCACTCGGACAGTCCCAAGCACAACTACGGGCCAGGTGGAGAAGGCATTGTGAGCAGGCCTGAGGAGAAGCACTTGTTCACTGATGAGAAGCTCAACGTGACCCGGCAATGTGCACTTGCAGCCCAGAAGATCAACTGTACCCTGGGCTGGATCAAAAGAAGTGTGGCCAGCAGGTCAAGGGAGGTGATTCTGCCCCTCTGCTCTGCCCTGGTGAGACCCTACCTGGAGTTCTGCATCCAGCTTTGGGGCCAACATAAGAAGCAAGTCCAGCGGAGGGCCACCAAAACTGATCAGAGGGCTGGAGCACCCCTCCTATGAAGACAGCCTGAGAGAACTGGGATTGTTCAGTCTGGAGAAAAGAAGGGTCCAGGCAGAGCTTATAGTGGTCTTCCAGTACTTAAAGGGGTCTTACAGGAAAGGGAGTATAACAGTAGGATGAGGAGTGACGGTTTGAAACCAGAAAAGGAAGGATTTGGATGAGATATTCGGAAGAAATTCTTTACTCTGAGGGTGGTAAAGTTTCTGGAACAGGCTGCTCAGGGATGTTGTGGATGCCCCATCCCTGGAAGTGTTCAAGGCCAGTCTGGATATGGCTTTGAGCAACCTGGACTAGAGGGAGGTGTCCCTGCCTGTGGCAGTGGGGTTAGAATTACACAATCTTTAAGGTCCCTTTCAACTGAAACCATCAAGTCATGAAGAACTATGTACATAACCAACAGACATTTCAGAATCTTTAAAAATGCCCTCTTGCTCTAAAAGAGCACCATGTCTACTTAATTTTTAATAGTGCACATTAAATATAATATTACATTAATGGTATCACAGTGTTAGTTGAACTACAAAAAAGAATTAAAGTCTTGCAAGTTTTTTACGGGTAATTTTCCATCACTTTATTATCATTTGCTAAACCAAAAAATGGTATTGACATAAACATAATGTAGTGCATGTATGTCATGTACATACATGTACACACATATTTGTACAACTTCCAGTCTTTTTTTAACTGTCTTGAAACATTTATTTTGTAATAAGTACCTCACTTCTCTCTTAGAAGACTACAAAGTACTCAGGTTTAATCTCTCAGCTGTATATATTAGCCCTTTAATTTGCTGAATTGTAAGTCCAGATGACACCCCTATAGGTGTACTGTAGAGCTGTAAAGAAGCAATGTGCTGTATATCCTTCAGCCCCATGAGAATGAATTAACACAGTTTCTTAGAAAACAAGCATTTTCAGATACTGCAGAGAAGCTACACAAAAATTAGTATTATAAAAAATTTTATTCCTGCTTTTACTAAGTATCAGGGTTCTCTATAAAAGATTTCATGAAAAGTAGGGTAAAACCACTTTGCCCCATCATATCTAATAAACTACCACTGCAGCTTTTGACATGAGAAATAACCACAAATACGTTAAGTGTTGATTTAAGAAAAAATAATAATGGCAGACTCATTATATTTCAGAACATTTAAAGGTTTTGGCATTAAATATGGGTCAAAAATTGCTAAACATATCAATACGTGACACTCACTAAAATAAATCACACAAAATGGCGCTTGTATGATAACACGTTGTGACAGTACTACTGCTTTCATAAATAAAGAATGAAAATTAAACTTTCATAGTAAAATATTTCAGTAACCTAGATTGCAAAGCTTGACATGGTCAATTCATCACTGTGCAGAAATCAGACAAAGCTCAGTCTGCTACAGTCAGGAAACTCATTATGTCATTAAAATTGCACTGTAACTAGGACTCCAACATTCCTTTTATTAAAAATAATCACCAAGAAGTTGAAAGGTAATTGTCAACCTCCTACACTACAATTTTGTCTCCCATTTAAATGGAGGCTGAAAAGCAAAGAGTAGTCACTGTCAATAAAATTGCATGGGACTTACTGTGTACAGAAAGCAGATGGATAGTTTCAGGGAGTAGTTTACAATTTGTTCAGTAATTCAGAGAGATAGAAATTTTCTAAAAAAAAACTGAACAACATTTTGCAACAGAATTTTTACAATCAAAACTAAAACTACAGGAAGGGTTATTTTAATTAATGTTCTGAATTAAAAATAGGACGGAAGGTAATTCCCAGGTTTTCGAGCCCTGTCCTTCATTCTGAGAAGCATGACAGGATCACTTTCACAAACCGTATAAACTCTAGCATAACATCACTAGGCTTCTCAGCACAGTTTATTCCCATTGGAACACTGCTTAAGAACTTAATTAAATACACAGGCAGAACTCTCCTTGTCCTTTAAAGCCTAAAGTTCTTGCAGTATATTTATACTATCATAGTTTTGTTCCAGCAATACTCTTTAGCATCACCAAGTTAGAGTTTTTATATAGCAAAATTTTATTTTACTATTTTGTAAACTGTTCTTCACAATGAAAAGTTATGCTATCTATTGAAACATTACATTGCATTACAAAAGCTAAAAAAGAAGGCTCAAAATTTAAATAAGTAACAATAATTTCAAATTACTACAATACAGATTTTAATCTCGCTGGTAAGAGAGAAGTTCAAATTATCAGTTTGTTCTTTGGCTTTCAACTTGTGTCAATTTCAGACAAGCCAGGTTTTTGGAATCTTGAAAGTATTTAAGACTCTAAAAAATCATTTTCCATATTCATTTAGTGTGAAGACCTATGAAATACTACATCAAACCTCACTACAATAAAAATAGGATCATGGAAGAACAGAAGTATGGGGTAAAAATAGAGCATGAAAAACTTTCTTTTCCTGATCCAATGTGTCCTACATTCAATCCAGTCTATATTCCATTGCAGATCTGTGGTTTTCCCTTGGCCGGCTGAAGGCTTCCACAGAGATCAAATGAAATGGCAGAGGGACTGAACAGCTTATAAAAGTAACACTCAGAAATCCAGCAGGAGGCTTAGAGGTTCTTAGGAACTTCATGCCATCAGGAAACGGCCACAAAGGAGCTGTTATACCAGGTATTTTTGCTTCATCTAAGTCTAACGCTCTAACCCTGTACTGAGGATTACCCCATTCCAGGTGCAAGACCCTTCACTTGGCCTTGCTGAACCTCATGAGGTTCACATGGGCCCACTTGTCCATGTGCTCCTACTAAATGGCATCCCATCCATGAGAATTGTTAACTGCACTGCTCAGCTTGGTGTCAACTGCAAATCTGTTGAGTGTGCACTCGATTCTTCTTGTCATTGTTGAAGATACTGAATAATACTGGTCCCAATACAGAACCCTGAGAGGCCCCACTTGTCACCAATCTCCATCTGGACATTGAGCCGTTGACCACTATCCTCTGGACGTGACCATCCAGCCAATTTCTCATCCAAAGAATAGTCCACCCATCAAATACTTATCTCTCCAATTCAGAGAGAAGGATGTTGTGGGGGATCATGTCAAAAGACTTTCAGAAGTCCTGACAGATGACATCCATAGTTCTTCCCTTACCTACTTATGTAATCATTCTATCATAGAAGGCCACTAGGCCTTCAAACTTTAGAAAACATCAGAAAACCATTAGATGAGCTGTTGGTAAGCTCTGAAACATGGGTAAAAGTGTACTACGATCATTTCTTCTTCTTTAAACTGGTTCCTACAGAACAACTACACAAGTTTAAAGCCTCAGAATCCTAGAATGGCTAGAGTTAGAAGGGGTCTTAAGGATCATCATGTTCCAACCCCCTGCCGTGGGCAGGAACACTTTCCACTAGACCAGGCTGCTCTAGTTGTGCTCCAGTTAGTGACTAGGAATCAGCAGAGGCAAGTGTCAGTTCAGCTCAGCTGCATAAATTTAAGCAAGTGGAAATTTCCACAGCGAATTTGATAGCACAGAAGACAGCTTTTAGACAACCAGCTTAAAACTGGAACAAATTCACTCAAGAACTAAGGGTCATGTACTTAACCACTTTCCACTCCCAGGACACAACATGTACTACCAATGAATGATTTGATATAAACAACCTGGAATGCCTGCACTTAAAAATTGAAAAGGAGGTAGAAAATATTCTGGAAAAAAAAAATTGCTTCAACAACATACTGATAAGATAGTATAAATAATTGTTTCATAACTACCTGAAAGGGTTTCTCACGCCATGATGAGATTCCTAAGAAAAGATCTACACCAAAATACAATGTAACAAAAGCATCCAGTCAGCACTCAGATAATACTAATTTCATCTTACTGATCTGAAAGGAACAGATCTTTGAAATACCTGGAACAGAATGGCTACTGTATTTACACAGCATTAAATTCCAATCCATTTAAATTTTAAAGCAACGGCTACCTATATTACGCATCCTCCTCCTTTTGCTTAGATATCTATATTATTTCTATAAACCCTACAATACTGTGGAAGAGCAGGAATCCAAAAGACAAAAAATAAATGCTATGCTGCATATTCATATTAAAATGTATAAAAACAACTGAGCTCTTGAATAGCTTTTTGTGCATATTTCCAGACACAGCATATTTGTGGAACTGATTGCAAGTGAATAAAGCCCTTCTGCCTTTTACAAATGGAGAATCTCACTTCTGAGATGAAGAAAAAGAGCTTCACATGCTGAAGTCAGAAGTCTGAAGTACCTTTTTGAAATGACTTTACAATGGCAGGTTTTAAAACAGAATGGAAGGTTAGGGTAATTATTAACCTGACCAGAGTGGGTTGGGGGAAATAAAAATCTTGAAATTAAATGGCACGAGTGAAGTCTTTCCAGCTTCACATATTTTTTTAATCCTCCAAAGGAAATATAAAGGATAATGCTAATATGTATCAAATAGTTACGTCCACCGCTGTGCAAGCTGGACAAATTGAATCAAAGGAATTTGATTTCCTTAAGCTTCCTTTATTCTAAAAGCCAATATTAACTGCATACGTATAGGAATATGTGTGCGCATGCACATGTATATGCATGTAAAAGCAATGTAATTACACATCTTTGGCTTACATTTGGGAAAATGAACACTCAAAGCAAAACTAAGAATCCTGGTTTGAGGTAAAACAAACCAATTTTCTGATTTACAATTTTACTTTTTTAGCTGGGCCTCTCCTAACTAACTAAACTCTGAAATTAAGAGTTCAGAAAACTGTTCACTCTCACAGTGATAAGACCTGATTACACCAAGGGATGGTATGCAGAGAGGCCCTTAGTTAGACTTACTGTTATAACAGCCAAGGTCAGGTAATGTCATTATTTGCCCCACTGTAGGAGTAGAAGTGAAAAACTGTAGAGGGGTCACACCTGTAGGGAGGAGCAGACAGGACAGGTGACCCAAAACTGACCAACAGGGGTATTCCATCCCATCTGCACCAAGCTCAGCATAAAAGCTGAGGGATCAAAGGGTCAACTCTCTTTCTTCAATGGCCGACATCCAATGAAGACTCTGCCTATTCGCCTGCCTTTGATCCCAATCCAAACGTTCCTAACTCTAGGTATAGAATCCAGCTCGTGTCAATCACTGAATCCAGTCTGGGAATTTTCCTAGATGCCTGTTGGTGATGTTATTCTGGGAGCTTGACATGGTTTCGTATATACTGTATACTTTTTTCCCTATTTTAATATTTTACTTTTATTATTTATTATTTATTAAATNCAGAGAAGGGAGGGAGGGGTCATCATCTGTCATTCTGATTGATCAAAAGCACAACACTAAGGGATAGCAGATTTTTTCTGTGACACTTTTACCTCCTATAAGCCAATGTTTCCCATTAACTTAACAAGGCACATCCAGTAGACAGCTGTAAATTTTCAATTTCTATTTAAAGGCTATCCAATTTCTACTTGCTATAATGAGGTAATTTCTACTGTGACTAGTTAAAGAAGTAGATGGGATCATTACAAACAGAAAATTCCTTAGAGTAAAAGAAACTTAAATTATAGTTATCTCAAAGGCAACTTTGACAGTGGCCACAGTATTTTTCAGATAGGTAGGATGTCTTAAAACTGTGACATTGAACTGGAAACTGTACATTGTAGGCAGCTCTGATGGATAAATCTACACTGCAAGTTGTGTCATAGAAGCAAAATAAATTATCCAGGAAAGAGTTTATTTATAAAAGAAAAGACCTCTCACAAGGACAGAAATATTCTTACATGATGTAGTCTAAAAGGAAAAGGTTCCCAACCAAAGGACATCTGCGATCTAAGTCAAGCCTTATTGCTTGGAAGAGATCTGGAAGTTCTCCAAAATCACATAAGTGCTGCCTAGCTACAAGACTCTAGTTCCTCTGTCATTAAGAAACTGATATTTAATATTGCAGAAGAAAAACAATAAGTTATAGACCACCAGATGGTTAGCTGAGTATCATACAGAATCAGGAAATATGAATAATTACTCTGTTTGTTCCACTCCCTCCAGTCATCATTTCAATGGCTAAGATGTTGCCTTAAAATTAAAAGATAAGGTAGGCAGCTGTAAATCCATTAAAGGGATTACATACATGAGACACCATGAAAAAGACTAAAGGTTCATGTCTGTCTTCCTCGGAATAACAAGGTCTTTAAAACAAATATTCTCTTTGCAATGGCTTCTTCATTTACAGCCCTATTGAGTTTAACTCGCACAAGAATACATCTCCTGCTATTGCTCAAATGTCCAAAAAGCAGAGGAATATATATTTTTTCAAATTCAGTTTAGGATATTTTCCACAGCCTGTACTTAGTTCATATACCCGTATTATCTGCCCAGTTTCACAAAGTTAACATTCTATGCAATATGACGTTAACATACTCAGTACTCATTTTATTAACTTTACTCCATTTATGTGTGATTTTGTTATGGCACCTTTGGAAAACCCACCTTCCCTGCTGAAAAGACAGGCAGTAACTGGCTGGACACCAAGAGAACTTACTGTCATACAGTGTCACTCTATAACATATAGGCTACTGGAGAAACTGGAAAGTGCTGTAGGTTGCAGTGCCATCATCACAATGTTGATATCACTTTATGACTTATATTTGTCAGACTTGGACAGTCAGCTTGCCAAGTGCCCTGCTGTGATAAGGGGGCAGAGAATAAGTAAGCTGCTTAAGTTCAGAGCTGACAAGACAGATGTAATGCTTGCTGGTAATGAAAACAACATCCAGCCATTCCTGAAGACCACACAGTTAAACATAGCAAACACACCTCACAAATGATCTCACATCATGATGTATAAAGCAGAAAATAAGCCAACCCTCTAGTGACAAAATGTTTTTCTTGGTCATTTGGGCAACTTAGGATACTCATCTATAGTTCAAGCTGTGGCTAAGAGACCATACCTTTTTTTAGTAACAATGGGATGGAAAACAAAACAGCAGGAAGAAATAAATGTCATTTAAAAGAGCACAATGCAAACAAAGGGAGGACAAATCACCGTTCCCTAAAAGAATGCGTCACTGTTCCATCAATAAAACTTACTTAAAGCAGATACCTCATCCTTTTTTTGTGGAAACTGCATATACAGAAAGCTCACAGAGAGCTTCTTCAACTCACAGAAGAAGGTAATCGCTGGCAGCAGTTCGGCAATCATTCTTTACTCTTTAAAATGAACATTAGCTTGAGTTACTTCAAGTCCCCAGAATTCGCTGCTCAACTCAACTTACTACTTTCTTCAGCAGCTCCTTACAAATCTTATTTCAAATAGCAGTCAGCTTCCTAAAGGAAAACTAGAATCTGCTCATGTAGACAGGTTCTCAAGCAGATAACCTGAATTGGACCTTTTTCTCTTCAGGGAACAGCTCCGACAATACTGTTCCAAGAATCACAACAGCAATGCCTTGTGACACAGAACTTTAAAAGAGAGTGACAGAAAAAAGTGGCCTGAACTGAGTTTCCAACTATTTCCAATTATGTCCAAATAATTAATTTAGCAATTATTTATCATTCTGTCCTTAAAACACACCAAATCCATAAAGCAGCATATAGGATAAGTAAGAGGAGGAGCTGAAAGTGACACTGCACTGGGAAAGCTATGATCTAATCACTGAAATCTGATGGGGCAACTTTCAAGACTGGAGCACTGCAAGCAATGGCTATAAACCGTTCAGGAGTGACAAGCAAGGAAAGAGAGAGGTGGAGGGGTTGCCCCTGTGTATAATAATGGATTAAATGCACAGATCTCTCTTTGAAAAACAGAGATGAACAGGTTAAGAGCTTATGGGTAAAATCAGGGGCCAAGTAAACAAAGGAAACATCATGGCTTGTGCTTGCCATCCACCACTCAAGTAAAAGGACACCATTGACAAAGTGTTCTTACTTCAGCTACAGGAATTATTACACTTGCAGGCTGTAATCCAACCTGGGGGACTTCATCACCCTGACATGTCCTGGAAAAGCAGTCCAAGCTGTAAGCAGTCCAAGAGGCTCTTGGAGAGCATTGAGAATAGTTTCTTAATCCAAGTGATACAGAGCCCAACCAGAGAAGCCTTACTGGACTGGTCGTTTACTAATACAGATGAATAAAGTACAGAGGTCAAGATCGGTGGCAGTCCGGGCTGAAGTGATCACACCCTCATGGAATTCAGAGTCTTAAGGAGTATAGGTCAGGAGTAGAGTAAAGTCAAGATCTTGAATTTCAGGTAACTGAATTTTTCAGTAATTAGTGTGGGACTTCCCAGGAAACTGCCCTCAGGGATAAAGCAGGAGAACAAAGCTGGCAGCTTTTTAAAGACACTTGTCTCGTAGCACACAAGTTCTTGATTCCTACATGTAAGCAATCAGGCAAGGAGGGTGGGACAACAGCATAGGCTAGTAAGGACCTCTTGGTCAAACTGAAGTCTAAAGCATAGAAATGCACTGATAGTGGAACCAGGGACACGGATCCCAGCAACAACACAGGGGTGCCACCCAGGTATGTAGGGATAGGATCTGGAAAGTTAAGGCATGGTGGGAGCTGTTTTTGGCAAGTGATGTTAAGAATACTAAGAAGGGCTTATATGGATATGTTGGTCAGAAAAGGAAGACTGAATAAAATCTATGCAACCCCACTCCCCCAGTAAATAAGACAGAATCAGTGACAATCAACATGGAGAAGGCTGAAGTATTCAACAACTTTTGTTGTCTCACTTTTCACTCTTCCCACATCTCTCAAGTACCTGAACTTCAAGACAGGGACTGCGGGAACAAAGTCCCTCCCACTGCAAGAGAAGACCAGGTTCAATCCTATCTGATATTATTGTACCCAAATACTCAAATCATATTTGCAAGTAGACTCTTATCTTTAAATCATGTAAGCACTTCTGAAAGTTTTACCAGGAGAAGTAAATAAAAATAAGTCAAAAGAAAAGTAAACAAATGTTGCAGTTTTATAACTTTTTAAAAATTTAGAATATTACAAAGAAAATTTTTTTACTGATGCCAAGTAAAACTATTTAGATAACTCATGATCCTGATGTTATTCAGTTGCTACTTTGCCATCACCAAACTATCAGAGCTCAGAGAGTTATTCCCTCACTATCAACAGTATTATTCAACTCAAAACTCAGTATTTAATTTATTTTTTCAATGACGTTAACTTCTGGACACCTAGCTGTTTACCTTATGAGTTATCTTTCCCTTACACTGGCATTACTGTGCATTTGCGTGTGGACACAAGAAACCCATATACATAATCTCACTTATACACAAATACATATTGTATAGACTGATACGAACTTCAAAACATAGAGTCAGGTCTATCAGACCTATACATCTTATTATGGACTATTAATAATTCAGAACTTAAAATATTTTTAAGAACTTTTATAGGAAAAAATCCATTTTCTTCAGCAGAAAGTCCTCTCTGCAAGTAAGACTTTCAGAGGACTCGTTAACATTTTTAACACTCGGCTTTCAATCTTACAGGCATGTACACATCTTCAAACATTATTTCCAGTCACGCATATCTAACATTTACAGTATTTTTCATAAGACTTTATAGGATGGTACCACTGCACAATACAAATTTGACAGTTTGCAATGGGATCTGCTCAACATAGAAAATTATTCTGACAGTAAGTACTATACACTTAGCAGTGTACATTCTTCAAACATACATATGAAAAATCTTATGAACACTGTGACTAAAGCATATACACTAAATTGTATTTTGTACATGATTACAAGTCACAAACTTTTTAAATGAATTATGTATTGCAGTAATCAACTATTGTATAATTTTTAGTTTAACATTTTTAAAATCAAAAAAAATGTGCTATTTAAAGCTATTTCATTAGCAGTTTTAAAACAACTGGAAATATTTTAAAACCTGTCTCAAGATTTCTGTCTATTTTGCTTTCAGTGTCTGTGAATATGTGCAATGAGCTAGTTAATACATGAATTTACGTATGGTATAATGATTCTCCTCAATTGTCCTTCCAGCAGTATTTTTGGAAATGCTGAAAAGTAATCAATACCTCTTTGTATTACCAGAAATGCCTAGCAACACTGGTACACATCATTGCAAGTATTTCTTTACTCTTTCACAAACACAGCTGCAGTAGTTCTATTGCCCCACTGTAGTTTAACAAATGAATTTCATTACAAATTAGAACACAGAAGATGAGCAGCGTCCTCAAATGTCTTTAATCCTTTTTTAGGTTTCATACATCATTAAAATAGAATGACAGGCAGGAGAATATTTGCTCGTTCTTTTAAAAGCTCATACACATTTTTGCTTTGATTCCATTCTTCAGTGGCATACCACAAAGAAACCTCTGTATTTTCAGAATTGATGTACCTTTCAAAACTATAATCTTTGGCTTTCAAGCTCACTATTATTTGCCTTCAGGTGCAAATTTTAAAGTGTATAGGCTTCTAAAAAGAACTTTATGGCTTCAGCCAGATACTGAAAGGCTTGTAGATCAGTCATCATCACAGTGTAAATTTCCTTTCAAAATAATGTTCCTCACTCAGAGTACACTTGTGCTTATACTCGGTTCACTTGTCAAATACAAATTCGAGGTCATCAAAAGCTTCAGGGCAACTTCAGCTATTCCAAAACTCATTTTCTACCTCTATTTTGTTGGAGAAATAGGATTTCAAATGTAAAAATAATAGGAAACGCTACAGATAAAGAAACAAAGGCATATTATGTGCATGTTTCAGTCCAGCATTACAGTGACTGTCTGTGAGGACAGTCAATCCAATCCTCAAGCATTTTAGAACACCAAAAATACCAGAAGCAGATAATGTATTTTGGAACTTAATTGATATGTATTCTATTAAAAACATGATTTTAGAGATGAAATCTTAAATGTACAAGTTTAGGACCAGATGCAAATGATTCTATTTAATTTTTTTTTTTTTTTTGGGTGGGGTAATGGATGAAACATTTAAACACTCTCATTTACAATTTCTGCTGCTCATTAGAAGTCAAATATCTGACTGTGTAAAGGACACTAGGCTCAATATTCCTGTTGGCTTGGATTCCTTGGCCATATAATACTTTTTATTTAATTCTACTTTTCAGTTCGATGTTTTATTAAAAAAGAATGACAGGCAAGAGAGTACTTATCTTTTACTTTAAAGGCTGAGTTTATGTTTGAGAGGTCAGTCTGATTTCATCATCTCAAGAGATTTTTTCATGCAGCTCTAGTTCATATTTATAATTAGAGCTGAGAATTTAACGCTCTTTTGAAAACATAGACTATCTAGCTACTTGGGGAAAAGTGTTTCCCTTCCCAAAGTAAAATAAAATTTTATTGTTGAGTTTGACACACGCAGGAATCCACAGTTTGTCTTCTATGACCCAAAGCCTCATGCATGTAAATAGTCAAGGAAAACAGGTTTTCAGTAGCAGGTGTTTACACCTAAGCTTCTCGTGGAGAATTAAGGACAAATGGAACAAGGCAAAAATAAAATAATTAAAATAAGTAAAGCTAAACTCAGCTAGGAACCTGAGCCTTATCTGCTTTGGGTAAACTGATAGATGCTGTTAAACTCTGTAGGGATGGCAGCTGAGACACCACGTTCACTCATGGGGAAACTTTTTCTTCAAATCACACTTTTTCCAAATTGTCATCAGGTGAAATTCATCATATATTTCTAGATAAATTTCATGTGGTACCCCTCCATACCATCACTTCTCCCCAGTTTTGCCTCCCTTTTACCTCCCTTAACCTTTCCACTGTGATTAAGCAGTATTTAATTTTTGTATTTCCTGTGTTTTCCACCTTGCTTATATATCTAATTTGGAGACCACTGGAACAGAAACTATCTGAACTAAGTGTCTACACAGCAGCTAACATACTGCAATTAATGTAAAATACTGTTCTAAAATATATGACATGGTAAGGTATATTGAGCCCAGCCATTTCATTTTAGAACTGTACATAAACATCTGAATTCAATGTTAGCTTAATTACCACAAATTGTCATTCCACATGACTACTGAGACTCAAATTGTCTGATGAATGTGACCATCCAGGATGAATCTAGAATAAAGCCTGACTCTCTGACAACAGATACCAGATCAATCTCATTTTCCCATTTCCATAAATTTTTAAAAAAGAGAAAAGGTAGCAGTCACAGAGAGGTAAAGTGGAGAAACTACAGGTTATAGCATCTTTGTGGGATGCTCTCTACACTGAGGTTGCCTGGGAAGGTTTGTTGTTTTCTAAAAGTCAATTAGAGTCTATAAATATCATGGGTGTACAATCCCAAAATGAAAGTACTGACACAGCCTGCTTTATTTTAACACAGAACGTATCACATTCTTTTCTTTCACATTCCCCTGTGAAAGACAAAGCATGAAATTTTCTATTAGTATTGATTTAGACTTCTTTCATCCACTGGTATTAAGAAATAATTTTCAAAAGAATTAATTTTTAATGAACATTTCACTGTGTCATGTAAATTTTCAGCAACAATGGGACATAGCACGTAACTTATTGAAAAAAGCTAGGGAAATATGAAAACATTTTGACATTACATAAAAACCCACTAACGTGCAAATATAAAACAGTTGCAAAAAACAATTTTAAGGCTATGAGCTACTCTAAGCATAATATAAATATTGATTTTTTGGAAGAAATGAGTATATACTGCATATTTAATAATGGAAAGGTTGATAGGAAACACACTGATTCCAACTCAATGTTGGAACGTCCAGTAAATTAAAACTACTCAACAGCAATCAGAATACATACTAGCTAAGCAATAAAAAACAGCCTACCAATATGTTTGTGTTTGCACAGATGTTATTTAATTCGTCAAAAAAAAAATTATTGACTTTTTATTTCCTGTGATATTTCTTTATAGTTGCTACATTAAAGAAAATGCCAGTTCTGCCTCTACAGATCTCTGAAAACACTACCTGTTCTACTTGTTTGGGTTTCTCATCATTTCAGAGAGAGAGAGGCCAAGGGGGAAAAAAGAAGAAAGGATGAGGGGAAGGAGGAAGGGGACAGAAAGACAAATGTTTAAAACAACTTGAACTATTTGCTCCAACATTTTAAGGTCTAGTTGTGGTTTGGCTGCACACTAGGGTGTCATCTATCCTTTTATATTTGTTTTGCATTGTTTTCTGCTCATTTAAAAAAATTAAACAAAACATATCCCAAATTTTATAAAGTAGAGATGGCATAGTAGAACAGCTCACATCTATTAGCTATGCTGTGCTTAAACGTAAACATCATTATAAAGACAAGTCCAAAAATGTTTGGATTTTTTTTAATAGTGTATTATTGAGCTTATGAAGGCTCATTATCAACAAAGTATGTACAAAACTTGCCTTTGCTTACACAGTGAACACTGTCTGCCTGTGAATGATGGAGACTGATGAACAAAATTATCTTTAACCCAACAAGCAGGACAGCTGTGAAGCAGGCATTGGACACTGAAGAGCATTATTGGAGATCCTACAATTTCAAAGGGGAAGACTGGTCCAGATTAATTGCTTACAGATTCCCAGGGCTAACATCAAAGTGTGAGCTACTCAGTATGCTTTTACAGAAGTTAACAGCAAGACAGGTGGTATCACCTGTCTACACCAAACTATAGACTATATGACAATGGAGAGGAACAAATGGCAGGAATGGAACTGGGGCTAAGTGGTGGGAAGAAGGGACAGGAATTCTTAGGGAGAGAAACAGAATGAATCTGGATGTAATTCCTGGGGTTCCCCCAAGGCAAAGATGCCAGTGTCAGAGGGTACGAAAGCATAATTGTTGTTCTGCAGAATTAACAATCAGGAAGGGAAAATTAAAATAAGGACCACATTTGATTTAAAAATGATGTGGCATAAATACACATAACACAAAGGCTATCGACAGTAACATCTTTGGAGAAGGTGGAACCCCATGTTTCAGGAAACAAGAGAAATAACTTCCAGAAAGTATCTAATAGAAAGAACTTCAGAAAAAACATGATACATCCATATATTCCATATAATTTAATATCTATGTTTTTATTTTTTTTTTCTAAATATGTAATACTATGATCTTATTCAGGAGACTTAATTTAGCTAGGGTATTCACTGTGAAAGACAGCGGAGTAAAATGTTCAGATACAGCAACTTATTTGCAATAAAAAAACCCAAAATTTAAAAGCAGAGACTGCTGGTGGGTTTAGAACAGATTTTTCCTTTACCCAAGAAGCAGCATTTTATTGGTCTATTGACATTAAATCATTACAGAGCCTTTTGAAATGTTCAAACTGCCTACTTCCCTTAAATTAGTAAAAGCCTAGCTATTTCATTATAAATTCAATGTCAGAAACCAAGTCTCAGAAAAGAAAGGTTTAATGAGCCAAACCAGGATTATAGTGCTTCCTTCCTTCACAGTAAGGCTGTCCACTACCTGCAGCAATACTGCATTTATGGCTGCTATAAAGTACCTTGCCTCTCATTTCTTTTGCATTCAGCTGAGTCCCTTCAGCACGAACATCCATTCCACTCAAGAATACAAACTCTCTTACTTCAAAAAACAGCATTAAGGAAAGCAAGTACTGTATTTCTAAACATTCAGGGACTCACAGGAGACCGAAAGGGTATATACAGTTTAATACAATCTGTAGTGCTTCAATGTCATTTCATATTGAAGGAGGCTTCAAGAACTGCAGAAGCACTAAGGTATAGCAATCTTCTATCAACCAAATAAAAGAATAGAAGCAAAAGCTCTCAGTTATAACTAACCAATTAACTTACTTGCTTCCTATTCAGTAATTATCTAGGAACTGTAAACCATGTAACTTCACAAATTTTGGCTCCACACCTTCATAATCTATAATTTAAAACTAACTTGAGCCTTCTCCAAGGCCCTCTTATACAGTTCATGTCATGGACAGCCCAGAGAATGAATTTCAGCATCTGGTAAACAATTAACAAATTCCAACAAGACACATGTCTCTGACTGTTAAAGATCCTCAAAAACCAGGACTGAACATATTAAAGTAATTCTCAGTCCTTCTACAGGTTTTGTATTTTTTGTAAGAAGTTACATATACTTTTTAGAAATGTGTTTTATATATTATTTTTAAAAGGACACATGAAAAACAAAATCTAAACATTTTGACCAAAAATTGGAATGGATTATCAATTGACAGACAGGCTATCTCAATTTAAACTAGTCAAAGTCTCCACATTTAGAGATACAGGTACAAGCACAAAAAAAAAAA
>VZRU01010173.1:0-63770 GCA_013398155.1 Pedionomus torquatus | reverse complement strand
CAGGTATTCTTTATTGCAGCGCTGGACGCACCGGGGATCACGCCTCCAAATGTGCGCACCAGGTCAAGTTAGCTTCACAATATATACGCACGTTATACATACATATTCATGCCATTTTGGGGAACTAGTTAACATAGTCATTGTTTTCCGAGAATTCATTACCATACCCTAGCACCCTCTCAGAACCCCTTCGTTCTTCAGAGAGAAATTCCTTCTCCAAGATGACAACATTGTGCTGGCCTCCTCTACACGCATGCATATCCAAAGACAGTCGCCTCGATGCTTATCATACCCCTGCGGTGGGGTTGGCCCCTGTTTGTGGTCAGCCAAGTTAAAACCTTGCAGTATTTGCTAACTCATACTTATGTCAAGAGCAGCCTAGTTGTCAAGCAAACCTTCAAACCATACTTCAGCCTTATTCTTTAATTCACTCCGTTGCCCAATTTGAAAGAATTCTATTCCGCTAAGTAGGTGGCGAGCCCATTAATCCCCCCTGTGTGTCGTGTAAGAGGGCTCTGGGAAGGCAGGCGTCCCTCAGACCTCTTGCCTCCCAACAGCAGCGCATCGCGAGGGTTTCCTACAGGCCCCATCCCTATGGACTCCTTTCTCTGACAGCATTAAGCAGGCTGGGCTGGAGCAAGCCTGGGTATTTCAGCCACGCGTTTCATTTATTCATTTCTAAGAGCCCGCTGATGAAACCATGAAGAGACACCGCTTCAGGGAAATAAAACACATGGTTAGCCAAGGGCTACGCGCGTTCCCAGCCCTTCCCAGAGCTTGAGAGAAGCAAATCTCATCACTGAAGTCGATGGCTGTCTCCGCACACAGCAGGATCAGGGGCCCTGTGTGGTTTTCCAGAGCCGGCGCCTCGCTCTGTGCCAGCTCACACCATCCACAGCCTCCAGCTGCAGGCTGCCACCGCCGCCTCCATCAGAGGGGGGATGGCCTCCTGCCACTAGCAATGCCCACCAGCCTCCCCTTCGTGCCTCTGCTGCCTATGATTAATCAGGCACTTCATTCGCTTAGACCCTATCTATATAGCCAAAATCTAAAATATTTGCTGTTACCGTAAGCAGAGGGAGGATTCCCTGGTGGGTGGTACAGGTTTGCTTTCCAAGACATGGAAGCAAAGTGTCAGAGTTCTTCTCCAGAAGGTAAAATGGCAAAGCCACGCTTGGGTAAAAGGGGTAAACATTGCTACTGATTTACATGCAGTGAAAATTGAAGCGGAGCTGTGGAAGGCACGTTGTAAACCGTGATGGAGTTTTTGTTGCAGGTAAGGGGTAGTCAGGCTAACTGTAGTCAGTTGTTTGAGAACTATTCTCACCAGTTCCCCGCTAAAAAGAGCTTAAACATAGATTGCTCTGTAAGGGGGCTCAGGCAAAACTATTTAAGTAGTAAGAAATGTTGTTAGTAAGCTGCCACGCAAGGAGATTGCAGCCCGAGGACTGAAATGCAAACCTGTCACAGCCGTTGCCAGCAGTGTCGTTGGGTCAGCAGACTGCTCTGAAAACATCACAAAGGATCAGAGAGAGATTATGCAGAAATGAGAGCTCCTCTCTTGGCATAAAGATGTCTTTAATGCAAATAACACCTCAGCTTTCAATAATGCAGCAGCAGACAGGACCTGTGGAAAAAAAAAAAAAACTACAACCAAACCTATATTGCCATCTCAGGAGTGACTTTAGCAGAGAATCATCTTAATTACTTAATTAACCTTAACCTTTTTTTTTCCCAAGACAGGGTTTCAGGTGACTAAAGAAACTACCCCCTACTCTAGTTTTTAGTATTGAGCAGGAAGTTCTTGTATATCTCCCAAACTTCTGCATCAGCAATTAAAACACAACACTTTGTTATTGCAGCAGATGGAGTCTTTGAAGGCTTAGAAAGAAAAGCTTTCCTTTGACTTCACTGGGCATTGGATAAGGGCCCAGAATAAGAATTGTGAAGAACTATTAATGACTGTCAGTATTTTAGTGAGCTGGAAGTATAAGTATACATAAATCACACATGGCTCTCTTCATGGGGCAAAGTTATTCAGTATTCAAAATGGTGGGGATGATGTACAAAACTGTTCATCTCAAGGGCATCATTTCAGATTTGCCTCATGTTTCTTGTGATTAAAAGTCATTACCATCTGCTCAGTAGCCTATTTGAAATGAGATGTTTATCTCCAATGATTCCTAACCAAGCCAGGATCCACAACAACCAAAAGCATGATTAGAGTTACTGACTTTTATCTGCAACCTTAATAAAGGGGCACAGTAAGTGGCTGAAAGGGTGATGTCGGTTTACGTATGGAACATGACAGGTCTAGTAGGGGCAGGCCAAATTCTCCACTCAGGTCACTGAAATTGCATGAAGTAATGCCTCGAGGATCTGTTATAGGGAAGAGATAATGGGTAGTAGCTGTTGTACATGCAAACAGCATGAGTGCTATTGCACAAGAGGAGAAATTCCTTAATCACTTGTGCAGAACAGACACAACATTTTCTTCTGCTTTCTCCAGAAAGATGTTTCCTTCTTTCTGTGTGCTTTCTGACTGGCTTTTTCTGAGGTATGCTCACAGTCCACAAAGCAGGAGATAATGATGCTGCAATACAGCTTTTAAAGTAGATTCAGTCGCAACAGGCCATTTCTGTATTTGCGTTCACTTTATGATTCCAGTTTTATTGTCTATATCCAAATCAGAGCAAATAACTGCAAGGAAGTCAATCATGGCTCATGTTCTTCCTGTAAAAACAGAGCTGCAGCTGTTTGAAAGTTTTGGTTCTAGTCATGCTAACTGCTCCCTTGTCAGCTAGTGGAATTTTGTCCATAATAGGACCTATCAAAGCCTGAAATACATTTTTTTTTCCCTCTGTTCCATCTGTTCTGATAATAAGGCATAGATAGAGATCTCTTCAACTTGTTAGTTCATTTGGTCCCATTCAGATGGGCACAAAGCACAGAATTCATTGTGTGTGAGTGATTCTTCTGAACAACAGTAGGTTCTTCAATATCTTGTTGAAGTGCAGCCATTTTGAAAAAAAGCACGTCAATTATTGCATGCAAGGGAAAGATAAAACTACCCATGGCACACACTAATCCTACGCTCGGTAATTTTTGTTAGTCATTGTGCCCATGAGAACAGGTTCATAAACTGCAAGTATTTCATAAACAGATTTTTGTATTTTGTTCAGAACAAGATCAGTAGTTAAGACTTACATCGATTTGGATTTTATGTCTATGCTTTTGTTTATTTTTAAGGAACATTTGCTTTACACCCTTATTCTGTTTTCTCTGATATTAGAGGGATTATTTTTAGTTGGGAATAGTTTAGACAAGAGGTTTTGGTTAACTCATTTAATGCAGATTGAGTTGAACTGTTTCCTTTTTATGTGAAATGCAGTTCTGGCAGTTAGATAAACAAGAGCAGGTTTTTTCCTGATCACTGGTAGGCCAGAAATCATAGAATGATTTCGGCTGGAAAAGACCTTTAAGATCATCAAGCCCAACCTTTAATGTAACACTGAAGTCCACCATTAAACCACGTCCCTAAGAACATCTACATCTCTTTTAAATACCTTCGGGGACTGTGACTCAGCTCCCCTGGGCAGCCTGTTCCAATGCTTGACAACCCTTTCAGTAAAGAAATTTTTTCTAATATCCAATAAAAACTTCCACTGGTGAAACTTGAGGCCATTTCCTCTTTTCCTACCGCCTGTTACTTGGGAAGAGACTGACCCCCACCTCTTTACAACCTCCTTTCAGGGAGCTGTACAGAGATAAGGTGTCCCCTCAGCCTCCTTTTCTCCAGGCTAAACAACCCTAGCTCCCTCAGCCGCTCCTGGTGCAGAAATACAGAGAAATACAATAGAGAGAAGATTTCAATTGCTCCTCCTTAGAGATCCTTTCTAAACAGAGCAGATGAGTGAGGACAGATCTATTATGGACTGGGAAGGTACTTTCAGTCTCTGATACGTGGTCAGGTGTATCTGTAATGACAGAGTTAGAAGATTCAGTGATGCCGAGGGGAAGAAAACCAGAGTTTCAGTGATCAGTGCCCTGCTCACACCTAACACCAATCTCCGCTTCAAGTGCTGGGTTTAGGCATTTGCTGCAGCTCGACACCTGCACCGCCACATGTTTTTTTGTGGGGACTCAGTCTGAGTTCCTCCATCCCTCCTCGCAGCATCCATCCATCCCTCCTCCTCCCTGCATGTACTGGGGATGATGTTTTTGTCTGGGGCCGGGTGGGGACCGGCCTCTTCTGGCCGCTTTCCACCCGCTCGCCTGTGCCCTGACACTCGCTTTGCGAGCTACCACGGCGAGATACCTGCTGGCAACCGACGCCTTGCAACTCAGGGGGCAGTTGGGACTGAGCACCTGGGTCCTCTGGCCACTTCGAGGGACTCAGCTTACCTCGTCCAGGAGCTCCCCTCCTCGCCCGCTGCCCTGTGCGCAGGGACCGCTCCCCATGCCCGCCGCCCAAGAGCTGCCAAAAAACACTTCTGCCCTTCCAGATTCAACGTGCTGTAAGGATAAGTTGTGCCAGAGCCGTCTCTGCACAACCAGCTGAGGTGGCTCAGCTCCCCCAGCCCGCTGCTGGAAGCCTGTAGCAAATATTTGGGGAAAGTGTAAGAACGAACACTGCAAGGAGTTTCCTCCTTCCCTCACATGCTGTCCCAGCTTCTGCTTGTCAGCAGCTGGAGGCATTTTCAGCCAAAATTTGAATGTGAACTGTTATATTTAACCATAATCAGTGGGTCTTCCTGCACTTGTCTGATCTTCTTGCTTTGAAACTCTGTCTACCTTCAGCTTTTACTCTGTGGCAATGGCTTTCTCAAGTTAGATGGAGGTCGTATGAAGGAGTTCTATTTATTTTGTCCTTTATTTCAAGCTACCTTGACTAGCACTAGGTATCTCCTGACTCCAGTGCAATGAAAAATGAGAAATTCACTCATTTATTTCCTCCATCTCTCTTAGGATTTGAAAGGCTTTAAATCATATCTTGCTCTCCCTCTGCTCGTCTCTTCCCAATGTGAAGTCTCCTATTAAGCCTTTCTGCAGCTATTTGGTGACTGCTTGGACAGAGGCTATTGGCTAGCTATAATCTTCATTATGGTTCTAACTATCTTCATCTATTTTTTTGATTTTATAATGTCCTTTTTTATACAGAGTAACCAGTGTTTTACTAAGCAGTTACAATATGGCCCCAACTATGGTTTTATAGCATGGAATGACAAGACCTTCTGTTGTGCTTTCCATTCCTTCCCAAAATTCTAAGCACCCGATTTCCTTTTTTGATCTCTTTATTAGGTGCCAAGCTTGACCTCTTGGGCACAGCTGTAGACCCTTTCTCTACACCAGTATGATCACGGAGCATCATGGAGATAGATGGTGGGAGGTGTTTCAGGCCTTCACCATGCTTTCCTGGCTGCCTGACACAGTATTGCAAGCGAAGCTGCCTGATAGTGGTTCTTTTTCTGCCTGCATCCTCCATCTTCCATTGCATGGATGCTTTTAGGGGGTTCTACACACAAGTTACATTAATGGTGGAAAGAATAATTTTCTGCAGAAGTAGGATAGCACATGTCATAATTAGTTTTTCCTTCCAATCTGATGAGTCTTCATGCCTTTCCCAAGAATGTCCCACACTGGGTGACTCTCAGAGAGAGAGCAAACAGCCAGCTGAAAAGTGTGTCTGCAAAAGGCAGCTGGAAGAATCACAGAGATGAAGGTTCACTCCACATCAGGGTCTTGGAGTTACAGCCCCATATGTAACAATTTCTTAAAAGTTCTGGTCTACCATATGCTTGTAAGAATGAAGAAATATCTCTCCTGAGACTGGAGAGCAAGGTCTGTCCAGAAATCCAACAAAGGGCAGTTGCTAAGCATCTCAGGTTCTTCCTGCCAAGAAGAGTAGGAACATAAGTCGATGATCTCCCCCCAGGCACGGCCTCAATCAGCACATCTCCTCTAACTGGAGGCATCCCCACAGCAGTACTCACACACGCAGGCAGAAACTCAACCTAACTTTAACCTGAGAGTTTTCTCAAGCTACCTTCTTTCTTGTATTCCCTAGAAGGAGTCAATCCTCTGGCTCTGAGTCGTTCAAAGAAAGACACAATCCCCACATTCATTTTCTACCTGATCATTCACCCCTTGCAACTGCTCCTGAATATCTACCCAGTTTAACACCTTCCTTTCTTTGAGAGGTTTGTAAACATCTCCAGCCCAAGCACATACCTATGGTAAGAGGGTCAAAGTGGTGGATTTGTTATCCATTGTCCCAAGAATGAAATTGGAGCCGAGGAGGTGTTTGCTGTGCTCTCTGGCCAGAGGAGTCAGAGGCTATTCTGGCATGCTTTGCTTGGAAGATAACCTGCTGGCCCAAGAACAACCATAGCACATCTCCTCCATCCTATTTTATTGGCAGAATCTCACCCTAAATAAGCACAACTAACCACAGATTGGTTCCAATTAATTCCAAAGTGCAGGCAAACAAAAGTCACCATCGCCCATGGGCAGGAGCTGCCAATTGCATCACTAATGAGAACTCCAGAATCAATATCAAGCAGCTCCAGGCAGTGAAGTATATTTCTAATGCACATTACACTACCATTGACAGAAATTGTTCCATTTACTATAAATTATTCAACTTTTAATTGTTTGGGCTTTGGTGTCTGTAAAGATGCTAATTGCCAGCTGTAAGAATAAATGGATATGGTCTGCTTTTTTTTTTTTTTTTTTCATAAAGTTGGACTTAAAATCGCAGTGAGAAGAAGGACTTTGTTTTTACAAATACCTTTTTAAAAATAGGGAGATCAAAGAGACGGTGAGTATTCCACTTTTTTATTCTGGGTTGCAATCATTAAAACAATGTTTCATCTTTACCAAGTCTGTGTGAACAACATAATAAATATTTTGGCCAGCGCACACACCTACATCGATATTCCCCTCAGTCTGGGTTATCCCATCCCATTTCTTGATCATGGACAGTGAGCAACCCTAAACTGAGACTATATTTTTGCCTATCATGTCTGAAATCGTTTACTTTTCTTCAAAACAGAGTCAAGTATTCGTCAGTTTCCTGCTGTTCCCTCCAGGTTTTCATGTATTTGTATCATTCTTTTATGGCTGTTTTATCTTGCAGAATTTGTAAGGATATTGTCTAGACAGATGGACAAAGAGAAAGTTTGCCCATCACTATGGGCAAATGATAATGAGAAATTTGTTCAGAAATAATTTTGCATAGAAAAAAGACTCTGTTTGCTAGAAATAAAAATCTGATATTGTCTGTAAAGACAGCCTGAATTTGTGCACTTTAAACTGATTTCCTTTAATTTAAAACTCTGCTGAAACTGTTTGATGAGGGAAGGAGTTGCTGTACGTGGTATCCTGATTCACATTGCACTTCTGAAAGGAACATCGGTGCATCCAATCTCAAATGTAAAAAGTAAAAGAAAATGAAACAAAGAATGGTTGGGTTTGGCTTTTTTTTTTTCCTGTTAGATGTTGAAAAATCCTTCCTGGAAAGCTGAAAAAAGACCAGAGTATTTTTTTCTTTTAGCTCAGAAGTTCACTTTGAAGCAATATTCACTTACACAGCTGAAGAGCTCGATCCCAGGGGTGCTATCTGTTGAAGTCAGTGAGAGGTAAAGGATGCTCAAAATCATGCCCTAATTGCTAACTTGGCTTGAAGGTATGTTCTGTGTCCTACTAAGAAGCCGGTTTACAGCAATCATTCTGTGCTGTAATAAAATCATGGTAGGCTGTGGTGGCCAAGACTGCCAGTGTGTAACTGTAGCATTGAAAAGGGGCACCAAAAGGATGTACCGTGGCAATGATATTCTGGAGATGATAATCAAAAGGTGACTGGGGACACGCAAAAGATGATCTACTTGAGTCACTGCTTCAATAAGGATACTCTGCTTCAGTAGCCTTTTGGTTTAAGCCCTTGTGTTCATAGGAATGTCATTAAGTTACTCTGTTTCTGGAGTATATTTATTACTTTAAATCCAGTGCAGTCTATTTAGTCTTTCTTGGTGCTTCTTTGTGAAACATTAATGAGAAGCTCACGCACAGAGTCATAGAATTTTTCTGATTACTTCATTCATATTTAATAAGCTTGCTGCTTACACTTCAGAACAACAACAGAAATTAGGTAATGCAATACTTTAGTCCTGGAGTGCCCCTAAATTTGGCTCTAAATTATTCATGATACTGGCTGAGGGCAAGAGAACTGTTCTAACCCTAAATTTATTGAAATCCGACATTGTCTAATTTGTGCCTCTTTGTTGTTATTCCCACTTTAAAAAGTAACTAATTTTTATTGAAATGGAAAAGATCAATTTATTTATTTTTTTTATCTGTTGCAGATTTATCATCATTCTCTGCAGAAGTACTGCAGTCAGCTAAAACCAAAGATAATTTAGTTGGACTTCAACTGTATATACAAAATGTGAGCCCTGCAATCAAGTGGGACTGGGAAGATCTGTTTTGTTAAGGTAGTGATTGTATTTTCTAGCTAAGACAGTATTTTTTTAAAACTGTCAATTAGACAATGACACGGATATTAACCAGCTGCACTCCCACATTTTTAGATTTTTATGGTTTCATTCTATAAACCGAATGTCTTTTTGTATGAGTTAAATCCAGAAACACACTATCAATGTAATACTTTTAGGGTCTTTAAAGTAAATAAACCTTGTAAGGTAAAAGGTCTAATCTAAACCTAGGTGGCCTCTCAAGCAAAGTCTAAAATCATATCTTAAATCTTAGCAGCCTCATCATCTACTTACCAAAATAGTCAGAATGTGTCATAGCTTCTGATTCATCGCTGGGAATGCCCCGTTCTTACAAGTCATATCTGAAAACAGGACCACAAAATTTAGCCTAGTTCAGATATGTCCCAAGTTTCACAAAAGCAGAAGTTTCATGAGAACAGCTCACTTAAGGTGACCTGTGTCCTCTGATTTGATCTTCTAGTAGAGATTTCCTATTCTCACGGGAATGGTTCATAAACCACTTCTGAGTTTAAACCTTTAATGGAGCATGAACACATGCCCAGCATGAGAATGGATTGTGTACCTGGGCCACTGGCTCTGAGGTTCATGTTAATCTGGACTGGATGCTGTCTAACAACGTGGGGGCAAAACCAGGCTCATGTGGAGGGGCCACCAGAGCATCAGTGAAACACCACCTCCCTCCAAAACATCTCAGGGGAAAATAAACATGAAAAATAACATGGGGTGTAAGTACCTTACACACAAGCAAGAGGAAGCAGTGCAGCTACCCCCCCTTTTTCTTCATTGCCTGCAGTGCTGAGTGAAATGTCTGTGGCAAGCCCCAGTCCAGGTGAGTGGCACCACAAAAACTAGTCACTCATTCCTACCTCTCAGCTTGACCATCCAGCATGGTCTAAAAGACCAAAATGAGGAAATGGCATAGAAAATGTCATCACACTGTTCCTAAAATACATTAAGTCCCCATTAAAAGCTTGGAACCAATTTGTGCCTGTTATCTTTCAGGTGTGGTGTGTGGCAATGCATGATTATCATCACCTGTTATTAAGAAATAAAGTAACATGTGTAAGAGTCGGAGGCATTTTATCACATCTCAAGTGCTGTCTCTCTGGAACACTCAGAGAGACAGATTGCATATCCTGACAGCAGTCCAAGGGGGAAAAAAACAACTTTGGGAAGGCAACACAATCTATATTTCTTAGAGTTGAGCCAACAGACAGATGGCAGGAACTAAACGTCCTTAAAAAAATCCCTTGGCCGTGGCCACCCTGGCATCAGTCTGATACTCTGCCAAACTGAGAGCCCCAATGAATGAACTGCAAGGAGCTTATAGTTGTTCCAGTCCAAAAGAGCTTAAGGGGGAAAGATTTGGAATAGATGAGCTGCTGCAAGTGACAGCAAGTCAGAAAGTCAACAGGGGAACCTGCCTATTCAATACTGGCAGTGGGAGAGACAGACTCTTAAAGAAATTTGTATTTAATAGGCATATTAAGTTATTTTTCAGCAATAGTGGAACAGTTATTGTAACTGCTGCATGGCTGGCAGATCCAGCTGCTGCAAACTTCCCTCTTGAGCAAAAAAGAAAGGCAAGGCTTTTTCCCAGTTAAACCCTCAAAAATAAAACTTAAATCAGATTTGTTCTAGATGTGGCAGAGGCAGGCTGATGGAACAGCAGCCTCTCTGCTCTTCCCTCAGGAGGGCTGCCTGCACAGCACACACTCCTGGGCAGGTACAGCCATGCAGTTCCCCCGGCCACCCACAGCAGAGCTTAAGGATTCCTCTTTCAGATAAATCCCATTAAATAATGGAAAAGCCTTAACTTTCCCCTGTGTTTTGAAGGGCAGGAATTACCAGCTGAGAGAGGAATGAAACCTAGGACAGCAGCTTGTATGAAACAAGACTTGTGAGACTTTTTCCTCATTCTTTTAAGTACAGCTTTATGGTTCAGACGACTAAAACAGGATCTGCTTTCCTTCCCAGAAGCATTCATCCAGATTTAGCTTCAAAGTCCAACTGTTTTAGTACTAGAAACTGGGTTTTCTGAGATTCAATAATACAGTACACTTGCTTTTCCCCACAAAACTTCATGTCTTCTAACCAGCATAAAATGACAGTGGAGCCAGACCAAATGCTCACAGGAAGACGCTTGTGGGTCAGAGACTCACCATCATGTCTCCAAAATCACTTGTGTTTTGTGCTTGGTGTCAGCAGCCAAGGCAACAGCCTTGTATGATGCTGGAAGACCAAGCTTTACTTCATAGAAATGAACTCTTAAATGTTTCCAAAAGTCTTCAGAGCTCCTTTCAGAAGTTTCATGGGGAGGGAACAGGTAGAAAGGATGATCTTCCCTCAGAAGCCCTTCCCTCAACGGGGAGTCTCTCACTCCTAATTCATATTTCCATCTGTCCTCCCATTGAAGGAGGAGGCTGAAAACATGCCTGGGGAAAGGCTGGCCACAGGCCTATTCTTGGTTTTCCCTGCATCATTTCTGTCCAAAGTGAAGGAGACATCCCGGGCGGTTACAGGCAGGCAGGAGGGCCACAGACACTCATGAACCACTGAGCTGATTAAACTTGCTTTGATCATCACAGTAATTCTGCATCAGAGGTACTGTGACAAATCACTGCGCTGGAGCCATTTGTGGGTGAACATTTCTTTCCCCAAAGCCTGCAGGAGGGAGGCTTTATTCCACAGCAAGAAGTGAGAGATTGAAGCAAACTATCGGAGAAGTGAGCAGGCTGCGGGGTCTTCTCATTTCCACTGGGGCTGGCCTTAGACAGCCAGTCCAGGCTCAGGGAGCAAAGAGGACACTTAAAGCCACTTTTCTACTTTCTGGGTTTGATTGCTGTGTGCTTCTTGCCCGCAGATCCAGGCCTTTACTGTTTTATTTACCCTTCCCAGAAGTGCACTTAGCGATAAATGGAAGATTCGAATTCAGACATTCACTCTGGGGAAAAAGTAGGTTACAATAAATAATGGTAGCAGGTTAAGTCATCCAGGTATTGTATATGCTCTTAATGGTTTTCAGAGAAAAAATATGCCATAATTCTTACAAATTTATTTTTTCCCCCCAACAACATCCATTTTAAATTATATCTCGTGAGAGATTTCAGCTATTTTCTTTGCTTTCAAACACAGCTTCCCTCTGTGTCTGACTCTGAAGTAGAGAGCTGAATTCAAAATCTGTTAGAAGATGCCTGGAGGTATATGTGGCACAAAGACACAGAAACTTTATCTTCTTTTCTGGCTGCTCTGAACTGATTGTGAGGATTAATGATTTATCTCCCTTTAAAGAACTCCTTGGAGCTACATAGTCTCAAATCAGATAAAGTACATACCATTCCCTGACCAGGCACCTGCCAATTTAGGTTTAGCCTTTAATCTGGGCACATCTAGTTTTACAAAGATTTGACTTAAAGAAAAGTTTCTTGAGACATATCATCAGTGTTCATCAGTTTTCCAAGACCTGTATGATATTTCTTCTGAGAGCCCTGCTAGACTGGATTTTTTAAATTTATTTATTTATTTATTTATTTATTATTTTTTTTTAGAATAAAGGAGAAATAGCAGAAATTTACCTTTCTGCTGAGAACAGTCCAATACCACACCTCTGTCCTGGGTAAATCCTTTGAACAGTGTGTAGGGCTCGAGCTGGCTTCTGACACAAGGACAAAGTTTGCCTTGGAGAGCATCACAGTCATATTTCATCCTGCCTTCAGGACCAATGTAGGTTATCAGCAGGCACAGAGAAAGCAGGCAGCTCCCTCATTGACTTAACATCTGATCAAGTTTGCTGCAAACTTACATATCTGTGCAGAAAGGGAGGGAGTAATTGCTCAGAAGCAGAAATACACAACGCTGGTCCATAGACAAGTCTTTAAGAGGTCAACACGAATGTTTCTGGAAATACAGCAGAGACGATGAGGCTCAGCGACATTAAATCTGATTATTGACTCCCTTGTAACAAAGTCAGTGGGAGTCATCTTGGTGAAAGCGTGTTGGGACTAGATACTTGTCTGATTCATGTCCTTATTTATATGAGGCCAAAGTGGGATTTTTTATGTGGGGTAAAAAAGAAACCAAGCAGTTCGTTCACATATACAATAAAAAGGAGTTCACACACAGTCAGAAGTCTGCCAAATGCAAGGCAGCTCCAGAGAAAAATGACATTGTAAACCACTTCATAGCTTAAAAGAAAATAAGCTGGGCGTACAACAAGGTAGGAACCATCTGCTTGGCTTCAGTGGCAATTTCCCCAGAGTAATCATTACAGGAGTGGATAGAACGTGAAACAGAGGAATTTTTTTCCTCCTCTCATAATTAAATTTACTGGGTTTCTGTGGAGCAATTCCTGGCACTGAGTAAGACATGTATATGTAATACCTTCTCATTGTAAGGCTACATAATTACAGTGATAAACAAGCCCATTTAGTTTAGTAGAGTCTGACATTTCATCTGATTGACAGACCTTCATTTGCTACAGATCATAAGTCCATTTTTTGTAGTCATGTCAGATTTCCCGTTCAGCTACTGCTCCATGTACCAAAATGTCTTTCCCTTCCTGCAGCATCAAAGATAAATATCTCTTTGATGTACTACCAGATTTCTTTAGGAAGCTAAAATTTGAAGGGGTGACCATATTTGCTTCATTCTTCTTCATGACATTCAGAGTAAGCAGTTGGCCTTTACACAGGTCTTCTGTAAAGCTGGGAGCAGAGAACATGAATCAAGGTGGTAGAGGTCTGCGTGACCTTGCAATAAATTGATATTGTCCTTTGACTCAATGCTTTTGGACCTGCACCATAAATTCTTGATCAGAATGTAAATTCAGACCTACTCCTCGTTTGCTTCTGCTGTGGTATCTGGAATTAATATTGCAGGTAGTGATAAAGTTCTAATGAAACGGGAGTTAAATATTACTGCCAATCTAAGTACATTTAATCAAGCAATATTTACAGAGCAATTGGATGTTCTGAGAACTACGATGTAGTGACCTGGAATTCTTCAAGTTGTCTCTTTCTTCCTTTCTTATTTCAATACTTCCTTTTGTGTCTCGGCTTCTTTTGCACAAGCAATTTGACACTGTGTCACTGCCTCGCAGATGACCTTTAGAGGACAAGAAGCTGGGACCACTGTGTTGGTTATGTTCTTTTTCCCTTACAGTTTCAAATAACACACATTAGATTTATTTTCTATGTGAAATGAAACCCACCTTGTGAGTTACACAAGGTCAGAAGAAACATTTTGTTGAATGTTTTTTAATATGCTGTGCTTTGTTTTTCCAATTCCCACGCTAAGGGGAAAAGGCCAAAGGAAGAAGAAGCATTAATTGTCTGGTATTGTCTGTATTGTTAATTAAAAATTAATAAATTACATGTAAAAACAAAGATGAATAATTTATCTCCACGCAGTGGGCCTGGCAAAAAAAATCCACATTCTGGCTATATTTTCTCAAGATGCATCAAGTAAAGATACTAACTAGCTCCCACAAAGGAGTTTAAAATTACGTTGATTAGACATCTGGAATGTAAATATAGTCAGGTGAGTTTACAAAGAGAGACAGACAGAGGAGAATAATAGAAATAAGGAAAGAAAGATTTTTAAAATAGATTTTTGTTATACCTTCTGCGCTGTTTGACTGACTTCCTAATGTCTTCTTTTGCAGTGTCATTCTGCATAATCAGAACCAGAAGGAAAAATTATCAGTGAGCAAGGCAATCTCGTCAGCGTTTTCCTCCATACGGTGGTTAAAGAAACCGTGTCACCCACAGCAGGGGTTAGTAGTGTTCAATATCAGACCCAGCCTGGAGACACTGGTCAATCAATTAAACCAAGCTCCTTAAGGGAAGGGCAGCTGCTTCTTTAGTCGATTGTGTGTGGACTCAAATTTTGGTCAGACCATCTGCCGGGCAGCTGGATGTTTCCCGATCTCTAAAGTCTGACACTTACCAACCTTGTCTGAAATGCCCCACACTCTGCCAGCAAAGTCTCTGAACCTCAAGATTCCGACAGCATTTTTCCTTCCAGGAATACAATGAGGATTTTTGTGTCTCGTGGCTGCAGGCTGCGATGCGCCGAGGTTGGCTGAGCTCTCAAGGGCACAAGAGGAACCTGTAAGTCCTCAGACGAACCCAGAGCCTGAGATTTTGCTCCATTTCCTTTTCATCAAGCAACCTGGTTGACGCATGTTTAGAAAACATAAATGTTAGATGAAGTTAAGTTGGACTGTGAACAGCCTTTGCATTTACAGGGTAGTCTAGTCCCATGGCTTGAATCCTTCTATAGGAAGAGTTTTCAAGCTGATGTGTACCCCAGCTCACACAGTTTGAGTGTTTAAAGATACTTTTGTGTATATATTTGGGCTCAAAGTGACGTTCAGGGAGTGCATAGGTGCATGGTACAGCACACTGTTTTCAGTCATTTCACAAGTTCTCCATCAGTCTTTATAACCACACTAATTTGCGCTGAGAGGCTGTGTAAGAGGACTCGTTTTCCACCTCCCATTAAAATTAAGCAGATCAAAGGTGTGCCCGTCTTCTCAGCAAATCTGAAAGCTCAGGCTGTCCATCCTGCAGTGCAGCACGGTTGTGCTACAGTTCTGTGGGATATGCCAGATGGATTCAGGGCAGTGGCTGGTCTGGGAAGCGGGGCAGGTGAGGAGCAGATGCCTCATCCCCTTCTGCTGCCTCTGCTCTGGGGACAGATAAGCTGGGGGCAGTGGGGGGAGAGCAACCTCTTGAACTGGCGCAGCAGAAATCCCGAGGGTACTGAATCTGTGATTTGGATCATTAGGGCAGAGTGTTACAGATTTTTTTCTATAATGCGTATTTTGAGATAAATACCAGTTGCAGTGAAGCATCTTCTATGAAATAGTCTGTTAGAAAAGGGTCAAACTGCTGATGTACCAATTACCATTTCAAACCACCATTGGCAAGTGTCCATGCAGCCAAGCAGAACGTGGCTCACACAAACTGCTCCAATTATGATAAAACAGTCAGATATACATTGGGCTGGGCTTAACTGCCTGGCAATGAGCAGGGATTGCAGCCTTACACTGGTGATGCACTGGCTGTGTAAGCTTTAATTAGCCAGCGACAAGGCAGAATAAGAACAACTGTTTTACGGGTGCAAAGGAAATACTTGCTCTCCTGCTTCCCCCATCCCTGAAATTTATTACCTAGTTGAATGTGTCCCCATCTGAGACCCAGGGAGGCAGATGCTGGGGGGGTGTGTGAGGAAGAGGTTTTTGCAACCTGACCCCTCAGGAGAAATAGCTGCAGCCAAACCTTTTATGCTGACACATTTTTCTGAAATATTTATACCCAGTCATCGCCAGTTTGCCTCGTGCTCTCCTCTCCTTGCTCACCCCAAGCTGTCTTATCAGGCAGCCTCCTCTGTTTAGGAAGCACAGAAAAAGAAGTTAGGAGCCTGGAATGAGAGAAAAGCCTTTTTGGCATGCGTTGAAACATCCACTAAGAGAGCTGTGGAGAATTAATTGGGCAGGCAGAAAGGGCTGAGAGCAGACTGGCAGGTGTCCCATGCAAGTATGTGGAGGGCAGAGTTCCCCTTGCCTCGGCAGCCCTGACCGCTGTCGGTTTTAGGTGGGAACTGCTTTTCAGGACCAGTTAGGAGCCGCCGAGTGGTCTGGATGGTTGTTTCACAGAGTCCCTGCTGGATGCTTTCCCCTTGCCTGCTGGCAGAAAGGGCAGAGGCAGCCCCGGGAGCAGCTGCAGCAGCTGCTCGCAGCAGGGACAGAGGGAAAGGCCTCAGAACAAGCAGCAGAAACTGGGTTAGTGCTGAGAAGTGTGAGTGGAAGAAGTGTTCTCACAGACATCTTTCTTACAGACTTCTGTATATTCACTTTTTTTAGCGACTGAGAAGCAGGTGAGGCTCCTTTACATCATTTTCAGTGAGGAGGATGCTGAGCTCCTGCCCTTTGTGCTCTGCCCTCTGCCCTGTCTGATTGCTGTAGGAGAAGGGGAGCCCGAAGAAAGTCAATATGAAAAAAACCCTGTTGAATCCTGATATTGGTCAAACTGCTGGTGGAAGGGTACAACCTCCCTGAGGTCACAGATTTAGCTGAGAACAGCAGATTTATCCTTTTCAACAAATTTGTAAGATGAGGTGCTTTTGCTGTGGGATTTTTTTTGTTTGTTTGTTTCCTTTGCTCAGTTGTTATGGTTTTCTTAATGTGTCTGGACCCAGGCTGCCTGGAGATAACTGTGGTTTTGTCAGTGATGCTAGTGTAATAGGAATTTGATCTTGACATACTCTGAGTTCATAGGCTATATAAACTGTAATATTTTGTACATCTGCTCTAAATCCAGACAGCCAGAGGGCTGAAGGTACCTTTCTCCATTGGAAACGGATCTTTTAAAAACCATGAAATAGATCTTGATTTAGAGGAGAGCCACCATTGCAGATTCCGTTGTACCTTAGATGGGGAATGGAAGAAGAATCACGATCAAACAAACTTTACTGACTTTATTCTTTCCTTAACTAACTGGCAAACTTCTGAGAATGTGCACAGTAGCCATTTTATGAAATATGAAAGCACGCACTAAATTACAATCCTCAAATCACTGATTCAGAGTCCTCAGAAATAATTTTATTTTTTTTTTCTCCATTTCTTCCACTATAATTTCCGGGCTGGAGCTCTAGCCATTAATAGCAGCTACATCATTACACTGCGGTGACACTTCAGCAGCACCCTCATCCATTTCAGTCATTGATCCACTAATGTGCGCCGGATGAAAAAGGAAAAGGTCCAGCTCATTCATCCTCCCCCTCCTTTCTCCTCCTCTCACCAGGTGGCAACCACTCACCCTTTGCTTTAAATCCCTATCAGATTTCAGATGCTCAGTGTTAATTGTCTCGGTACAAGGACTGACCCCGGACAGCAAAACTAAAATTAAAGTAACCGGGCCACAGAAGCGGGTGAAATGCTACAGAAGTGAATGGATCCACGGCTGCTTCCCTTGGCCCACCGTCTGCTGACACCACTGGAAACGACAAGTCTGAGCTTGAGCCATAAAGCACACTTGTCAGCACTGGATTATTCCTGGAATATGCAGCCGAATCAGGAAAAGAGTAGGAGAAAGGCTAAAGAAATTAGGTAATAAATAGATCAAAGGTACAGCAACACGCTGCTGCAGAAAGGGTACTTTAAGTAGCGTCAACTGCACAAGTAATTCTGTAACTCCAGTTGCACATGGAGAAGAGAACAACCCTCCCTGTGGACATCCACACTTAATCCCTATTGCAGCTCTGACTTTCTGAGTTAGAAAGACACTGAGCTGGAAGGTAACGTTGCCTTGCCTGTAGGTTGTTGAGATTTTCTAATCCAGCAACCTGTTTTGTTGGTTTGGTTTTTTTTTTTTTTCTTTCTAAATCTATCCAACTAACCTATAGGCACATTCTCGCTTTCCCTTTTTCCTCTTTGCTTGGTACATCTGTTCTTTTGTTCTGCTTTCCCTTATCTTTATATTGCTCATTTTGGGGATCAAAGGATAAAAGAAATAAAAATCCTGTTAGTTTTCAAAGGTCCACGCAGCAGTAGATAATTGGTTTCCAATCAAGCCCAGACTGTCTTTGATCTCTGAAGCCCTTGCAAAGAACATTTTGCTAAGACACAAGCATATGTGTTCTGTACCACTACCAGGAGATCTAATTTTGAAAGTCTGCAATTACCTGTGCAGTGGCACTTAGAAAGATGAGAGGGACTGATAACAATGCCGTGTTTTTATACCATCCTCCATTAAACTTGCATTAATGAGACGTAACTACACCCTTCTGAAGAGATACTTGCAGGAGTATTTCTCTCCTGCTCTAGCAACAGAGGTGTTGGGTCGTGCAGGAGGATCAGGGAGAGAAATGAGCTTTTTCCAGTTTCTCCAGACCACGATTCAGCCACGCTACCTTCTTTCCTTGCCAGAGATCGCTGCCTGTTACCACCCTGGTTCATCCTTCCACCTCCCTGCAGCAGTTTGTGACCTTTGGCTGGGCTGGTTGAACTTTTTGGGCTGTGTCACAACAATCAGTGAGATGTTTTTGTTTATATCTATCTTTCAACAAGAGCAAAACATGATGCCTGGCAGCTAAGGATAGGAAATTTTTTAAACCAGCTTTGCCACCAGAAGAGCCATCATGTGAAAGCGTACCCTTGTTCATCTTCGCAAGCAGTTAATCTATACTGTCATTTTGAACCTTAATGCCCTTCACTTTACCCTCCCTTATTCACTGAATGTCCTTCTCATTTCTCTCCACCCACTCGGAAACCCACCAAAACATACGATACAGAAAAATGCGTTCATGCTAGAAAAGTATGAGATACTCAGGGTGAAACGACTGATCCTGGTTTTGTAGGAGATTTTCCCTTTTTCTTTTCCGTTTTTCTTTTTTCCTTTTCTTTTTCCTTTTTCTTTGTTTTTTATTTATTCCCTTTTTATCTGTATCTTCATACCAGGGCTGGCCACAAACAACAGATATTTTTTTTGCAGGTGTCAGTGCAGAATGATTTTGTGCAACCTGGAGAGGCAGAGCAGAGGAGACACAGAGGTATATACGTCTGTGTGCGTACCAAAATCCGTAACCGACTCTGCTTCTTTAAATAAACAATATACATTCATTTTGCTTAAAATAGGAGTCCTGTCAAGCTCCCACCCTGGAGCAACTACCAATTGCGCTGTCAAAATCACTCTCTGTGGTTCTGAATAGGTTCCTTAATGAAAGAGCAACATTAGCTCTTTAGAACATTTTGTCCCTGAAGGATGCAGCAGCACCAGCCACTGAATGATTTCTGGCTCAGACATGCTTATAAATGGTAGGAAACATAATGGTTTAAAACACGAGTATCAGCTCCCTGGAAATGCTTCGTAACAGCGATTCACGGAACCAAGAGACAAATGGGTACTAGGGAGGGTACCCACCGCCGAGTGCTTCATTTCCCACGTGTGTGCTGACCCCCTTAAGAATAATTACAGCGTGGGTATATTGTCACTGAAACAATGTAATAACCAGGGAATGAAATGATTTGGGACCCGCTCCAAAGAAAAATACGTTCTGGTAAAATGAAATTCTAATGCCTGCTGATTGCCGGATGAAAAAATGATGAGCATCCAAATGAAATTCCCTGTTTCTATTTTCGCAGTCTGGTCATACCAACTGTCAGAGTGGTCATTTTTTATTCTGGTTAAACCTGGAGGCAGTAGTGGAGAAGAATTTGCCTTGAGTAGGGATGTCTAGATTCAAACCAAAGAAAAAGAGCTTTTGTTAGAAAACGCTTGGTTAGAGGCAGGACTCAGGTGTTCTCTTGTTTCTTTAATGGGGATGATGGGCCTGCACTCAGCTAAAGTCTCCAAACTGGGGCTTCAGCACCATTTAAATGTTGAAGAACGGTATTTACCAGTAGTCTCATGCATATCCCCAGTCTCAGTTCCAGACAAATGTCACTGTTCTTACACAGGAAAAACCTGCAAGCCTGCTGCTTTTCCACAGCACGGAGGGTATCGGGATCAAGGGCGACAATAAAATAGATGACATTTTTCATCAGAAGACAGAAACTTCTGTCCCTGTTTTGTCAGAATCTTCTCCCTGGCAGCAGGAGAGCGAACTTTTCCTTGTGTGCTTGATCCTGTTGTTTGCTATATTTTTGTAGTTCTGAACCGTATTTGTTACGTTATGCCCCAAAATTTGTTTATAGGCAAAGAAGAAACACACCTTATATACAAACCCAAGAACTTAGTGTAAGCATAGTTGAAATCCTTGCAGTCTGCTCCAAGAGGTAGGATCCCTCTACATCTAATTATTACAGAGAGAAGTGGCTCTGCTTAGGCACGAGAAATTTCAGTGCTAATAATAAACCAGTTCAAATCGCTGTGTTCCCTGATGCTGTGCCCTCCTCCTTGGGGCTCTGTGGTGGGAGCTGTCGCGCTGGTGGTGGTGGGGCTGCTGCAGCAGGTCATCAGCTTCTGGAGTCTGTCACCAGGAGCCCTGTAATGCTCATGTTGATAGTTTTATCTCCCTTACTCTCCGATCCACTTGGGCCCATTTTAATAGGCTTGGTAACCTGTTTTGCATCTTTCCTCTTTCTTCCTTGTTCTGCGGCTCCACATGACATCTGAATATGCTACGTACAGCAGCTTTTAAATGTGCTGTTTCTTTGTTATCCCTAAAACCAGTGTTCTCCAGCTCCAGGGATGCATTCCTGTAAAGGACTGGGGTTGAGCTCATCACCGTGGGGTCTCCAGCAGGAAGCCCGTGCTCCATCTCCTCTTGCCCCAAGCCATTTTCCCTCTGCTCTAATGCTCTCAAGGCCCCAGCCCTCGTACCAGCCCCATATTTCGCTGTCCCGCACAGTTTCATCAGAGTGTGGAACCACAGCAGGACCATTGCAGGGACAAGTAAAAGTGGTAAAATAAAAGAAATTTTCTGTAGCCACCTACTCAGAAGAAAACTTGCTGTTACAGCTGAATCGAATTAAAACAAAGCTGTAGGCAGGTCAATAAAAGTTCAGATAAAGCAAACTTGATGTGCCTCCGCCCCGAGGCCTTGCAAACTCAGCACAAAACCTGTGCCCTGTTGATGGCCATGGCAATATGATATAATAGGGGTACACGGCTACATCATTATGATGCTGCTGCTATTCTTCAGTTTCTCATTCACTTCCCACCCAAGAGACATTAGAAACACCCAGCTCCCAGGGAGCTGCAGGCACAGGGATCAGCCCAATATCAGGAGCTCGTTGTTCCCCTGCCTCAATGGAAACCAACTCACTAAATACTGCGTGCAGGAGTGGTGCCTCCTTGGCTGTGCTGATGAAACTTCATGGAGCCTCTGGAATAACGGGTACTGAATTAATACAAAGCTATAAATAGGTTAATCAGGTGGAATCTTCAGCTGCTGAAACACTCGAGTTACACAATTATACTGACCTTGGCTCACGATGGTGCAAGTTTTCTTTATCGAATTTCAGTCTCAACCTGGAGAAGATCTTTACTTGGCATCTGGGTCAGCTTGCTCTTGAAGTCCATGCTTTTCCACTGAGGCAACAAACCATGAGGCCAATGTTGGAGCAGACATCTGATAATTGCTCATATAGTTGCTGACCATAAAAAGTTTCTGTAGAAAACTGAGTTCAGACTAAGAAGTTAAGCCCCTTCTGCCATGCAGGTTAATAGCTGAAGAGCTGAAAAGATGAATTGCATCTATATAGCTTGCACTTTAAAAAGTTTAATGAAGTCTATATATGTAATTCCTCTGTGACAGCTTCCTCTATTAATAGACTAACTCATCCATCTGTCACCCAGGGAGAAAAACGTGTTTGTCACTCAAAACCAGAAACCAAACAAAATTGCTCTGATTACTCAGCATCACCTCGGAGTGTGGATAGCAAGCAACCTGCTTAAAAATAACTAAATAATTAGCAGAACAAGACACAGTGATGAGGGGTAAAAAGTAATACGTTCCTTGAAATGGCACCAACTGCTGCATATGCTGTCTGGAATTGTCAGCATCGTGTTATCTACACTTCCTGCACCAACGCTTCTTTCTGAAATAAAACTATATAAACAAATAATGGTTACAGGATAAATATATATACCATAATCCCAAACTATCCATCATAATGTACTTCCACTTTCTACCCCAGAAGTAAAGGGTAGAAGCTCATGTTGCAGCTTTCCCCTCTTAGGAAAAAAAACCAGCCAGGATGCTCCTTGTTGGCATCTTACCCGAGACACATGAACTGGAGAATGGTCCTGAGGCTGTGGTCCTGTCCCGCTGCTTGAACAGGTCACATTTAATCATATCAAAGCATTTATTTGTTCATTATTCTGTTTGGTTGATATTTAGAAGCAAAAAGGCAACCCTATTTTAGAAATCTGGAAATTAAATTCATATTAGTAGACCAAATTGACATTTGGAATTAATTATAAAAGGGGGAAAAAAGGGTTTGTGCTCACTCTTGATTTTTTAGAAAGTAAAAATAACGTCTGATAAATCTAGTTTCCTGCGTATTTTCCATTTTGGAAACATCAAGGCTTGTTGTGATTTGTTGGTTGATATTAAACCAAGTCCTTATTTAATGATCCAAGCCAAGATCATGGCTCCAGAGAAGCAGACATCTAATGTATATAGCATAAAATGGCTTGCACAATTTTGATGTACGATTTACCAAGTATTATAACTACTTTTCCTAAATTTCAGCAAGAAGTCAGTGAACAACAGGATTCTAAGATGTTAAGAGAAGGTCTAACATCCCAACAGCAAAGCTGTCTTCTGGCCTACGGCTCTGCGAGGGCAAGGCTGCCATCATTGTCTCCTTCAAGCTGTATCTTTAATGTTCCTGACAAGTTTTTGCCTATGTGAGTAAGGCCAAGAGATTTGGGTGACTGAATTTTGATCCCAAATTCTTCACGTTTCGGTTCCTTGGGAATTTGTCTTTGATTCATAGAATGGTTAGAGTTGGAAGGGACCTTGAAGACCATCGAGTTCCAACCCCCCTGCCCTGGGCAGGGACACCTCCCACCAGAGCAGGTTGCTCAAAGCCCCATCAAGCCTGGCCTTAAATCCAGGGATGGGGCATCCACAACTTCTCTGGGCAACCGGTTCCATTATTTGAACAAAGAAGCCCCATCAAAACATAAACAATTTGAGCCATCAGAAATATGATGTATATGAAGTATATATATGAAATAGGAAGTATATGAAGTATTATATGTAAAATATGAAATATATGAAGTATATATTTCCTATATCTATGAAACACAGTTCTGCTGTCCTTGGCTTATGCTTTACTTGTGCAGTAACGCTGTAAGATCCCCTCTGAGAGTTACAAACTCTTGCACTTCCCTTGGTCTGTGACCAGTTGTCCCACACCTGCCTGAGCAGACGTGGGTCCCCTGTCCCTGTGCTGGGTACCAAATATGCCTGCTGGGGAGCTCAGAACTGCTGCCAGGTCACTAATTGCGGTGGACACACTCTTCAAATCAGCAGCAGGTTCCTTAAGCGTCTGTTTTCTAAACACCACCATCATAGAAAACTCAGGAATCCAATTTGTTCTTCTCTGATAGTTTTCATGCCCCTTTTCCTTCTGGAAAACATTAAACATGCTCAGAGATGCCAAAATGAGTTTGCAGAGCCGGGAGTGAAGACTTTGCATCATTTCTACTGATGGGCAAAATTCCCACTGTTTTCCGTACGCTCAGGTTTTCCTTCTCGATCTCCCCCGCCCCCAATGTTCCCTCAGTAGATGGGATTTGGGCCGCGGCGGCTGGACCTTGGGGGCAGCAGCAGCCCCCCGTTGGGCTGTGTGGTCCCTCTCTCCCTGCCTGCTGCACCATCCTGGCTTGAGGTAAAACGAACCAATTTTTCTGTTTTGTAATTTTACTTTTTTAACTGGGCCTGTTCTAACTANCTGCTGGCTTGAGGTAAAATGAACCAATTTTTCTGTTTTGTAATTTCACTTTTTTAACTGGGCCTGTTCTAACTAACTCAGCTCTGAAATTAACAGCACATTGTTCAGCAAATGGTTCACTCTCACAGTGGTAAGACCCGATTATATATTCATCTGCTTTTGACCCCAATCCTGACGTTCTGACTCCAGATCTGGAATCTAGTCCTGTCGGTCACCAAGTCCAGTCTGGGACTCTTCCCGATGCCTGCTGTGCCATGTCTTTCATTCCTGGGTTTGTATATATTGTATCTATTTCATGATTTTCTTCTTAAATTTTAATATTAATACTTCATTCAAGTAGTTTAGTTCATTCTCAACTCCTAAATCTCCTTATCTCTTCCTCTTCTTTCTTTTTGAGGGGAGGAAGGGCCATCTGTCAGTCCAGTTTTGGTAAATTTGGCTGAAACCACGACACGAGCTGCACAAACTGCTGACTGCAGAATCCCCAAGGTGAAGGACAAGGTGAAAAACCTTTTCAGGGATTTGAAAGGATGGAATTAACAAGGCAGGAGAACGCGAGTCCCAAAAGGCAGGATAAAGAATATGCAGATTTCTTTTCTTTACTGGAAGCTGCAAGGAAAATCGTCTGGAAATACGCGTGGTGCCGATGGACATCCTGCTAACAGTAAAAATGGATGTTTCCAGAAACCTTAGGAAATAAAAATTCATGACCCGACGTAAGGAATACAAACTTGACAGGTGCTTCCTGGGGGTGCGGAGATGAGGGAAGCAGAAGTGGTCTCTGCAGTGAGGGATAACGCCGATTCAGAGCACAGGTGATTTGTCTCTTCTCTCCCAGGCAGCTCAGCATGGGGGAACCCCGGCCCCGCTAATGAGGAGGCACCACCCGCTGCCGGTAATGGGTGCCGCTGCCGCAAAGAGCTTGTTAGGGAAGCGAGTCGCATTTTGGAAGGGTGAAAATTGCTTTTCTCAGATTGCAGCAACTTTCCTGATTTACAGGAGACGCTCAAGTGGATCAGGCCATCTCACTGCTCTCTAGCTGAACACACACGAGTTATTCAGGAGCCGTTAATTAGCTGGGAGCCTGAGGATGTAAATGCACGTTTACTTCATCTCACCCCCACAGGCTGGTTTCCTCTTGTAACATTCTGTGTTTTGCCCAGATTGGTTTTAAAAGTGTGAGGCCACAGGCTCCTTCCACTTCTCCCGGTCTAGCAGCATTCGTGGTCAGGATGTTTTCGTTGACAATGACTATCAGTTTTCCTCAATGACATTACTTCATTCTTAATTGCATTCCAATAAATTAGGCTCCGTAATTCCTTCAGTCTTGGTGCTTAAAGCTTTCAAACCTTTTCTTATTGGGAAGTAATATTCCTCTAACCCCAAGCCATAATTTAACTATACTAAACTTAGTTACCTCTGTTGCCTGCCTCTCCTGAATCAGTTTAATATCTTTTGCTGTTTTCTGCAGCACCTCCTGTCGTCTTGGGACACGTTGTTGCTTTGTGCAAAGGCTTCCATTTTCAGCTGCTTCATCTCTCCGAACTGGAAATGGGAAGCTCTACATCTGGAAAGGCTGGTGTAAATGTCCTGGTTTTGCTGTCCCCAGTACAAATTTCTAAAGCAGGTTTACACTTCCCGCCCTGGGCTCTCTGTGGAGGATTCCTTCCTTCTTTTCAACACTTCTTATTTCAGAGACTTGTTCACTTTAGAATATAATGAGGTTTGCTTTTCTGGAAAAAAAAAACATGGTTAAGAAAAAGAGGTTTTTCCTCACGTTCCCACAGCCTAGCACTGTAATGGGTCCTTCCTTTCATGTGTTTCCATATTTTTCAGTTCATAAAATGTTTTACCAGAGGGAAGGGACACCATACAAACCCCTCCTGAATTATGATGCTGCAGGGCAGAAAGGCAAAGCCAGTAAGATGGGTCTACTTCATCAAAGTTACAAGACACTGACAAAGTTTTCAGCTCCACAGCGCTGTTCTAGCAGATTTTATATCACCAGAAGCATTTATTGTAATAACCAGCAAGAATTTAATGAAGTGTAGTTCAGAATATATACACCACCCTACCCAGGGCAATGGCAATAGCCTGGTACTTCCAAGATGCATCCGACTTCCAAGATGCAATTCCAATACCAACTTCCAAGATGCATCTTTTTACCCCCACAAATCTGACTCCAAAAGCAATGCCAGCAACCGGTGCAAACTTGTAAAATTTGACTTTCCACACTTACTTTCTTTTCTGGTGTTTCCAAGAAGCTTCTGACGCCTGAAAACTTTAATCCACCATATGCTTCATTCGATTTCTAAATTGCTCCTCAGTTCTCATTCTCACCCTCCGAAGGGAACCTCAGCTATTACAGGATGCACCAGGAGCACATGGGTTTAGGCTGAAAGGGCTGATGCAAGTTGTGACAGATTCACTTCTCTGAGCATTAAATCCACCTTAGTCCAATTGGATCACACACCAAACTAGAAAAATCCTGGAGGTTTTGACAGCACCAGTTCTGTTACTATTTAAAGGTTAACAAATGCAGCAGATCCCACATTACTCATACCTGCTTTGAGAACCTCAACTGAGAATCTGTAAAATGAGTTAATGAAGTAGAGACCACACGCTGACAATATTTTGGTTTTTTTTTTTTTTTTCCCAATAGGATGTAGAGGCCTCAGGTCTTGCAGCAGAATACAACTGCCATACGATTATCGTGCTTCAATAACCCAGTCATTTCAGGGATATCAAAGGAAGGAAAAAATACAAGAAAATATAAAATGTGCAATTTTGATACAACTTCCTCACTGCTTGAAGAAGCAAAGTGTCCCTGAATCTCTAAATGCCTCATGCAGGCACAGCAAATAAACGATCTGGGGTGGGAGATGACAATCTCCGAGGCCCAAAAGGATGGGGGAAAGATGCTGAGAGCTATAAAAAAAGCTGTCAAGTGTATCATCTTGCTGTAGCGCTCTTCTAGTTAAAGATGCAAGAGCACTTGCAGCTGTTAAATACTGAGAAGCAGAAACAGCTCAACATCCAAGTGTAGCCCTCCAAGGGAATCCTACAGAGCGCTAAGATTTTTAAAAGGCTGATGAAAACCTGAAGGACACCAAAACTAGATGAAATACTAAGAAAAGATACTCAACAAATAGAATTTAAAACTACATAAAAGCGTATGTGTAAAAGCTGCTTACTCACGTACCTGGCATTTCCTCTCAATTCAATAAACTGTTGCTGGGACCGACACAATCTGCCCTCAAATGCAATAGAAACCCAAGATCCTGACCAGCTGCAGTCTTGAAAGATATGAGAGCTCTTGGGAAGAGCAGACGTTAATCTGCGCTGGGGATGAGTCCATCCTGGCCATTTCCCTTCACTTCCAATTTTCCTGGGCTCAGAGTGTGCTGATTCACGCCGAGCCCCGCGCAGCACCCTACAGGAAACGGGTTTATCCCAGAAGATGCCGCAGCAACAGGCTCAAAATAACTGAAAGGAGTTCAGGATGAACGGCATGACGTAAAATGCTAGAACATTCTCTGTCTCAAGGCCATCCATACAAAACCTGTTATGGATCCTGTAATAATAGAAGCAGTCGCTTCATTGAAATTAATTTATTTTGAGAATATCCCTTTTAATCCTCCATGCATTTTCTTTAGCACAAAAAGCTGGATTTTATCACAACCTCCTTCATAAAACGTAATGTATGTCTGGTGAGGTGTCTGTTTCAACAGCTCCTCATTGGAAATCCCACACCTGTGAAACCTTGGCAACACTGGCAGTAAGTGACCTACACAAAGTTTAATAGAAAAATTTTACTCAATATCCTCTGTTTAATGTAAACAAGGCAGGAGGCAAAACAAAGAGTATATATTTTATATAGTTACACTATTTTACAGGGCACAGAAAGCATTGAGGATGATGGTTTGAAACCCCTGTATGATATGCAGGATCAGATATGGATTTTCCATGTAGCCCCAAGTCCACTCCACAATCACCCAGCGCTTCTGTTTTAGCGTTTCTTTTAGCAAGACAAATAGCGCTAATAAAGTGTCACCTGTGAAATTACACTGCAGGTTATGGTAGAAATTACCATGCGCTTGCAAAGCCATTCCATGATTACTTGTGCCCTGTAAAATCAAGTGCGACAATCTTTACACTAATCGTAGTGTAACCAAGCTTGGGATTCTGGTCCTTATATATATATATGTATATATATATACATAGGTGATGTACAACCAGACTCAAGCTGTGTATCAAGTCACAGCTTTTATATTGCACAGACAAATACATAGTAAGAACATTACACTGACAGGATCCGAATACCGGGAATATTACAGTCATATGAGAAACTAAGGGCAAACTTCTTCTACAAGAGCTAGCACATGGCTTATTACAAAATCTTCTATATTGGAGTCTAAATCAAATACATACTATAAATGGAAAAAAAAACTAAAAGTGTGTCTATGTACAGACATGTGCATCATGATTAAAATGTGGTTTGGATCTCCTTTTTGGAAATAAAAAATTATTTGACTATTACCTCTCAAGTATTTCAATCTAATACTAGGGGCTTTATTTCCTAAGGTGATAAGCACTTGCATTTCCCACCAACATCTGGAGCATCCACAGGTGCTGTGAGCTTCAGGCCATACCATATCTCAGGTGTCCACCTCTGGGTAATAAATAACCACATACAAACACACACACAGAGAAATAAAACGGGCACCTCAATGACATGCATAGATGGGAAAGGTGAGAACACGGACCCGAACTAACTTCTAACCCTTTTTTTGACTTAACAAAAAAAAAGTGCATGAAAAATATTATCACCAAAAAAAAAAATAAAATTAAATGAGTTCCATCTCTTAAGGAAGATTAAATCACTTCTACAAAAATAAAGGTCATTGTCACCATGTATGGTAAGGTTTGTAGGCAGCACTCACAGAAGCAGTTCAGGCTAAAGCAACTCGAAGGATTTCTTCACTTCTATCAGGATGGATCCAAGTCTTAGAAATAAATCACCTAAATAACATTTGGTTTGCAAAAACAGCACCGATGTTGCCAGAGACTGCACAATTATACCCTGGAATTAAGAGTGCTTGTAGATGTATCTACTTATTTTTCTCATGGCCAAGGTTGAAGGAATGCCCTTTGCAGCTGGGCTGACTGCTCTGCATTAAAATGCCAGAGAAGCTGCAGAGGTTGCAGTGCTCCTTCCAGAAGCTGAGGGATACCACTCCTTACAGCGTAAGGAGCCAGGTATCAGTGAGAACAACAACAGCAACAACACAAGTGATGTTCATGTTTTCATCTGAGACCAGGCATCTCTTGAATGGCTTCATAAACTGTTACGTTACTTGGAATGCTCTTGCAAGCTTTGTTTAAAGTTTCTCTCTCTTTCTTTTATAGTAATATTATCACTTCCAGTTTCCACTGAAATTGGGACATTAGAAGTATTCTGGTACATACACTTTAAAAAAAAAAATAATGAAAATGGAAAATTTGAGGAAAGAGTAATTAAACTCAAGCAAACCCAACAAAGACCCAAATTCAGTAAAGCAGCAGCGTCTGTGCTCAACAGCTGAACTCGTTCATGTGAGAGACTGTAATTCAGGAATCCTCAAAATTACGCTTTTCTTTACCTGCTTTGCTGAGTTGCGACCTTATTTATTACAAATGTATGTATTAAACATCACTTGGGATAGACACTTACATGTTCCAAACTGTGTGTCAGGTATGTTACGTTAATGAAGCTTCTAACATGGACTGCCTGCAACACCTAGCGCCAGAAATCATCTGCTCCTTTCAAGCTATGGTTCTAAAGAACAAAAATGAAAAAGCATCACTTTTTTTTTTTTTAAACACTTTATCCTACTATGCTACTTTGACCTGAAAATACTTTGGGGCTGAATTCAGAAAGGGGAAAAAAAAAAAAAAAAAAAGCTTTTGTTTGCTAGATAACTGCAACGCTTTGTACAAAAGCCGCCCAGTTTCGGGGCCACTGAATACAGGTTTTACCTGCCAAAATGCTTCTCCAGCTCCAGAACGGCTCTCTCCAGCCCCACCTGTACTGAGAGCTTTTACAGCAGGATCCTCTTCGCTGCTGTGACAAGAATAAATTTAGCCCATTAACTGTGACACCGTTCTAATTAACCTGCTAATTTAAAAGGCCACTCAACATCCAGGTTCCAAAAATATTTTAAGAACAAAAAAAACGATCTCAAAGGCATGGATCAGAGCAGAGTCTGATTCTAGGTACAGTCATGTAAATCCAGAAAAATTCTGGTGACTGAATGAGTCCATATTTGTGTATGAGGGATCCCATCTGAAACGGGCATTAGCTGTGCAAATAATACGGGAGGAAAGACAAAGAAATATGATGGGAACACAAGGAGCTAAACTCTACCCTGGTGCCTGCGCTGTCCTGTTCGTTGTGGGAGGAGCGGTTGTACACCCCTGCGTGAGAGCAGGACAGGTCTCCTGGCCAAGTCACTCGGTGTGACGTGAAGGTTAAAGCGTGACCACCTGAACCTGCTGGTGCGTAGGTGGCAGGGAGCAGCAGAGGCTGCCATCCCGCTGGAGAAATCCACGTGAAGCACGCTGAGGTCCGAAAGGCCCTCTGCTTCTAATGCAAATGCCTGGCCTGGCTGAAAGCGTTCACACAGAAACAGATTGACTGAGAGACATCTGTGCATCTCAGCACTAGGAAAAGCAGGGGCAAATTTTGGTCCTATGTATGGTATCAACGCTTTAACTGAATTGGCATCAGTCAATCTTTTGCTGGGCACTACTGCGATGGTTAGACAAGCAACAAAAACATCTCCAAATATGACAGAATGTTTATGCTTCTGATCTTCAAGGCACAAAAGATTCTTAAACCAATTCAGGCTAAATACCAGTTTAAAAGAAATTAATAATACTGTTTCAGCAGCAACTACTAATGACCTATAATTAATTTTCCTGTAAAGGTGACATGAATCAAGCAACTAGAGTTCACAAGCAAAAACCTAAAGCAAATCTAGTTACAGGGATGACCTGAAGAGCAATCCCCTGGAATGACAGAGACAAACATGCTAGAAACATGTACGCTTCAGGTATATTGTTATGGGTGTGATGCTGAATGGGGATTAATTCCATTAGTACTGATTTTATACTTTTATATCGCCTGCAGTAATCCACTGGGGAATCAAGCTCAGTTGTCTTTTAAGATTTACCAAACCAAAAATGATTCCTCATTAATGTATCCCACTGTATATGGATTGGTGGGTTTTTAGAACCTCTTCATTTTTAATAATACACATTCCTACTATAGTTGTGATTTCCTTTCATATATCCAACTGAAAAGAAAAAGGATTAAGACATAAAAATGTTATAAAATTAATTTGCTTTGTAAAAGTAATATGGTCACAAAAAGCAAATTGGCGCAGGTGAGCCCCAGAACATACAGAAGACCCAACTCTCTAAATGTTGTCATTAGAACACCCGAGGTCTTATGGCTGTGGTTCTTCATGCAGCTTTTGCAGCTTTTCACACAGTGGCTGGAAATTCTGTGTATTGCTTTCTCCCCAAATGCCTTCCATCATCTCCCAGGTGCAACTGAATCCCTCTCTTTTGCAATGTCAACATCTGGTGAAAGCAACTTTTCTTCCAGTTCTGCCAAATGACACTTTGTCAGGAGGCACCACCTCTTCTCAGCCGGGTGTAGTCAATGGTCTTTTGGACCGAGACAGGCCAGGAGGCTTCACAGCCTGGCCACTCAGCAAGGCTGCTTACGGTGTAGAGGAGGCGTGATACTTCACAAATGCAATTGCTGCCAGCTCTTTGCAGAATTCTTCCAGCACAATCACGCCCTCTAGTAACGTCATGTGGTCAATGCTGAGGAAGAGAGGAAAAAAAACAATGATGTCCCATCCCTGGAAGTGTTTAAAGCCAGGCTGGGTGGGGCTATGAGCAACTTGGCCTAGTGGGAGGTGTGCCTGCCCATGGCAGGAGGATCTTTAAGGTCCCTTCCAACTCTAAGCATTACGTGATTCTATGAAAACAATCAGCAGAGAATCAGGACTGACACACACAGAAACCAGCCCTGAGGCCTGGAAAAGATGCACTGTATTTACTCACATAGGCCCTTCCGGCTCCAAGCCCAGCAGGCGTTTTCTGACCAGCAGAAGTTTGGGAGTAAAGTCTGGGATGCGCTGGATTCTAACCATGAGGTCCCCAACGACCTGTAAAGCACAACACACAAAGTTCACACCTTTGCAGAGTGCCTGGCAGCACAGTTAAATGACAGCCCTCGGTCCCCAGGATGCAGACCCACTTCAGCATCCTTTACAGGCCCACAAACAACAGGCAGAGCAGCTGCTCAGCCCCCAAAAAAGGGTAAAGTGGTAGGAGAAAGAGATACAAAAGAATAAGAACTCTTGGGCCTTACTAACTGTTATCACAAATTTTATTACTCATTTTAATTATGTCAATGATTAATTTGTCTTAGTAAATATTGATGCAGACAATTGACTAGTAAATTCCCAGGTTTAGAAAGCACAAGTGGAGAGAGTAAAGATTAGATTTTGAACGGGGAGGGCTGCTGGGAAAAGGGGAGCTAAGCCCTCTGTTAGCATTGGGCAAGCATCGTTAACAGGCTCCTGACCAGCTTAATAACAGCTGGTGCGTGGGACAGGCGAGGGATCTCTGACTGAGGAGACTGCAGAGTGACAGGCACCCAGCCAGCACTTCTAGGATGCAAGTCTGGCAGGAAGAGATGGAATGGGAGAGGGAAAGAAAGAAGACTTTCGATAAACCCAGGACTTTGTTGTCAAGAACAGCTTTCACCAGAAAAAAAAAGAGGATGAGCAGATATACTCATCCAGGCTTGTGGTATTCAGGAGTGTTCTTTGCCTGTGTGTGAATCAAAGCCACCTCCTTCCCATCCAGGTGCAAACCTGTACATGGCCTGTTCGTACAGCACTACCTGAAGCTGCCCACAAGCGACAACAATGGGACCGAGCCCAGTTGAAAACAACCTCCTTGCCAGAAGGAGCATTTTGCATCTACACAATGAAACTCGGCAAACAAACAATTTTTAAGATGTGCAGAATGAAAATAAACACCGGGAAATCCATTTTTCAATGTTTTGGGAAGAAAAGGCAGAATTCTGATTTTCAAATATAGAGCATAAGTATCTATTTTCTGTGGGAAACCAATTCCCAACTGAAAGTGGCCAGAAACTACTACCACTAACTACAGTTACTAAATATAGCACTGCTGTATAGCCATACGTAGATATTACTCATGTGTTTACTCACCCTGACAATAACAGAGAAGAGAGACCTGCAGCCAGACGCGAGGTTTACGTAAGGATCCAAAAGGTATTCATGTATATGAGGATGGGGAAACAAGGACAGTTTGGACAACACTGACGTAACTTGTAAATTTACATCATAGGGCTGCAAAAAAAGGAAAACACGGAGCTTAGTTATTTCCATGCTGGCTTCTTCTCATCCAGCCAGGGTTTATTTAACTACTAGGATCTTTAACTACTTTACTAGGATATTTAACTACTAGGATTACAGGGTTATGAATGTATAAAAATTTAGATAAGAAGGCAGGCCCAAACACTCTGCTTTCCACGACAGAAGTGATGCGAGTATGACAGGTATTAAATGTTATTATCTGTCTAACGGCTCCAAGCACTTGAAGCTTTTGCACACTTGTTTATTTTAGCGTAAGTCCTCTTCCTGTAAAACATTTCTTCAGCTCAATAGCTAAACAAATAGCATAGAATCAGCCTAGATTAAACATCTGCTTGCTTCTTCTGGAGAACTGTAAAGTATATGAGCTCAGGAAATTGAGACACAAATCCGTGTCTATGGCTAATATGGCATTTCTCTTCTACTTTCTTTTTTCTTGGAAAGAACCGTTGCAGAAGGCCCAGTCATCTTGTGGCAGCTACAGGAGGTGAGACAGTCCTCGGCTGGGAAAGCAGCGTGAAATTCTGAGCTGCTTCTCCACCTCTTATCCTCAAATCAACCAAATGGGAAAGGCAACACTGTCAGATGCTGGAAGAGGCTAATCAGTCATATGAAAAAAAATACTACCTAACTTTCCAGAAAAATAATAGTGCCTAGTTTAAAGGATTTTATCATTCCAGTGAAAAACTCATTTCAAAAGCAAGTATTTTCACCCTAACTTCTTACCGTTCCAAGTACATTTTTTCCACCACCGTGAAAACAAGCTGACATTTAATTCAGCCCAAAATTTCCAGACTGGTGGAATTTCCTTCTGTCAATTCAGTGATGGAACGGACTACATTGGGAAGAGATGGACAGACATTTCCTGTGGGACACACCTATGCCAGTCTGAAGATGTCACCAACACCAACATGGTTTAACTGAACCTTGTTGATTTTACCCAAAGTGGAGTAATAGTCTCAGTGGCATAGTCCTGTCTAGAAGAGGATGATTTCATGGGCTCAAATTATCATCTTTATGCTCTCAAGTTAGCGTCCCACTGAAGAATCAGAGAACAGATTCTTCTCTTCCAGATTGTAAGATGTGGAAGAATTCAGCTTCAGATTAAGGCGGATATATTTAGTCGTGTCTGCAAGTCTAAGCTCGCATTAGCCTACTCAACAGAGATCTGCCACTTAATGCACTTGCCCACACGCAAACATCTTGTGCCATCTCAGATGCTCAAGAGTATCTGCTGGTCTCTTGACAGTTCCACAGAGGGTGGATCCTGCAAGATCTGTGTTGTAACCACAAGCTTGTGAGAACATCTTGGGCATCACAAAAACGCCAACGGATACCTCCGTTCAGGCAACCCAGTCAAGTTTTCAGTCAATACAGTCAAGGAAGCTGAGATGGTGATTCACTTCACACTAAGAGAGACACCTACTTCTGTTCAGTCTAACAGCTCCAGAGAACACCAAGGCTATTCTGATAAAATTCCCGCCAACTAGGTGTGGACACCTAACTAACACGTAGGTACTTTATTCCTGAATTCATTACCACATGCCACTGCATTGCAAGAAGATCTTACAGATCTTCTGAAGTGAAAGCACACATTTCTGCCAATCAATGGCAGTTATTTCTGTACTTGATACTCCAGCGATATCCATCCCAATCTTCTAACAAATGAAGCTTTCAGAGCCCAGAATGGGGATGTTACAGGTGAAAGCGAACACTACATTTTGAATGACTGTGGAGAAGTTACTCTGCAGAGGCAGAAATTCCTTCCATAAAACCATTCTGCTGCCTACCTAGCTGAGCTGTGGGAGAAGGTCTTTAGAGCTGAGTCAGGCAATTCATTAGGAAGCTTTGAAGCCATGAGCATTATCTGGTGTTCACAAGAAGAGAAGGAAACAAAGCAGGAACACGTGCTGCATTGTTCAGACAGATTGCTGTTGCAATTGGAACTAATTGACAGCATTAAGGAAAGCTGCTTCTTCACACAGAGCTTTTATTTCTGTCCATATGTCAGCATACAAATAACATCCTAAAAAATTTCTTCATAACTAAATTCTAAGGAAACATAGAAATGTGTAACAATAACAGGAGGAAGGAGGTACTGTCCAGCAGATGAAGCACTGGATTTGAACAGCCCTGAAAAAAGTTACTTCACTTGTGTGCCTCAGCTACCTTCTGTCAGAAAGCAGGCTAATGATACCTACCACCTCTGCAAAGTTTTCTGGTATCTACTGATAAAACCACCAGAACTACCTATAGTATTGTGACAAAGCAAAAAAGACACTGAACACAATCTGTAAGTAGTACTGTGTCCCTACAAAATGCTTTTCCACAAATTTTTCACTTTGTCTGGACATTAGCACCCACTATGTCAAATTTGTCATTGATAGGACCCAGGTTTTGGGGTTTTTTTTGTTTGTTTGGTTGGTTTGGTTTTTATTTTCCTATGTGATTTATGTGTTTCACTGTGAATAACCCCTAGGAATTTCAGTTTGGTTTTTAGGACAGGGGTTTGGTACAATGTAAGCATCTACCCCTTCAAACTGATCCAGGCCGTTCATTTTAATTCCTCTGGAGCCAGGAACCATTTTTGACACCACAGATCATAACACTTTGCCTAACCCAAACGTGTGTGATGCTGACAGTATATCAAAATGGGCACCGTGCTTCCATGCCAGCTGCAGTTGTTGTTGTAATCCTATGTATGTATCTGACACTCAGGTGTTTCGCAGGGGATGTAACTTGGGTTCTTCACTTTTCATAATTTAGGTGTCATTGCTCAGACATGGTTTCCATGTCCATGAAGCTTGTTTTCCCTAAGAGCTGATGATGCCCAGTTTTTGTCATGACTCCAGTCTACAACCGCTTCAGCTAGTGAAGTGTGTAAAACACACTTACTGGAAGCAAAATCCTGAGAATACACAATACAGCAATGGAAGTATTTATTTTTAGACTTCTGAATTATAGAAGTTGGTACTCTTAAACACCCTTCTCTCCTGGACACTCACAGAGCTGATGTAGCTGATGTACTGGATTCCTGACGTGCTTCCTATGCATTTGTATGTTCAACTGGATCCTGTCCTGCTTTGGACCAGGAAACATGGCACTATTGCAGCTAACTGTGTATTCTCTAGAGAACTCCATATGCAAAACAGAAAAGAATTGTACAAACTTCTGGAACTGGTACTACTGCATTTGTGGCAACTCCAGGTGGTGTAACAGGGAAGGTAATCTAGACTTTCAGGGCTCATTTTCACCGGCAAGAAAAGTTTTCTTCTTGACATAAAGCAACAATGTTGGCTCGACTAACTTAAATCCAGAGCTTAGAGAAAGCACAGGAATGTTAAATTTTCACACAGGGCAACCTCCTTTTCACCTCCCTGAGCCTTCACTCCACTTCTCCCCTTTTGGCAGGCTGCTTAAATACAGAAACAGACAGAAGTCAGGAAAAATCACTTTAAGTTTCTTTGTACTAATCTGGGTCTGACACGTCACACCTCCTTTTCAGAACAAGAAGCCAGTCAGATCATATCTCATTTGTTTGCCCTCAGCAGCTATACTTTTACTTGAAGGTAATAAAATAGGAAAAAAATCCCACTACTTCACATTGCAGATGGAAAAGGATACCTTCTAGAAACTTTCCATGCACTGATAACAGTTTTTTCTAACTGTGAAAAAATGGGTAAAATGTTAGCAGTGATACAATGAGTTCTCATCTTACACAGTGACATGAGCTGCTTTCTGAACAAGACTTTTGATTGAAGTTCACTGGAATGTGGCAGAAAGGAACTGTACAGTGTTTTATTTACTGAAAAATGTACGTGTTTTCTAAGCCTAAATGCTGGAAAATGTAAACCAAAGCAGTGATACAAGTACTGAATGATTCCTAAGACACTATCTTACCCTATCTTTTATCTTAGGGATATTCTTTTCTTATCATCAATTTAAATGATATTACCGGTCATGAAAACATTTGGTACACAAAAAGGTGGCTAACAAAGATAAGAGGTTTTGTTTTCTGCTTTTATTAAATCAGTAATACTGGTCCCTGTAACGTCCCAAGATCTACAGAGATCTGTACCAAGGACATGGGACAATAACATGATTCTATAATAGGCAACTGAGTGATGGGAATCCATGGGAATTTACGGAGATTAGACTTTTAGTAGCAATAAAAGTATCAGAAATGGAATTCACAATTTGCTTTTCCTTACCTGATCAAGAATCCTGCCCATTCTTTCAAACAGGACTTTCAAGAAGTGTCCTTCAAAAAATGATGCTTCTAAATTGCACTTTTCCAAAGATCTGGGAGATCCAGGCCACTCCCACCGTAAACAGATGACACAATAATCCCGGAACTAGAAAAAAGTAGAGAGGAAAACAGACTTAAACCTCCATGGAATCTATTTCATTTCCTTTTTATAATCCACACACCTTAAAACCATAATCTGTAGCTAAAATGATAAATCTAAGCTCAAAAGGAGCTGTCATTCTGAAGTAAACACTGTGTCAGATTCTATGCAGACACCTCATTTTCTTCTTGACGCTCATGCTATTAGGGCAGTTTCAGAACAGAGCTCCCAAAAAGCAGCTGGGGCCAAAACACAAAGCAAACCCAACAACACACAACCTGATCGGGGCTCTTTTAAAACAGAAATTGCATTCATATGCGTTCTGGTTACCCCAATTTCACTGTATTATGTGCAGGTCATCTTGCTATCTGATCTTTATTCCTCCCTAAGTCCCAGGAGAGGAAAGGCACATGTATATGCAGGAGATACAAATGAGAAGTGCTTCAGGGCTTCCTCTTCCCCCTCTTTCGTTTCCTGCCACCCATAACAGACTTTCTCAACCTCTGCCTCTGATTTGTTGCAGGCTGCCTGATGTCTCACTTTCATACTTTGAAAGGAGCACAGGTTACAGCAGTGAACATAAGGAACATAGGAATAAACAGGAGCAAGAGAGAGACAAAACAAGCTCAGAAATTTTTCACTGCATGTAGCTTACCTACTTGTGCAGGCTTCCAGGAATAGAAATACGGAAGCAGAACAGCTATTTGGATGTAGTAACAGCAATAGGCAGAGCTATTCTTACGGGGAAAATGTTTTAAGAGTAGCCATATCATTGTCAGGATGTGACAGAAACCAATTCTGTTCTCTAATAACTCCCAGAATACTCTTTTTCCCAAGGCACGAAAGAAATACACAGATGATATGTGTTTTCTGGCATCCAAGAATACAACGGAGGGGAATTTTACATCAACCTTTATCTCTGTACTCTCTATTTTCTATTCCCTTTCTTTTCAGTAGAGACTACCGATAAAACAATACAATAAATACAGAAATCCAAATTTTGCATCTTAAACTGCTGATATCCCAATTCAGAGGTTATAGAATTTTCGAAGTAGATACTAAATATAGCGTTCTCAGTTTCTCTTGTTCTTTGCATATTTTTTGCTATTCTGGAATCTTCACAGGGCTTCAATAAGAAAGCTGCAAAAGAACAGCAATTGTCCTCTGACCAAGGAAAATTTAGATTATGTCTGTAAAAACAAAACCTGCATTTATTTCAAAACAGTAAATCATAAAGCTTTCCCTACCCACCAAAACTTAAGTCTCCCAACTTCAGACCTGAACGCCTTAGGCTGCGTGTTCCCTGTGATGAGCCTTTATTTTTAAAGTCCCAGATTGCATAACTCCTATGCAGCATTTTAATTTCCCTTTAGTCCTTTCAAACAGCTTGGCAGGCAATTCTCCAAGAGAATGCAGATAAATGCAAAAGCAAATTAAGAATCTATCCACAGTTCAGATTTTCTCTCAGTGTGTTTGTTGTATGAATATTAATGCATTTAATGTCATCCATTATTCCCACTAGAGTAACACAAGGTGGATTCAGCGTCAAAAGATCTCCAAAGGTAAGTTTTCATTAGAAAATATAAATTGAATTTTCCCATCTTCCATTACCCAAAGATGCATTTAATAGGACTATTTATAAACCATTTGTATATTCTCTAAGCATTTCAAATTCCCAAGGACTAAGGAATGCTTTGCCGACTTACTTGTCTGTGGGCGTCTCTGAGGTAAGTGTCATAACCTGTACCCTCCACATGGTACGATGACTTAGCTTCATCAGGTACAAGACAGAGAAAACTAAAGAGAAAAAAAAAAAGTACATTAATGAATATCTATAATCCACAGAGCACTAGATCAATACTTGCTCATCATCTGTAACAGTGTACACAATATTGAATTGTCTGGCCAATTAATCCACAGCTTCTACCAGGACTTTATGTGAAGAACAGAGACTATAAAATCTATTGCAGCACATCTATTCTAACTACTGTTTGTACTAACAGGTTGTAGAACTTCTGCAGTAGCACCAGAGGTAAAAACCTCAGTGGAAGCATTTTCTGAGAATGAGCAGACAAGAATAGAGATGAAAAGGAATATTCATAACCAGGTTATGTATTTGCTAAAGGTCAGACTCCATCTTACTAGAGCATATGGAAAATACACTGGGGAATAAATGAGCCAAAAGCAAAGGAGAATTACAGTTAAAATTCTTCTTAACCTACTGCATAGGCAGTTTTATTTACCATAGTGTGTTGTGCTAAAAAATGAACATCTAAGAATATAGAGGAATATTTGCATATAAATCCCAGTTACAAATATCCTTGCCTTTGCCAGGTATGTAGTGCAAACGCTGCACATCCCTATTACTTCACCAAAATCTGACCTAAAAAGCATCTTGAATCTTATTAGAGAGAAACTGTATTTAAAAAATAAATATAGAGCCCTAAAAGTTCTGGACAGCAAAATATCACTCTTAGGCTTTGGATACTATTTACAAATGTCAGCTTTCTGCACACCCCCAAGAGCTGCTGGAGGCTCCTGAAAGCTTTATATACAGAAACATGTAGTAGCTGGAATTCATCTTATCTGAAAAAATACTAATTTGCAAAACATTGCAAATCCTGAAAGCATTTCTATTCGCCGATGGAGACTACACGTGAATTTAGGAGAGTGTGTTCTTTGTGTCTTTGCTCCAAACCATGCCCACCACAGAATATATATAGCAGTACGGGGGAAAGAGGGCAAGAAGTGTCATTCCACACTGACTGTCCTCAAGCTGTTTGCTCCTTTGGCGAACACCTTCATTTATTTCTGGGCAAGCAGAGAGGCCAGCACGGAAATACCTGTGCTGCTTTGCTACTGTGTGTTAACAGAGTAAACAGCCTTTGTCCTAACGCTAGTTGCTAAGAGAATTACCATCAGTAAGTTGCTTAGAAAAGAGCCTGTCGTCTTTGTCATAGGCAATTTGCAGCACTTCTAACACGCACAAAGGTGTTACAGGTGACAGAGATGCCCCTTGATTTTCAGGGAACAGAAGGTTATCTCTAGTATGGCAATTATTTCCTTTTTAAGGAACTTTAAGAAGTTTGAGGGTTTTTTTCCCCTAAAACATTTATGGCAAGACTCCCCAGACTTCTCCAGGAAGGTCAAGTCCTGCAACAGCAGTTTAAGTACAGCAAATATTTTTGAGAAAATAAAGCTTTATAATCAGTGAGGCTTTCATTATGAATTTGTAGACTAGACTATTAGCTGTAAAATTCTTCTATTTTTCTCATTTATGTTGAATTATTTTTACTTATTGTAAGCTCTAACCTTTCAGGAGTAGCTTTCTGATAAAATGCCACATAATTTCCTTCTGTGGAGTCATTTTACCAGCTGGCACAGAATAACATCCATTACCAAGTACATTTAATTTGCACAGTGTGTGCAGACACCCACACATTCAGAGATTTCTTTTAAGTGTTTGTTTCAGCTTACCTATTTACAATTTTATGAACTTCAGTCTTCCCATCATTTTTTGGATGTTCTGGACTGACAGGTGGAGAAGCACTGAGCCACTCTTGAGTTGACAACGTGTTATCTGGAGACAGATCAGTAAATAACGGATCTTCCTCTAGGTCTCTGTGAGATTATATTAGACAAAACCATAATTATTCACAAAATGTTATGAAAGGCATAATCCCTGTGTCAGAAGGTATGCTTTCTATTATACTTCTCAGAACAACTAGGATGCTTTCCAGACCGCTACTGTATGTGCATCGTTTTACCTCATTATGGTATTTATTGATTTATTTCAATAGTTACAATTAATAATTATTTACCTACCAACCTTTATAAACTTTGTTTTGGAGAAAAATCTTAACTTCTTGATCCAAAGAACTGAGCAGACATTTTTGGCTTGTAGAAAATCACTGCATTAAATCACTTCAACTCTTTAGCCACATTTTTAACATGAGGAAGAGTTATACTCCAGAAAAATCAATAGACGTTGTCTAGGTGACTCAGAAATAGCTAAATTAAGATGCCTAAAATAGCTGGTGTGACTAGTCCTTACCCCCCCATCAGTAAAAAAAACCAGGAGTTAGAAGAGTTATGTAGGGTATTTAAAAGGCTTTTATGTAAAGTTCCCCAGAAAAGCACTTCCATCAGAAATGATTCAAGACCATAAATGTAAGCAAGACATCCAAGTTATTCACTTCAAAAATAATTTCATTAAAAACAATACAAATACGCATAGATTTCAGCTAAGCAGATGTGTAAGTAAATTGACGTATAAAGACCTTTGAGTGCCTATTGTTCTGGAGAGAAGCTTTTGATTACTTTAGCTTTTCTGTTACTGTTGTAAAAATTTCTGTAAACTGCTGATATAATAATTTCTTCTTCACTTTATGGACATGGATCAATACATAGAGCACCCAAATTAATACACAGAGCACTACACTATGCTCACTTTTCATTCACTTATTGAAAAAAAAATATTTAAAAATAAGGGTCCGAGTTAGCTGTTGAGAAAACTTCCCTTAAAAAAGAAACTTACACTGCTCCCGCAATCTGTCCATTCTCTACCACATCTTTGTCTTCTTGACAGAAAGGTTTATATTCCATATAGTTTCTTTCTTCTAAATTCCTCAGCACCAAATTATAAAGAATATGTTCATTGGGTTTTTGCAAAAGGTGCTCAAACATTCGTAAAGTCATTATGCTGATCTGCAAGGTAAAAAGTAAAAATTCAATAAACTGATGTGCTGCTGCCTCATGCTTTTTGCCTTATATCTGGTTTGTACATCCTAGACCATTGCAGTTGTTTGTTTACATTATGGAAGGAAACAAAAATCCTCAGAAAAATAAGGAAATGGTTATGCTGTACATGGTATAAACATATGGATGAAGAGTTCACACACACTGGAAAATCAGTATGCGGATGTATAATTTTCCTATAAAACAAAAGCTGTTCTAAAATCTACCAAAATAACAAGGCAAAGAACATGCAAAGGACTAACAACTTAGCTTTCCATATTACAACCAGATCCATGCTGGAGGATGGTTATCACTGAGGAAGTGAGACACAGGACAGGACTTACAGTTAGTAATAAATACGCAGAATAAAACAAAGTAATACCAGAATATTGTGACTAAATTATAGGCTAAGACTTGTACATGGTGACACTATGCAGGCTTTTAAAAGGAGACTGACTTTAAGCAATACAGAGACTGGTTTTAAAGACAGCTTTAGAGTGCTCACCTTTGCAAATATCAACTAGTTTATACAGATAACTCTGGGTGAGCAAGTAAGCATACTGAAAAAGAAGGACATATGAAGGCATAAATCTGTGTTTTTATTTGAAAAAGTAGCAGGTGGAGGTTGTTTCATGGAAGAAATGAAAGCAGCTCCTGAGGAGGTATTGTACCAAAGTAAACTATTTTAACAATGCTTACTGTGTGTAAAGTGCTTAAAGTTATTGTGCCATCTTTTAATTGGCATTGTGTATATTCTCTGACTTTATAAAAAAATAGTAAGTTTTTAACTATACCTTACATGGTAACATGACAGGATTGACACAAAATGGAAAATAACAGTGGTGGCAACATATAACAAAGCACAAATTAAAATGAAATTATAGAAACTGATTTTTCCCTATCTTACAAATGAGAAAGCCCAACTAGATATATACAGGTAGAAGGAAAATTTAGCAAAGAATCTTTATGAATGGGAACAATGTACTACCTGGGCTAAACAGCTCGACTTTCATTTTCTAAAGGGAATTTGTGGGGCTGGCAGTCAGAACTCCTTTCCTTGGCAAAAAAAGACAGCTGACACAATTATGAAAAGGCTTCGTGATGGTGTTTTTACAGACTCTACTCAAGATAGCACTGGCTGGCAGACATTATCATGTCATTACCACTTCTCACCTCGTCAGAAATATGATCACAGTGTTCGATTAATCTGTGTCGCAATGGATGTCTGTTGATGTCTGCCAACGTTTCTGGCTCCCTCTGTTCTCCAAGTATAAAATAAACTACTTCTTGCAGCAGGACATCTGAAGTGACCTGACGAACAATGCGGTGCAACAGTGCAGTTGATGTGAGGATTCCTATCTCTGAACTGAACAAAAAATTTCATGTCAGATATGTAGCAGATTTCAGCTGAGAAAAGACAATCAGCTTCATTCAGAGTCTGTTCTACCGTCTCTTGTAGGATGCTACTCACGTTTGCATCAGCTGGGGTTCCATAACATCAATGAAAAATCGTTCCCGCACAGCTTTTGCCATAGCAACAGCAGCAGTCTGAAACAAAAGTACAAAATAGTACGTCTCAAACTCAAAAGCTAAGAAACAACTGGAACTACTTATTTGGTGAATATACTTGTATCATCTGCAAACATTTCAAACCTTTTGTGCTTCTTTGATGAGTTGATCGCAGTAGTCAAACCATGAAAGAAATGAAATCAACGCTCTTTTCCCTGGAAAAGCAGATGCATCTTCTTTGTGGCTATAGGAATCCAAACTAGAGAACACAGGGAAAAATACTTATTTAGTCTACAAGTAATTGAAAAATCCTGGACTTCATTCTTAGTGAACTCAACAGAATAATGATCTACTTGCAATGAAGTGAACGTTAAACTAGCTTTTCTGCCAGTCTCCACTAATCCGGCAGCGCTATCATCACACGGCATTTTCTGTGGTGTGTTAAAGGGTATGTAGCTTGTACAGCAGCAGAACTCTGTTTGTTTAAGTATTTCTTGAGTCAGAAGGGAAAACTGATCACCTATTCTGCTCTCCCAGGAAACAGACCACAGAAACTGAATCAATAACTCCTGTAGTCAGAGAACCATAAAATGAAGACAATTGTTCTACTCTACTCTGTAACAACCTCAATCAAGTCCACTAAAACCACACAGCGAACTACAATTGAACTAGATTCTATCTTTCAGAAAAAAAGCATGTATCTCAATTTATAGGCTCTACAGAATAACAAATACACCTTTTCCTTTGATAAAGCAGTCCAATTATTATTTATCCCACAACTCAAAGTCAGTTTTTCCCTTCTAACTTGAAACTTCAGCCTCTAGAAATTTTGGTAGTTATTTTGCATATACCTATTTTTTGTCTCAGTACCAACAGATCATGAGAAATTCATAATAATGAAAGCAGAATGGGGAAGAGAAGTGTTTTGAGAATCTAACATGCCAGCAGTTAGGATAACAGGCATGAAGCTTTTGCATCATGCTGATGAGTTACACAGTAATTCTTTCCTTCTTTTTTACTGCAATAATTTTGCAACGACAACCCCCTGCAACAGCTTATAGTGCTCACTGTGTACAGTGAAAAATTTGTTTCCTAACTCATTAATATCTGGACAAGAAAATAATTTGTACCTGATATTGCAGCAACACCACTACAAATTGGTAACAAAATTCAGTGGAAAAACCTGGCCCCTGGAGAATCTCTGCAAGGGACTGGCAGCCAAACCTGGCCCCATGTCACAAATCACGTGGATGCCTGAAGTCCAGGGTACCACTACACTGGGGCTGAGACCTCAGCTCTGCTCTTGAGACTTTAGCATGGAGGTGTGGATATTTTAAACATCTTATCTACCTATAGAAAACCAGTTTCAAGAAGGGGTGTAAAATCACCTTGGGTATTAAATACAAAAATAAAGTTCTTACCCCCAGTTAATTGCCTCCACTGTTTCAATGTCTAAGGGATCCAGTGACTGAGGCAGGGCTTTGTAGAGGGTGGCCAGCCTGTCTGTCAACAATTCACATAAACAAGTGCTTTGAGTCAGGCACTTGGCAGCTGCTGGTTCTGGCAAACTCACCAAAAGCATGAGGCCCTCACAGGCCTTCACTGCTATCCGGCCGTCCTGGCAGAAGGGCATGGAAGAATTAATCAGAGGGTGAATGAAGCTCACTTGAAATCAAGAAGCAAACATTTCCCATATAAAACCTCTCCATCTCCCCACTATGAGTGAATGCATTTATTTTTTGTTGCCTTTTCAGTATTTAAAACTTAATTCCAGTGAATTTGGATGGTACAAAATAAAAAAATCTCACCTGAATCCATGTGAAATACTAAGAATGCAACTACTACCTTCAGGATTACAGAACTTACGCTGTAGGTCATCTTAAGACCAAGATATTAGATAATGTAAACCATCACTTAACGATAACGAGTACTTTAGAAGGCTCGGTTTTCTGCTCTCAACGCTGCTGTATCAATTACAGGCTGACCCAACCCTCCTCTAAGTTTCCTGAAAGAATCTGAGTGTGAAATTGAGGATGGAGCTGGGTAAGACACACAGCAGTTGTTTTCAAAAGAGATCAGACCCCTAGGGATACCCCAGTCTCTTTACAAATAAATTGGGTTTGGTTAAGTGAGAACAATTCAAAGTAGTTTAAAAAATATTCTCTTGTGATGTACTTAATCTAATGATTATCGTATACAGCTTGTTTGTGAAACATGCAGCAATCTATACGGGTTGATCAAAAAACATATTGCCATCAACAAACTTAACTTTCAAAATAGTATTTTTACTTTACTCTGAATTGATAAAGAAAATTGCCAACGTACAAGAAATGCCTGCAAAACAAACCTCATTTTATTTTTTATAGTTAAAATAGTGTGTCCATACATATATATCCACTCTCTCTTCCCACTTCATGCAGCATCCAAACTCTCTCTTCATTTAATCACATTAAAAAGAATCAAAAAAAAACAACTTACAGGACTTTTGGTGAGGTTTAGTAGAGAATTCACTAAATTATAGTCTTGATTTGGACACGCAGTGGAGGGCTCGGGTGATGAAGTGACATTTAGTTCATCCAGACTGAAAGAGAGATCATCTGCCTGTTGGGGGAGGTCATCTTCCTTCTCCATCTGCTCCGCTCCAGCAGCACTCGGAATTTCTTCTGGCTGAGCGGGCTGCCCTGTGTCTGCTGTCAAAGAGTCTTGGCTTTGTAGCATCTCTTCTGTGATTATACCTGCTGATCCTTTGGAAGCCATTGCTTTTAACTTATTCTGCAAAGCATTTTGTTTGAATTACATGTTTGAAATTACGTTCATCCTGAAGCAGAAATTTGCTAAAAGCAAATTTTTTATATCATCATTTGAAGTAGTTCTCTACAAGGCTGGATACAGTAACCACATCGAATTATGTGCTGCAGGGCCATGGGAGTTTTTAGACCTAGCATATTTTTAAATCTGCTTAAATTTCTCTCAGGCCTGTATCATTTTGCTTCAAGGCTGAATATGGCATTTACAAAGACAAGGCATGTTCTCCTCTCCACCACATAATTCACTTGAATTGAAAGAATTTTTTCATTTACCTTATGAACGCAGCCTGAGATCTTAGCACATGCTATAAAACATCCCTTTCTAAGTCAAGGCCTTAAATTCATTTAATGTTTGAAACACCACTTCCAGTTGAGTCATACAATTAAATTAATTCTAAACGTCTCGAGATTTTACCTTCAACAGGAAAGGGAAAAAAACATCTTTTATTACGGGCAGAGTACTCTCAAGTTGTGTTTCTCATGAAGAAAAAGTTGAGTAGACTGAATGGACAGAAGATACTAGAAGTTAACATTGTGCACTGGATATTGTAAAAGATCAGAGAACCTTCTTGGAAGCTACAAAGCACCTTTACGTAGCCTGAAAGAAAGCAACCCAACTGTCTTCCCATAAATCTGTCTCCAGCACATAAAACCACATCTAAATTTGTGCTCTGTGATACCAAGAAGAGACTCACAGCAAGGCAAGATTCAGTGTTCTTCTGGCGTAAGCACAGGTGAGTAATACTTCATTAGAACCATAAATTAGACTTGAACACAAGGCATTTTTTCATGTGAGTACAGTAGTGAGATTATAAATCCAAATGGCTCCCCTTCTCTATGATAACACCAAAATTATTACAAATATATGTCAAGCATTACTAATTTAAAAGAGTAACCATTTGGGGTTAATGGCGTTTAGTACATACAAACCAGCAGGGACTAACTACAGGACAGTCTCAGGCAGCAAAAGAGAGAAGTGCTGTGAACACTTGCTTGACTGATGTGCATTCATCCTGGCAAATCTGTACTGAATGTTGTGATACACTCATATAACCAATTCCCTGGAGAGGCAACCCAGTGGTAAAAGCAGCACACTGCATGCTATAAAATCAGTATAATTTTTTACTATGGTAGAAAAAAATTACTCTTTCCACACATACATTTATTTTTACAGTGTGAAACGCGTAACGTTTGCAAAGCAACCAAAAGGTGTCTGTCTGAACCATGTCTGTCTCTTCCTAAATCTTCTAAGTCCTCCAGTATCCTCCCATATATTTTATCAATACACAGGAATAACTGAATCCCAACGATGAGCTTTGCACATAAAGCAGAACTAAACGCCGGAACTGCATTTCAGTCCTGGATTGTACACTGGTGCTGGCACTACTCAAGTAGCAGACAAGGCTGACAACGTGAATAGCTACTTTTTCCAAAAATTAAGATAAAATTTTGTAACATACTTACTTTATCTTACATCAGCCTATTACCTCACGTCTGGACTCTTCTGTCATTTGAAAGGCCACAGTTTGTTTAGCTAAGGTGTTGATGAGAAGACCTAACACATATAAATGTTTAACTCTCCCTAGAAATTTGTCCACAGCTCATTACTCTGACACTGGCAGGTGACACAAAGCCGAACTGTACACTGAACAACACACAGGCAGAGGTTTTGTGTGTACTTAAGCTTCCTTTTGTTTAATCATGCAATTCTGCAGCTTAGCTGCTCACCTGACTCCTGTAAACACGCAAAACAGGATCCTGAATGACCTAATGGAAAAGGTTACATAAAACACATATTCAATGCTTTCTAGACAAAATACTTCTTTAAGAGAATTCAGATCAACAGAGAGCAGACAATATAAAAATATATTCATATATTTTTGTGATATGCAACTATCAGAGTTTCAAAATCCATCGGGTATGATGCTATGTCTACGTTCTGATAGACTGAAAAAGAATTTGGTGAAAAAATTAATTGATATCACAGCTAACGAGAATCCCTACTTCATTCATGGTGAGAAATATAAAGCTGATAGTTTGTAGTAATGAAAGTAGAAACGAATAGTGAAACTGATGTCATTCATAAAACGAAGGTACTGCTTTTTAACAGACCTTTTTAAGGTCTCAAGAGTAGGAACTGAAACACAGATAATCAAGTGTCCCTTTGCATGAAACAATCAGTTGCAAAGAGTATCTTTCATAAGATGGGATGGGATGAGATGAGGCAACTAAGGATTAAGCGAAAACATGAGGTAACAAGTTTACCATAAGATAATGACTAAGATAGAGGTGGTAAGTCAAACAGTCCTATGTTCTTTCTCTCTACACAAGAACAACTCAGTTTAGAGAAAAGTAAAAATTAAATCAATACATGGATTTTAAAGGTTTAATAAAGTAGAATGCAGTTCCTCCAGTTCTTACTTCCAGAACAGAAGTAACTTGCCCAAGAGACACAGTGGTGCCATACAGCCTTATTGGTAAAGCAATACATCTGAAAAATTTTACTACAATATAAACAGCATTCTATTGACAAACTATTTGATATGGAACCGTACAAAGCAAATCCTGGGTTTGTACCTACTTGAGATTTTACTGTAGAAACTGACCAGGAAAAGTCAAAGAAGGAAGCAAACCTGACAGATACAGACTGCTCTGGAGAGATGCATCTGCATTTCAGTTTATACATGTTGTAGATTTCAGAGTTAAATGCCACACACAGAATTATGTAAACTTACCCTGTTGTGCATTTGAAGGTCAGAAGCAGCTATCAAGTCACAACACTAGCACCTCTAAGAGGCATAGACGTGAATAATCAGAATATTCTATTCTAATAAAGGACAATTCTGTACCTCAAATACCTTATCCGGAAACAGCTACTGGAAGTTGTAAGGACCTTTGCCTTAGGCTCTTGACATTTAGAATAATGTTGTGAAGGAAACAGGATCTACAAAAAATGTTCTTCAGCTTGTCTGAACTCTATGGCCAGCATTTTGTGAAAACAGAGTTCTCTTTGAAATTTGGAACAATCCGGTTTTCAATGTTTGATTTTTAATATTGGGGGAATTTGGGGGAAGAACACTGTTGTTTGACAAAAAATTTGTGGTTCTTATGACTGGGGTTCTCAGATTTGATTTCAAGGGCATTATTTGAATGTAAGAGTCACTCAGAGAGTTCTTTTCAAACTATATAACTTACATAAATAACATTAAAAGTAATCCTGGTTTGAACGTCTACCAGATTCTGCATGTATTCTGCATTCTACCATACTCTTCATATCTAGTATTTTGGTTCTGAGTGTTTCTAATGTTTAAGCACTTGACTTTTCAGTCTTTACACCACTCCTACTGCTTGTACAACTACAATGGATACAATGGCAATCAGGGTGACATTTAATTAAGGTAAAAATAAACTCAAGATGGATTCTTTACTGCTACTGACTTATAAGTGATATTCATGTACTCAATGAAAAACAACTATTTTAGCAGTTTTATCAGCATCTGCTGTTACAGATTTTGTTTGTGGAAAGCTTGTGAAATATTCTTTAAGGACACTGTATCTATGTCTGTTCACCTACGTATCACAGGCTTAATAATTAGATACTGTGTCATCACAGGAAACATCAAAGTGGGAGCAGGAGGCATTTCTAAATGGACTTTTATAAATTAAACTTTTATATGCTCCTTCTAAATAGGAACACAAAGTCAATCTAGAAACTCTTTCTCCTCCCACTCTAATTTCATCAATGCCACATGTTAAGTTCGAAGAGGGAGTAAAGGTATTTGGCTTTCTTACAGATAGAAAATAATGTCATATTGTAGATTGTGAGCTGGCACTGCATGTAGACCATATGTGTCACTACCAAATAAGGGCCCAATCCTGCAGAACACTTAGCAACTTGCAAGGTTTTGGTGCCCCATGCAATCTGTCCTTGAGTTTATATTGGGCTGAAGACAAAACAACACCAGAAATCCAAGGTCTCCCTCACACAGTGCTTTACATTACAATTCACAACCCTACTCTAAAAGCACTTTCACTACAAAGCATAAGACCTCAGGCAGGTATATTTCTAAGTAAATGGAGTTCTAGTAAAAATAATCAGATATAGCAAGTCTCTGAAAGCGAAAAAAAACCAAAACCAACAAAGAACTTTCTAATATCACAGGAAATAAATCACAGGGTGAATGAAAGCTAAGTTATGAAGCACAATGTGCTACCTCCAGTTCTCAATCAGATTTTGTCTGTGACACCGTAAACACACCTGCAAAATTTGATTTGATTTACTCACCTCAAGGAAGAAGTTGACCAGATATGGATCCTGTTTCAGCTTTGCACACACTATGCAGAGAAACTGAATTTCTTCATTTTCTGTTGGTGTTGCCAGAACTTCACCACACAGCCTGATTAGTTTCTAGCACATAAAGAAAAGTGAATGATTAAGACAAGCAGTAATTTTAAAGCTTTTTCTAGAATGATGGACTGAATTCTTTTTCTATATACATACTACAATGAAGCATGAATATTGACTTAAACATTTGCTCTAGATTTAGATTGCTACAAACGAGATTTCTTTATTACTTACGACTTGCATTACAGTGGCAGAACAAGGTTCTAATCATTAATACATTAAAACCAATACTACACTTGGGCAGTTTCTTTAACTCACTTGACAATAGAAGAATTAATTATAGCACTGCCTACAGCAGAATAAGAAAAACCCGTCATACAAAAAATATATCTTATTTAAAATTTGAACAGTACCTGCACTGGCCTATGCACATTTATGTGGGGAAGAAGAGGTTGCCGTATTCTTCCAAGAAGTTTTGTGTAAAAAGCCAAAACTTGCTGTTTCATTCCTGGAGGACACTGAAAGAAAAACAGATGAACAATAAAAACAATATAACAAATGCAGAAAGAAACACAGATGCAAATTTGTCACTCAAAATGGCTAACTAAACAGCAATAATTTATCCAAAAGTATTTTTAAAAAAATCATCATCAGTTAACACATTACTTTGGTCGATATTAACAGTGATCAACAAAAAATGTTGATCCCACTACTGGGTTTTTTTATCCAAGTTATTTATGCTTTCAATTAATTGTTCTAGTGAAGACTTCTACCAGTCTTTCCAGGAAATATTCCCTATCAATACAGCGATAAGGGGAAATTAACTCTGAATTAATTGGCTGCAGGTCAGGTATCTTCTAAGGTATTGTGCCACAACACATCTACATGTTTTTTAAATTCATGAGCAATTAACCTTAGACAGACAAAGTGTTTATAAATGCACAGATGTTCCAGGACAAGAGAAAGCTGTTGCTTTCCCTGAGATTCAGCAGAATATAAATTATAAATATCTTTGGAACACCCAGGCCCAGGTTCTGCTGTCCCTTGTGGCCCATGTCACATGAAAGCACTTTCTTATCTCCAGGAGATTTGATGGCTTGTGGCCCTTAATGTACCTTTGTTTCCAGCTAAATCCCCCCTGACTCTGATGTGCTCTACCACATTAATAAATGCTGTCATTCCATAGACTAATTTTAACTCACATCCTTTCCCTCATCTGGTTCGCTGCACAGGTGAACAGAGCTGGCAACAGCCAGAAATGACAACTGCCTAACATAGTTCTCCTTCCAAGGCAATTATCCCCAGATTATTAATACCTAATTATCACTGAGTTGTCAAGCAATTCATTGGAAAGAATGGCAAAGAATGTGTACCACCAGGGTGCATCTACAATAACGTACGAAGTCAAAAGGATTGCTGTGAAAGGATATTATTCTGTTTGCCACAGACCGTAGCAACATCTTGCAAGCACCAAAGTGTGTGTTTCCTTCAGATGTACCAACACAAGTGGCACAGTATAAAGACAGGCTGTACAGGAATTGCATGTACAAGCGTTATTTGCATGAGTGCAAAATTACTTCTCTCAACTCTTAGAAACATAACTCCTAATTACCCGCTTCACATATGTTACCATTTTGTCTTGGTTTCTTGACAAAGTTTCTAGATTACTGAAAAAGCTGTACTTCTGAGCAAGTATTTTCGATACATCCCGTCTCTTAGCCTGGTTGTAGGACAGCTGGTACAGTAACAGGAGCTGTAGAGCTCTGGTCCTTCCAGATCAAGGAACATCCCACGCTCACACCTAGTACCCTGCGTTGTCAATGTATGTAAAATCAAGCGGATTAAAAACTCACGACAACGTGTACAAGACCGAGAATGAAACCACAGAGAGCTCCATTTATCCTTGGAATGGGATACACTGTGCTTTCCTAACTGCACCTGCACTGTGATACAATAAGTTCTACTGCAAGGGCTGCCAAATTATTTCATCCCATGATCTATCCAACCCCATACATTGCAGCTCATAAGTCTGCCAAGAGAGCAACAAGAATGCACCAAGATCATGAAGCTAATTTAATGTGTGCCACAAGGCAGACCTGAGAAGAACCTGACAATGTTACCAAGGGCTGCATTCATACCAAAGACTGGGATGTGAAAGCTGTTTGGGGATCAGATTAAATTAATGCTTTCCAACATGGAAGTCTGAGCAACAACTCATCACATTCAGAAAAATGAAAATTTGTATTTATTACAGCACTTTTTACCTAAGAACCTCCCAACACTTAACAAAGGACAGAGAGGCCTAACACTGTATTGTAGAAGCCAGAAAAATTCTAGACAGAACAGAAATGTTTCTCCTATTTCCAGTTTCAGGGTCCCCCGTTCAAGAGAGACAGGGCAACAAAGATGATTAAGGGATTGGAGCATCTCCCTGATAAAGAAAGGCTGAGAGAGCTGGGGCTCTTTAGCCTGGAGAAGGCTGAGGGGAGACTTTATTAATACTTCTAAGTATCTGAAGGGTGGGTTGAAGGAGGATGGACATGGGCTCTTTTCAGTGGTTCCCATTGACAGAACGAGGTGCAATGGGCACAAGGTGGTACATAACAAGTTCCATTCGAATATGAGGTAAAACAACTTTCTGGTGAGGGTGACAGAGCACTGGAACTGGCTGCCCAGGGAGGGTGTGGAGTCCCCATCTCTGGAGACCTTCATGACCCACCTGGATGCCATCATAAGTAATGTGCTCTGGGCAAACCTGCTTTAGCAGGGGAGTTGGACTAGATGATCTCTAGAGGTCCCTTCCAATTCTGACCATTCCATGATTTCTAGCTTCACATTATCAGAGTGCTGAGTAACAAATCTCAGGGTTCTGTGTTAGTCAGCATCTCACTGGCTGTCTCACTTTGCTCGTGCTTGTAAAAGACTGTTATTTCGGATATGTTGGTAACATAAGCAGTTACTCGCTAGAGTTCAGTGTCCCACACTACCACCTACTGTAGAACTTCAGTCCCTGTTACAATTAGGAGCTCACACTTGCTCTGCTGAGAGGTACCTACATCAGCTTTTCCTAGTGTGTAGAGTGTCTCCAAAATCTTGTGATGTAGCAAATACTCCATGCAGGGTCCTGTTTCGCCTGATTCCCTCTCATTTTCTTCTTGAACTAGAATATCCAACATTTGTTCCAGGTGAGAAGGAATGTTGGTATCAGTCACAGGAGCTTTGTCATCTAAACAGAAGAGATGTGCAATTAGGAATTATTAAGATATTGTTCTCGCTTTTCTTAAAAGAAAACTTAAACTTAAGGTCAGTTCCAAATTAAAGATTTAAAACCATGATCATTCAATTTAAAGAAATTTTCTATATAGTACGTAAGTTTTAAAACATGTCTTAAATTGAATTTTCAGACATATAAACTGGAACATGCATTAGGCAGATACGTAACCTTGCAATGGGGAAAAGGTGAAACACCAAACTTCAAAACGTGTTAATTACACAGTCAAAAAGGAAAACTTTTACAGGCAGAAACCAAGCTTAGGGAGACAAACATTCAGCTCTCAGTCTTCTGGTTAGTATCCACCCCGTCTTGATGACTTCCTCTTTGACTCTCCACACTGTATTCTGAAATCTGTAAACAGTCTCTAACTTCAGATTTTTAAAATTCATGATCAGTTCCTTTACAAGCTAGATAACTAAACAAATGTTTTTTGTAATGATAACAACAAAGAAAACCCAAACTCCATGCAGTTTACTCTTAAAAAGTTTTTAGATTTGTCTTTTATACTTTATGTATTAAGATAGCATTCTGTCAAACTTCACGAAGGAAAGGGTAAGACTGATTTCATTATACTAAAGTCATGAAAGTGCTGTGGATTTATATCACTGGCAGTAGGATCTGGCATTAAGACGTTGTTAAGCACATCCACGTGTGGACATTGTCCTTTCTTTTTTTTTTTTCAGCTAAATTCTATTTGAACAACTATCCCACTAGGGAAACAATTACTACTTCTTACGCAAGAACCTAAAAATAACTGTCACTTGCACGCAAATGGTAACAACATCACAAGAAAAACTGCCATGTCAGAGTGATTTTGGTCTCTGCCGCAACCTCCAGTCAGCCTGGAGTGTTTTGCTTGAGCTTCCTAGGTGTAATTCTGCTCCCACTGCAGTGGACAGAAATACATCCACTGAGAGGGAACTTGTTTTTCACAAGACATTTGGAAGTCTGGAAGAGAGGTCACCTTTTTTTCTGCACCACATAATCGCAGGTATCAGATTTCTCCTACCACCCTGTCATTTCTACGTTAGGAAACATCACATAGCGTTCCAAAAGATGGGTATTTAGAACCAAGGGTTGAGTTTCAGCTTGGAAAAATAAATATTGATATGAACAAGATCACTGCTTCCAGATTCAATAGGCACTCGAGCAGAAATGCAGAAATAATAAGCTTGAGAAAAGCATGGCAACATTCACTTTTAAAACTTAATGGTTGAATAACTAGAACCAAAATTTAAAAATCTACATGTTGCATAGCTGTTTTAAGAAACCAGGGAAGAGTTTAAGAAAAAAGTAACTACAGTTATATTTCATCAGAATACCCATTTTCTAGAAGAGCAGAAAAAAAGTTTGCATAAGTTTTAACAAAACGCATTCTAAATCTGCTCATAAATTCACTTTTCAGAGCTATGTTATCAAAATACCTTTCATGGAGACAAGACAAAAGAAAAAATGCCTAATCCTGAGCACAGAGAATTCAGATATATCTGGTAAAATGTGTGACTACAAAATTACTTCTGTTAAAATCTTGGAAAGAAAAAGAAAATCCCTGATGCAAAACAATAAAATTTGAAGAGCAAGGACTACATTTCCATTTAGATTAAACAGAATATACGAAGACCAAAATTGGGTCAGATGTGAAAAGGTACAATTGTCTATATGGTCCTCGGGAAAGAAGACCTTCCCTCTGTCATTGCTCATGCCTATTTTTTAAGGGATGAATGGGAGGTACATGTTATTTTTAATTACTAATTATTGTTGGTGGTGTTTTGATAAGATACATGACTCATTTTAGCATTTCTTGATCTGTAACAACACTGAAATTGGGAATTCTAGTTTTCACAATAAAGAGACAAAACCAGAAGGTTTCCTTCTTGTACCTGATGTCTCTATGTAATAGTGGGTGATTGCTTTCCAGTGGTAAACGAAATCTTCTTGTAATGGAAGGGAAGGTGCGAGCTATGGGGGAAAAACAAACAAACAAAAACCAGTTAGGAATTAAAGAAACAGATTTCCCCAGCGATTAAATTTAATTTTGTCTTGCACTTAGAAGCAAACTGCTATAGACTAGTGCCACAATTCTTATTCTGTGCTCTTTTACTTTTAACAAGGACTACATACATTATTCATGCCATAAGCCCCATGTCATATTGCTTAGCTTGTGAACATCAGTAATAATCTCTGTGATGTCTCTGTGACCAGACAACCTATTTGAAGCAACAAAAGCAATTGTTCATACAGCAAAGCAGCACTAGAAATACAAGTTTAAATTGTTTAGATCTCAGTTTTGTCCTTCAAGAAAAAAACATGTTATTTTATATCTGATCTTGATGCACTCTTCCATTTCTGTACACTCTGTTCTCCTCTCTCCTTCTGCTCCCTTAAACATACCGATTAGCTGTTTCACAGTTTTTGCCATGCCTTTCTCTCCTGTTAACCACAACTTTCAAAAGATCTTTATTTCTCTTTTTTTTTGCACATTATGCAAAATCTTCTTTATTTTTGCATCTCCAGAGCTTGACAAGTTGTTCCTTTTATTTAAGAAATACTATTCTTATTTATTTTCTGAAAGGAAAAGGAGTCTCTTTTTTTCTGGAGGAGTTTTGGGATGGCTGGTTGGGCATTGCTGGCATCCAGGAATAACATTCTGCAAGAAGGAAACAGCCTCCCACTCAGCCAACATCAGCACTGCTCCTTTTTCACCCAGGTTGAGCCCTGGGTGCCCTGCAGCCCATGACACCACAGGCAGCACGTAAAAAATGAAGGACCATGATTATTTTACCACTTTGTTCTCCAAAATGAGAGTTGAAGCAAACACTGATTTTGTGACCACAATGTAAAATGTTCAGAGCTGGTAAAAATCAGGAAACCTACAGGGAAAACCCCCACCACTGAACAGATCATCTGACAGTCTGTTGTTAACTGTTATTAGGTCTAATCCTACTTGTTCGATGCTTTGTTTTTGAGAAGTCCGTCCTCAAGTCATTTTTTTATATTCAACCCTGAAATAAAGGCTTATCACTTGACATGATGGTAACAATGAGACATGAGCAAATGGGAGCCCCTGTATAAGTTGCTGTGTCCTTTTTAGGAAGGATAAGAAACTGAATGATTCCAACAAGCTACAGAGTCCCTTTTGTGTCCTTCACAGGTTGGAAGGGACCTCTGGAGGTCATCTGGTCCAATTCCCCTGCTCAAGCACAGCTACCTAGAGCTGGTTGTCCAGGAATGTGTTCAGATGGCTTTTGAGTATCTCAAAGTATGGAGATTCCACAACCTCTCCAGAAACCTGTGCCAGGGCTCCATCACCCTCATGGTAAAAAAGTTTTGCCCCAAGAAGCTACAGATACCACATATGAGATTACTAACTCTGAATTCCTATAGCATCTCCTCATAGGGCCTAAAAAGTGCTGAGTTGCCTCAGCTCTTGGACAAACAGAAGCACAGGGCTCACACATCTGTATGCGCTTCACTGGGTACCGCTGTGTTTTTTTTTAAAGCCTTGGAAGTTTTCAACACCAGTCTTTTCTTTTCCTTGAATTTAATGATGCTTAAATTTATCTTGGTAAAGACGTACAGCCCAGAATACGAACAGCATGTCTCGCTGTGATAAGAAAGTGGAATACTAATTGTTAATGACCCTTTGCACACAGGACTTTGAAATGCCAAGACTTTAAAGAAGTCATGGTGCTTGGTAACTATCTATGCCTGCATCCTGGGTGGAAATGTGCCCTCACAGCAGGAACTCACACTGTCACTGTTTGTCCATGCTGTGACAGTGTGCAGAAGACTTCCATATTTCCACAGCTGGGCACTGAGAGTAGCACTTCAGCATACCAGCTACCACCTGGTTAAGTATCAGGACACCACACATTGGACAAAACTGGCTTACTTTACTATGAAGTTTACTAAATTATTGAAATTCAGATGAATAACTGAACAAACCAAAGACTGAGCATGTGATGTTTTTTATCACGCTTCCTATGTCACATTTGCTGCTGTGGATGTGTATTTCTAGCAATGTAATGACCATTTTGCACCTTTCTGTAATAAAACTACACTGAAAACTCAACTCTGGCTGATGAACAGCAGAGGGATCCCTTTTGAGGAATACTAGGCCTTTTGGACCACTCTATTTCCATAGTAACACATGATAGATAACATTAAAGATTTATCCTTGACTGATGTGATTTTCCTCTCCAGTTCGTCTAGCCTCATCCACCTCAAGATGAATTTAGTGCCCCTGAGTAGTGCCAGGAACAGGATTTCACTTCTCAGTGCTGTCAATAATTTATCCACTGTGGGAGACAACCGTGAATACGTGAATAAAGACATCCTCCTCCCCAAGAAATGCCTCTAGGGACTCCTCTCAGAGGTGAGGAAGTAACTCATTCAGGGACAGGTCCTGCCCTTTTTAATTAAAACACTCAGTTACTTCACACAGTCTTCTCTGACGGAGGACAGCGAGACAGAGATACCAAAAAGAGATGCAGTTAGTGTGTGTGCACCTATGCTCGTGTGTACACGCACACCTATTGGGAATATACAATCACCTCTGTCACCAACTGGACCTAGTGATACAGAGCTGTGGCACCTCCACCTGCATTGGGCTACCAAACTCGGCAACTCCTAACAATATAAAAATAATTGTATTTCTTTACTTCACAGTTAAAGTACTGTGTGTCCTCCCCCAATTCCTCCTACTACTGCAGACTGACCTAGTATAAATCTACTTTTTACAGCACAGCTATTCCAAGGAATATTTAACAGAAATGTAATTCCAGCAACGCTATGTGTTATTCTGAGTGTAAAGTTCTTACTGCTCAAAAATGAAAAAAAAAAACAAAACAAATTCACCCAACCCTCTTAACTTGGTTATTCAGACACAAAATCAAGATAAAGACCAAGACTAAGATACCAGCTTGTACACAACACCCAGAACTGGAAAGCATTAGGAAAATGTAAGCTCCCAAACACTTGGCTGACGTGCTTTAACCCTACTGGGACAGGTAATTCTAGGATGAAACTGTAGTTTCTATTTTAGGATGAATTATTAGCTACCAGCTGAGAAGAAACATGTTACAGTTGCCAATCTGAGTAATCACCCTTTTGTAGAAGTACACATACTCCAGAAAGATTCTGAAGCAAAGCAAAATTAATTGTGAAGGTCTTTAATACCTGCTATTTGTCCAATTTGAAGGAATTACCCTAAAAGTGCGTTTATTTCTAAGAGCCATATTAATTCATTTTGATGCAATTACATATGTTCCTACTAATTTTGAGCTATTGATTCCTAATCTCATAATGAAGTTGTCCTCCTTTGTGAAAACATACCCCAACATTTTAAAGATTACAGTGTGGGTGTTGGTATATCAAACGGCCAAAACTCACTGAACACTACTGAAAACCAGCCCATTCGAGCAGACATTGATTAGCTCTTCCATCTGGTCCCCAGCTCCAGCAGTTGAGCTTCCTGGGAGCGAGCAAATCAAACTTAACACATGGTGCCTTATCATTCTGGTGACAAAACGTTACTAATGATCGAACCCCACTCCCTCCAGGGAAAGTGCTGTTCTCAGGAGAACTATAGATCTTTGAACAGAGCTATAGTCTGCTCATTATACAATCTGTCCAAAATACAGTTTCACGTAGTTTTCAAAAGTATACAGAATTTGTGTTTAGCCAGGAAAGAAAAAATACTGTCAAGAGCAAAGAAACCACTAAATATTCAGTATTTAACAGCAATCCCTTTATGGATGTAAAAATCAGTCATATTTTTCACATATGCTTTCCAGAAGTGCAATTCAATACTGAAAAAAATGGAAATGATGGAAGCTAGTGATATCCCTCAGTATTTTTTTGACAATTTCACAAGGTAAACAAAACACTGTATAAAAAAATAACAGGTACTGGCTGGTCAGACGCCAGACTAAAAAAAGAAAACGGAAATTGGGTCAAAGAGAAATATAGGGGAAGTGCCTGCACACTCCCCTGACTGCAACACAGAAAACTACAGCAGGCACTCAATGTTTTTTTTACTACCTTACTAGCGTGAAGGTTTGCCCCGAGAGAAAATCTGAAAAAAGACTAATACTGGAAAGTTTATTTTATTTCTTCAGCTGGTGAATGCACAGAGTTTATAATGTCACTGCTTTCACATAAAAAATTCAGACAGCACGTGCTTGCAACCCATGCATTAAATTTCATCATCAGAGTATGTTAGCAGCACAGTGTTAAAACAATCAAAATGTGAGGTCATTACGTAAAATTAAGAGGGTTCAAGAAGAAGAAATCTTGTTCTGAGCAGTTATGCAGTCAGTGATTTTGGAGCAGTAGCTTTAGCAAGTGACTCAATTCCTTTCAAAGCTCAGTTTTGCCTCAAAACATAAACAGAAAAGAAGCTCCTTAAAAGCACATCAAGGTACCAGTGTAAGAGATACAGTGGAATAATAAGATGGTGGAGAGGGGTCCCAAAAATGTGCAGCAGACAGCAAAATCTAAATTCACTCCCAGATACCAAAAGTGTGATACAAATAAAGTTGTTTGACAGCAATTTGCAAAATTCAAAACAACCAAAATCATATTTTTCCTCCTTAAGGTACACACCTTAAAAACAGCCTTTTGAATTCACTATTAAGTGGAAACAACTCCTGAAAGCCCAAATCAAACAGGAACAAAAGTTATTTGAACACTGAGTGACCACTTCACAGACAACCTATTTTGTCTGGGGAAACATGAGTGAAGAGCACAAGATAAGAGGAAAAAAAAACAAAGTCTAACTTGATGCTTTGTTATTGTACACTACATTCTGTCAGTCAAGAGAATGTAGCACTCCTGGACTATGTTTCAGGTAAAAGTAGATCAGAAATGCAGTGAAAACACCTTGGGAATAAATCACATATAAACTGTCGCAGATTCATTAATATTAACCCCATAAAGCAACAACATTTCCATACTGAGCTTAAGTGAGGTAAATGCAGTCAAAGACTGCAGTCCCTTCTACCATTCTCACCAACCCACATGAGCCAATTTAAGGGTGACCTGTCAGGATGATACCAGAGTGGTGCTTGCTCATCTGGATGCTGCAGAGAAATCCAGAAAGGGAAAAAATATCTGAAATACTGGCAGGATTGCCATATGATAAGAGGTAGTAAAAATTAGGATTCAGTTGTAATGAAAATCAAGAATATGATTTCACACACTTGGACAATTTAGGCCAAAAAGACCAAAAGTTTTGTGTTGTTAAAAGAAAGAAAAAGCCTTAAGAAAAAGCAACCGATCCCTTATGTTTGCCTCATCTCAGTCCTGTCATGAAGGCCGTGAATTAAAGAGCGGTACACGCACAGTGAGTGAAAGGCAAATACTCCTATGTGTATTAGGCCGTCAACCTTTGGAACTCCTCGTCATAGTTCAGAGATGGCATATTGAGGGTAAGATAACAATGATTATCTAATAAAGTAGGAACACTTATTATTTAAATGCACCTCTAAAGTCTACAGGCTCATGGGTGCCAAGCCAGGACAGCAGCATTATATAATGGATGTGCAAGAGAAATGACAAGGGAGATGGGTTACCTGAACAACTCAGATTTAAAAGTGGTCCTACTAACGAAATCCAAGCCCAGGCACTTCTTTGAGTGTATTTAAACGTCCAGCTCAGATGAAAACTCTTCAGTTGCAACTGAATTCCTTTGGGAGGTAGGCACCCAAAACCTTTGAGAGTTTATACCTTAGTTACCAGTTCTGTTGCTGATATACAGGGCTGAAACAGAGTCCACTTGAGGCTGCACAGGCAATACCAACAAGTAAAAAGCTCCAAATTATCTAGGCTCTGAAAACTGTAGGCAGCATTAAGTTTTCATTTTCAGAGTAGCAAAGCCAAGTAGCCCGCACAGTTTAGTTAAAGAGAGAATGAAACAACGATCTGAAGTCATTCAGTCCCAAAACTGGTTCAAAGTTTCTATTTCGCAGTTCTGCGTGCGAATTACTAGGTCAAACTTCCTAGCTACAGTAAGAAGCGTTCTCAAAATCTTGGTTTTGTGAGCCCGTTCCATTCCTAGCACATGGTGCTCAGCATTTGTCACACCCCTATAAATGCTATTCAGCACAGCATTTACTATCAAGAAACTCCACCACAGTGGTGTTAGCAGGATGAGGCAATTCGAAAAGGGACACCAGAGCCGAGCAAGGATGTATAGCATGCTGTTTGATAGCAGTCACTTACAACATTATGTTACCAATCTGGTTGTGGGGTTTGTTTATTTTTTAATAAAAAAGATCATCTGGTCCCTACTATCTCTACTTTTCCCCTTTTCCACTCAACTAATTCCTTTTTCCTATTTTTTTTTTCCATGGATCTCAAGTAAATGTAGTTCTTTTTGTTTGTTTTTGTATGCCATCAATAATGTAAACATTCTTTTGCAAATAATCTTTATTAAGCATCTTGAATACCTGAAAGAATAACTTCTCCACTTGCCTATCATTTGGTCACCCACTCTTATTCAAAATGTGGCAGAGCTCACCACAACAAGATTTCTTTAGTCAGGCAGCCACTCATTTCTGCTTCTCCTCCAATGTCTACTGAAGGCATTAGTATGTGGTCACAGAGAGGTTTCAATGAGTCGTTTCATCGTTATTTAAAACATTCCTTTCCAATTGCCCCTTTACCACTAAAAGAGCAAACTGGGAACGTGCAATTAATTAATACTTGCTTAACTGTAAAACCTGAATAGTCCTACTTAAGACTGCAGAATTCCAGGCATACATAAAGTCAAGCGTATGCTTACGGATTCACAGCTCTGAGGCGTACATTAATGCACAAAGGGTGCCCCTCACATGAGGTTGGATTTGGCATGCAGGCTCTTTTTTTTCAACCATTTGAACCATTTTTCTTCAACATGTTCTGCCTGCACTTCCCCTGGTATTTCACTGCCAAATTTTAGCACCAAACCAAAGACGACCTCTTCAAATTCCATCTCCTGGCTGTCCTGGCTCGCTGAGAAAGGCACTGAAAGGCAGAGGCGTTACTGCCAGGACTCCACCTCACCAAAAAGCAAACAGAGGTGAACGGTGCAGAGAGTAGGAGAATCCTCACACGAGCAGGCTGAGATGAAGGTGGCCTAGAGAAACGGCAGCTTCAGAAACAGGCCCTGCTGCTTTCCCCTCCCCCGGGCGGCGATGGGCTCCGATGTGCGCCTCTCCGTGATGAAACCCAGCCGAACACACACAGCCCCAGGTCCCCCCGGCCTCCCCTCCTGCCCCGTTTAAAACGAAACCGGGGACGAAAGAGACACCACCACACGACAGCACCGGGAGACGGTGACCACTGTCGTCTGCCGGCCACGGCATGAAGAGAAACCCC
>VZRU01010172.1:130650-151806 GCA_013398155.1 Pedionomus torquatus | reverse complement strand
AAAAACAAGGAGACGACCTACCAATCAGCAGCACAGGAAAGCAGGCTTGTAAGAGACAGGTAAGAATTTCCTCGGTAGGCGGAGGAGAAAATTCTAAGTCCCCGAGCACCTGCCCAACACAAACAAGGGCCAGGAAAGGCTCCCTCTTCGCAGGGGCCACCCAGCTCAGCCGACCCGTAAATTTTTAATAATCCTTTTTTATCTTTGATTCGAAGACTTCGTCCTCTTTTCACATTCTATTAGTGAGCTGGCGTTTCTCACAGGCTTGATCTGAAGACAATTTAATTTATTGCCCATTAAAACAGATCGAGTGAGAAACAAAGCCACAAACCTTACACTTGTTCTCAGACCTCGCCCCATTCCCAGCTCCTGCACCCGCCTCCGAGAGCGGGGCTGGGGGCCGGGGGGGGCAGCAGCCGCCTGAGAGCCGCTCCCTCCACGGCTCCCTCAGGGCAAACCCACCCGCTCCCGCCGGGGAGTCGCCGCCGCGACGCCCGAAGCGCCTCCTGCCCGCCGCTGCTCCTCACCGTGGTGCTGCCGGGGCCGCTCCTCACACCTTCTCCCTCCCTGCTCAGGCCGAGCGCCCTCCGGCCCTTCCCGAGGCGGTTTCCGCAGCCGCGCCCCGCGCTGAGGGGCCGCTCTGCAGCCGGTTGGGACCGGTCGGATCCGGCTGCAGCCGCGCGCGGGCGGGCGGGGGCCGCTCCTCACGCAGGAGGGAAGGGCGGGAGGCGGCGGTACCTGAAGAACTGGGTAAAAAAAATGTTGAAGATGTCAGATTACTCAGGGAGTAAAAATGGAGAAATGCCAAGAATAGCTTCAGGGATTTGAGTACCTCAGCAACAAATGGGGAGATGACATCCACTGCAGAGAAATTTAAAATTATCCATCTGGGGAGAAGAAAAAAAATCAATTAAAAAATCCTAGTTTCACATATACATTGATCCAAACTGGCCAGACTCTCTCAAAAGAGTTTTGAACTTCTGATAAGAAGACAGTATTTAGCTGACTTCTCAGGACAGTTTTTAGGGAAAGTTTAGGAAAGGATCACAAAAGAAAGATGACGTCTTGGATTCATAGAATTGCCTAGGTTGGAAGGGACCTTTAGGATCACCTAGTCCAACCATCAACCTAACTGATAAAAAACCATCACTAAACCACATCACTAAGCACTATGTCAACCCATCTTTTAAATACCTCCGGGGTTGGTGCCTCAACCACTGCACTGGGCAGCCCATTTCCAATGCTTAATAACACTTTCAGTGTAAAAAATTTTCTTAATATCCAATTTGAACCTCCCCTAGTGCAACTTGAAGACATTTCCTAATATCTCGTTGCCATGACTTGGGAGAAGAGACCGACCCCCCCTGCTACACTCTCGGGTAGTTCTAGAGAGCGTTAAGGTCTCCCTTCAGCCTCCTTCAGGCTGAACAACCCCAGCTCCCTCAGACTCTCCTCATAAGATTTGTGCTCAAGACCCCCACACCAGCTTCGCTGCCTTTCCCTGGGCCTTCTCCAGCACCTCCATTATATAATATAACTCCACAGTGGAACATGGAGAAGGACAGTCAGCTGTAGCAGAATAGGGAGAACCATGGAGAGAACTGTAAGCTATGAAGAAGAACCATTCTATTATGGCACCATTTACAATGAAATTAAGTCAGAAAGAGGTAGATTGAATGAAAAGGTGGTGCTTTGTACACAAGCAATTAGTGTGTGAAACGTCCTGCTACAGTACTCTAAAAGTTTACAGTCTAAAAGCTAAAGAGGAAACAGAGAAAGTTAATGAAAGAGATCACAGAATTGCAGAATCTTCATTGTTGGAAAGTACCTCTGAGATTGAGTCCAACCATACACACACACAAAAACCGCCTACCGCTACTAGAGCATGCCACTGGATCATACACACACCCCACCTCCCTCTGCCCTGCCCGTGGATGAGAGAATAGTCTAAGGACGCACCAATAGGTGCCTTCTCTGTTCCCACCTGCTTTCACAGATGTTTGCTTTTGGTCACTGTCAGAGACAGGGTACTGGACCAGATAAACCTAGGGCCAGACCACACCTGACCAATTCTGTATATTTTATGTAAGGCTTTATAATAGTCAAGTTCAGGTTCCAGTCCTGGTTATTCTTCAGACTTGGGTCATCTGGGGCAAATCTGTCTCATGCAGTGATAGTAACGGTACTCTGCTGGTTAGTTTCCTAAGTTTGCTTTAGTAACAGTAAGAGAGAAAAATACACTTCAGTTTATAGCTAAAAGCTACAGTAAGTTAGCTTTGTAGCTCTGCAAGTAAATGCAGAAAAAGAGAAAGAAAGAGGGCTTACTTGGCCACACCTACCATCTGAACTGTACATGCAACAGCACAGCTGGCAAAGTGCAACTTAGCCCAAGAGATTATTCAGAAAATTAAGTCTTTACTGTGGAACCCTGAAGCAATTTCAAACTACTACACAAACATCAACGTACAGCATCAGGTTCATGTTGTACCTCAAAGAAGAAGGAAGCTTTTGGTGTATTTTCCTTTGCAACTGTTTTGTTAGAAAGGTGTGTTTCTTTCAAAGCATTTGAATGGTGCATCATGGAAAAATATCTGAGACAGTAAGAATACATATTAAAATCTTCTACTGTGTACAGGACACATTATATTTAAGGATACACTGCCTCTATCAATTATCATTTTTCCTTTGCTTTGTCTGTCCAGTCTCACACATATAATCATGCCTGAATTTTCTTATTTCACAGGAAATTATCTCCTATCTTATTATCTTCTCTACAGAACTAAATTAAGTTTACATGGAAAGCACAGAAAGCAATATCTGAGCTCTCGTTACTGAGTGTGCTAGCTATAGCTGTCATTTATTTCACTTTTTTTCAAAGGGTATATTTGTTCTTTGTAGGTTTTCATAAGTATTGAGAAAAAAATTCAATAATCATTCCAGGTGGTGATGACAGTAGAAAAATTTAGCAACATATATTTCTCTTTCTTTAGGAGATTGTGTGATTTTATAAAACATCATTTTGGAAGAAACTTAACCACAGGTAATTCTTAACTTGAACACATAATAAAAATTCAAGTGCTTTCAGCTAAGTTCATAGAAATGCTGTACAGGTTTTTTTTGCCATTTTGTAAGTTTACCTGAATGACTAAAGAGTCACTCAGGAATGAACTGCAGTTTTTTATATATACAAAGAAGGGCTACAGAAACTTACTGGAAATGACAAGGTAATAAACAGGTACATTTCCCAAAAAAAGTAGATAACCCAGAGAAATATGCCTAATTTCCTGGAAACTTTACTTGCCTTAACAGTGGTTCTGCATATTGCTCTACCCATATTTTTCATTCACTATAAGAATCCCTTAAAACCTACATCATAATATTTATGTAATGATAAAGACTTTACCATGCATTTTTATTAACATCTTTAGACTTATGTAGACATGACATTTCCAGTGATTTAATCAGTATTTTGATTGCAGCCAGGTGAACTGAATATGCCCATACTCATATGAATTCATCGTAAGGGAAAACATTTGCTTCATAACTGTGTTGTTCCTGTCCTGTTAGTCTCCTTTATCTAATACATGAATACAAAGATTACACCTAGTTTTAAAAAAATAATTATTGCAAATATCTTGCAAATGAAAGATATATATTACCATCCTCAACAATTCCCATAGTATTGGGAAAAATCAATAGAATAATATTTTTATTCAGTTCCTGTAGTTAAAAGTAAAAAAACCTACATAGGTGTGTTCAAGGAAGATCCTGCAAATTCATACACTGTTTTAATGGAATATTCCACAGTATATATTTCAGCAATCTGTTCCAGCAAACACTACTAACCACTGTAGCCACCAAGAAACATTATCCAAGAAGAATACTTAAATTCTGCACAGACCTTAATATGATATAGTTCATTGTAACAGGAGCAGTGCCTGTTTCTAAGACAGCTATGTATCCTTTTTTTTCTTATTAAGGTAACTCTGAACAGCTGAGGATCCAACGGGCTGTGAGCATGCTAGTAAATGTTTCAGCCTTATGCACCTTCAGATATAAAGCCAAGAATTAACAGTGCAAATACTTTAAAGTAGCTAAGGCTTTAAAAGAAATTTTAAGAAATCTCATTTTCCTTTCCATTAAATCATCTATTTCACCCATACTAACAAACCCAAATTAGTATCAAAAAAATAAACACAAGAAATTGAAAGTTTGTGTTTCCATCAGCATATTGAAAAGTGGTACCTGCATTTACAATTACCTATATAAGCTTTCCGGATTAGTCAGCGTGGCTCCACTTTGTCATAAGTGAGCTTTTTTCTATGAGAAAACTATCCCACATTTCAGCACCTTCCCTAGTTACCTGTCTTGCTATAAAGAATTGCTAAACTAAACTATCTACATATAAAAAGACCAAATCAGCAAAAGCAAACCACAAAAGCGTGAGGAAAGAGGAGATGATAACTTAAATAATGAGGTAGATTTCTTTACTTAAGAAGTCATTCTCCTTCATAATACTCCACTCATAAAACCAGGATTTAAAACACTACTACTGACACTATTAGTCAATCAGGATAAAAATGCTATATCCAAAGCATTCCTTTTACTGTGACTCAGGTTTATAGAGAAATAAAAAGTATAATAATCTCTTCCATTAACTCTTTTCTGTATCTTTTTTTTATTTCCTAATACTGTTGAAAATGAGAACTGCAGCTTTAGTGACCAAAGTCACATTTGCTACAGTTCAGCAACTGAAAAAAGAGATCGTACAAGTTTTTGAAGACTGTAGAATACTATCTCAAAAAGAAGAATAAGGTTGCTAAATGGGTACCTTCGGGTAACTGCCCAAGAACAAGAGATCTATGGTAATGTGAGCATCAGTAATAAGGTACAAAATGTTATCCTGAAGGGAGTGATCAAAACACCACTGGTCGAGAATGGTGTAATTCCTTGTGACATCTGTGCTAAAACACCCTTACTGTGGTAAAAGAGACACTAGGTTTGATTTAATACCTTCAAATGCATTTCATATAAGAGTGGTTTAAAGTCTTGGAGAGACAATTTTGCCTTGCACTGTCAAGGTCCTTTTTGAGGAACTGGAGTAATGGGGAGAATGTTTCCCTTCATTAGGTTCTGCTGCATTTTCTTGGAAAAGCTAAGTGCCAACAACGAAAATAGCAGCATATGGTTATGATGTTTTTATCCACATATTCTTGTTTTCTTCTCTTGGCCTCCTGCTTTCCATTTTATTATCCACATGCTCTCAGAGAACAAAGCGATCCATCAGCACTGTTTTAAACTGGCAAAATGACAGTCAGTGTTACCTGAGATTAAATCAGAATAGCTCTTGATCCATTTGTTTGTTACCTTCTTGTCTTGCCAGCAGTGCAGTTAGACAGACATAAAGATTTATACTGAAATCAAAATAAAAGTCACTTTTCAAGATGTTAAATTATGGGATGGCAGCTGACAAGAGAAATCCTTAAATACTACCTGTGTTGTTGTAGTCATCAATTTCCAAACAATTTCCAATACTTCTACAGTGAAACTTGCAATTCTTTCTTCATCACAAATCCAGGAGATATTCATGGGGTGAGATCCCTGTCTGAGAACAGAATGGGAATGCAGACTTCCTTCACATATTGCAAGCTTCTGCTTGGCTCTGCAGCGTGAACTGCTGCCTGCCTGATCTCCCAGAGCCCAGGGCTCTTGCCTAGGAGCTAGAAGGAAGTCACTAGCCATGACTCTCAGATTTAAGAACGCTGTAAATACCATTCACACAGAAACAGTGAAGAAAGAAATACTGTACAGCTTAACCATAGCCTACAACAAGACTGTTTCACCACTCTTGCAGTTGAGAACACAAAACATGTTCATTGTGAGTTTGCTAAAACTTTATTTAAAGTTGAACAAACTACAAGTTGTCCATAAACACAGCCTTTCGAAAAAAGGCAGTCATGGCCCATTAAATAGTTTTACTTTTTTCAAAACTATTTCAACAATAGATAAATCAGCTAACCATGAAATTACAGAAGATTCCCATTGTGGCGCAGAATAAATGAGGAAAGCAGAATCAATTAGCCAGTAGAGACATTCTCAAGCAGTACAAAGAATGTGCTAGAATATTGCCAACTACTCTAACTGGAGTAAACCTAACAGTTGCCTTTGCACTACACACCTTTGAGTCATACCTGGTATTGAGCACTCTCTGTGCCCTTGTTAGTGCACAAACAGCTACAGTAGCCGCAAGCAGAGGTGCTAAACACGCAGCTTTATGTAGTTGTCCTGCCAATCTTCATAAGCTGTTAAAACTGAGCAATAAATGCGCTTATAAAGTACACATATGACATGAAGTCACACACATGAAAAGCACATAATGAAGAAGAAAATGACTGATACCAAGAATATGAAGAAGTGTAACCACTAGTTCATATATTTTCACTAAGTCTGTCTGATAGTATACTGCAGTTCCCATCTCAGTAATTAGTGTCCTATAGGCATCTATTTCACTGGGGGAAAAAAGGTATCAACCATAAAAAGATTAAATGTAATTATCATTATTTCCATATCTGTGGCAAGGCCTTTTCATAAATAATTAGGTTGCAGTGTAAAACTGGAGGCTTCAAACAGTTGCCCTGTCATTCATAATAATGAGTAGGATAATAAGCCACAAGCCAAACCATCACATGCTCATTAGACAGGGGAGGCTAATTAGGGCTTTAACCAGAAATGCCACTAGGCATCGTGCTTATTGAGGTAATGAAAGCACTGATGATACTGAGGCATACATTGCCTTCCAAATCCACAAATGGCATGATACTGACAAATTTATATCAAACTCTATGGTCTTCACATGCAATTTGAGGAATTTTCTTATATGTATTAGGCCTTCATATTAAAATCACTTCCCTCTACATACTCTGTGTCAAGAAACAGCCTCTTCTCACCCTGTTCTCAGCTAAATTGATGTTATACAATTCAAGGTAGTGTTTTCAAGGTAAAACTACTGTAACCAAGACCTCTGCCAACACGGCTAAGAGACATTGCTACATGAGAGTCAGAAAGACCTTTCCCCTTAACTGGAAGAGGTCAATGAGTTGACTCACTGACAAGATGCTGGCTAAAACGGCTAAGAGCAGCCAATGGCACCAACTCCTATCTGCTCATAACATCTTCAGAAGGAAAAATTTCAGATGGAATCACCTTTCCCTGTACTTTATGCTTGAAGGAGCTGCCTGCAAATACCTGAAAGCCTATCTTTTCATATCTCCCTTTGAAAAGCTACTCTTTGTTCTAGCATCCTCAAAAACCAAACCAAACAAAAAACCAAACAAAACAAAAACAAGAAAACCCACAAAACAAACAAAAACACAACAAAACAAACCATAAACCAGCTGACCAGGTGGTGTGTTGAGAGCACCATTTACCACCAACAAAATTATATCAGTCTCCCATTCTTTCGTCTTCCTTTGTCCACCTGCTGACTATTATCATCATCTTCAACAGAACAGCTATATAATGTCTCCTTCTGCATTTCTAATTCTGTGTTAAATATAGGCCATGCCGTTAGCTCACAGGTCCTGTTCATATGCAAATAATTTGCATTAATAATAGTGAAGTTATGGCTGAGGTTAAAACTTTCTGTGTATTTTAAGACTATTTCAGTGATTTGTGAAGAAAAACATTTATACCTATGTCAAGGAACTAAGATTAAGAACTGTTCTAGCATCTAATGATTGCTAAGGACTGGTAATAGTTTAGAAAACTATACTCAAGAGCCACAAGTAAAACATTCCTAGTTTCAGTTTGGCCTTAAAGACCTTAAAATTTTTACTGTTTGTTGTTTTAAGAACTAAAATGCTTATCAAGAAAAAGTCTCCTTTTTTTTTTTTTAGGATTTTATTGTTAATTCTCCAAACTATGGCCTATATTCCATTTAAAACTGCAAGCTTAATTTGCAGCCATTCCTAGAAGCAGAAAACACTGAAAAACACAACAGAAAAAATATTAAACATATCTTTTGGGAGGCAAATTCCCCATTATAGCAACACTCTCAATAGATAATTAATGAGCAGATTGTGAGTTCTGTAGAAAAGAAAGTACGACACGACAAAGGGATGTCTTTGAGGGCTTTCTGAAGCATTTTGTTTCAGCTTTACTTTTCATTCTGGATGATTTGGCCGATTTAGTTGACAAAACACTAAAGCAACTAAAACACACTGACCAAAATGGAAAAAAAAAATAATAAATCTGAATCTCTGCCTGGTTGGGACCACAGGAGGTTCTCAACCATAAGACAAAGAACTGGAACAGAAAGTGAACTGTAATTTTCTTCTCCAAACAGCCAAAAGAAATATGTTTTCCATGATGTGTAATGAAGGGTTTTAGAATTATTCCATCTTTGTGTCCTGAGAGTGATTGACCAATGGTGAAAATGATCCTGTGTGGTTTATTCTAGCAAAGGAAAGTGTCAGCATATGTACTTTGCTTGTCAGGCTGCTTCTGGCACTTTCTAAGATAATTTCTTATATTGACAACAATATGCTCTTCAAGAACAGCGGGGGTGAAGTGGTTCTCCTCAGAGAGCAACTCCCAAGAAATTATGTTCTTCCACAACTGAACAAAAGTTTCCAAGAAAGACAACATATTTTAAATCCACCAGTTTCTTGATATATAAATTCCTTGTAGTCTGCAGCAATATTTTCTGCAGTTTAGCAATTTGAAGGATCATAAGTAAACGTAACAGAGAAAGAAAAAACACCAGACAACGACCAAAACAGGTTGATACCCTGTTTGTCACAACTATGGCTGATGAAGGACATTGTCTTCCTGTGCAATTTCCTAGAAAATGTCTGGATTTCAACAAGGGTGCTGAACAGATAAAAATTTTGGAACAGGGTAGAAACCCCAGGTTTTCAAAGACTGGGAATCCCTTTGTAGGATCCATCTGGAATCCTCACCGTGGGTCATTTTTGTTACTCATTGATCACTTGTTAAAAACACCTAATCCCTCCCCATTTATATTAATCTTTAGTCCTTGTTTGAAGAGAATTCTGTAGGTACGTTCTCATTCCTTTTCATATTGCCAGAAGCCCTATTAGCACTTTGGGCGGGATTTAATTTCCTGCTTAAAGTGTTAAAACGGGGCATTCCAGACAGACACTGGAAACAAGTAAACTCAATTGTAAGGTAGGGAAGGTTAAGGAGAAGAAAATTTGATATCAGTTACTGTCTTGCAGATTTTTTGTTCTAACAGGAAATGGATATTCTTGTGACTTTCAGGCTACCTTCAGGACAGTGCCTGAGAGTTCACAGGGACCAGTTGTTCCGGCTTTGTCACTGTTCTGTGAACGCAGCAGAAGTAAGGAGCAGCTCAACACGCCCCCTGATGAATGAGAAAGATAATGGTAAAAATGATGAAATCTGCAGTAACAGTTGCCACGAAGTAATAACTGCAAATCTATTTTATTTTTTAAAGAGATTCTTAGATTAAATAATGTTGTCCACTAATGTCATCTTGTTCACTCTGCTATGCTTTATAATTTAGTAAACTAGCACCAATGTTGTATCTCCAGTGCATTTCACATGCTGTTAGGCATAATAATGCATATGGTATGCTTCATTTAAACAATCAGATACACCTATTACTAGCCATTTATTTTACCTTTTGTTATTGATTGCTTTTTATTTCACTGGCTGAGACAAATTAATTCAGCTGACAACTTTCTTGTAAGCTGATCAATTAGAAATTCTCAGTCAAGCAGCACATATTAGATGCTTTTTATTGAAACAACACTTTCAGTAAAAGGATTTTATATTTTCTAAAAATTCCATCCAGTATTGCAGATATAGAGTTGTGCTAAGCTCAGAGAAGTTAGTGCTGAACACTGTAGAGCAATAAGTGAACCAAGTGCTACACAGATTGAGCTGAACTGACTCCTCCTCCTCCTCCTGAATTTGCCTGATCACACTCTATATCCAAATATCCTACCCCAGCAATCTGAAGTTATTAGGTTGTAGCTGTCTATCAGGATAACTAGAATCTTACTGACATACAGAAAAGAAGTTCTAAGCAAATAAATCCTCGATCCCCAGACTGGAGTCGCAATGCAGAATAAACAGAGAAAATTAGAGACAACATTTTGCTAGAGGTTGTTCAGAGGCTTAGCAAAGGTTCACACCCATTCCCAGGCTTACTCAATTCTGTTATTTTGACCAAAGCCTCTTAAAATCAGTTTCTCTAGTGTAAATAGCTCAAGAATTTCTCACACAAAGTTCCTATGTCTACATCAAATAAAAACAATACGTACAGAATACAACAAAACATTTAAAGGAACTGAAGAATCTAAATAACTTCACTCCCTCTCAACCTAATGTGGGCAGATAGATAACAGCAGACACCCCTGCGTACAAATAACTCCCAGTACAGTTTCTTCAAGCATCAAAAAATCCCTACAGCAGCAAATGAACCTTCCCATAACACATATCAAATCTTATTTCACTGTTTCTGTTCTCTCAGTTAATTTTCCATCATTCTCTCACATTTACATAATCTCTCATAAGCTCTCTTAATTTCCTATTTTCTTCCTTTCTTCTTATCCAGTCATGATTATGATACCAATTTGAACAGGATAGGATATTAGGATATTAAGACTTCTGGCTCTGAAGTGTCCTCACCTTATGACATTGGTTCCTTTCTGCATTCAGGCTAGGTATTAATTAGCCTCACACTAGGGGGAAGAAAAAAAAAGAAGGAAAAAACATTACTAAAAGCATGAGTTTACAAGGAAACCAGAAAACAACCTTTGTCTATAGTACCATGAAGTATCTGTGACTTCTAAATTTCTCTGACATGAAAACCAGACCTTGGTTGCAGTCACTTCATTGAAGAGAGACTATTTTAATGTTACTGAAACACAAGCAATACTGGTAAACTTCAGATTTAATGCTGAACTATGTCATACTACTAGTAGTGGAGAACTAAAGTCATGTTAACAGTTATGCCTGTTAACAGTTATTCCTCGTTAAAAGGAGAAGCAAAGTATGCAGCATTCTTAAATATGCACATGTATAGTATGCAAACCTACAAGTGTATGGCTGTGGAAGACCAGCTATTTGGCCATGACAGAAATTGTTCTTTCTACCTCTGAAAAAGAAACAAAGATACATTATTTCAGAACAATGGTTCACTCTGTCAATAATCCATATCCTAAGTCCATAAAATCTGTCATCTATTAGAAACTTGTTTAATAATCTTGTCATCTACTTCAGCACTTAGTAATTAAATGAAGAAGTCTCCAAGCCACAGGGCACACAAGGTATCTGATTTCTTTCTGCATTACGCATATACAGAAGCAGCTGAGAGCTGCAAGCTTTCCTATTAGGGAACTCTAATGGGCTATTTAAAGAGACACAGTTAAGGCTGACACTTGTAAAATGGAAATACAGCTACCTTAAAAACTGTCCCACTGGTTAAAATACGCCAGCAACACCTTCCAAAGTGCTACAGATGTGCTTTAAATTTATGCTACCAGTATTCCTAATTGGGAGTGAGATGAAAGCAAATTCCTTTTATACATCAGCCCACAGGCTGATTTAACTTTCAGGTTGTTGGAAAAACAGAACAGAAAGCAATAGATATGCCACAGAAACAGGCATATCAGTATTTGTAGAAGAGGTAGGAGGCAGTAAGTGATGCTGCAGTAGTTAATTTTTTTTTCCTGGACAGGATATTTTTTTCCTCACTCATCAAAAGTATAATACCATGAAAAGACTATTCAAGTTTTTTTGTGTAAATGTACTATAGCTGCAAAAAAAACCCCTCTTCCTCTACAAAGCAGAAAGAAAAAATGATGATCTGGTGGTGGTCATGGTTTAGGCCAGAGTGACCAATTATGAGTCAACAGATGCTCCCCCTGCACTAATACTTTCTTTATTAATCTCTTCCTTAATTAAATAGTATTTTTTTAAATTTAAAGGGCCTTATGTAAATATTTTTTTTGGTGAATGGGTGAGTTAAACCATAAATTCCTACTAAAAAGTATTCTAAGAATGCTCAGAGATTATGTTTAAAAGATCTTGATGAAATTCAAACCAAACCAAACACATAATGCTAAACCAGTACAGATAGAGATAAAACTCATATAGTGTCTTGGCTTACTAAAGATTTGGAGAAGCTGGAGCACAGAAAGAATCTTCAGGACATGGATAAGAGAGAATAGTTTCAGTGAACTGGAAAATGAGTGTTTCTGATGACTGAAACCCCTCTACTCTCTCAATCGGGATGTTCATAATTAAGAGGATTTTGACTTGCAATATAAAAGTCTCAAAAGAATAACCTTCATCAGGTATTTGTAGCTTTTCTGAATGGATCCAAATCTTTCTATGATGATCCCCTTCTTTGATCATGCCCAGTGTCTTGTACATTAGATTGGTACCTTAGATTTTTAGGGAAGGGAACCAAACCTTTCTTACTTGAGGTTTCCATGGATAGAGTCTGGTAATATATTCCCCTAACTTCTCCAGTGAAGATGAGCACCTTAAAGCAAAAGAGCATCACAGTAATCTATGTAAATAAAGAGTTTAACTTAGAAATTCCACTCTACCTTGTCCACCAGATTTTACAGTGAAAACAAAGCAAGAACTGTATCACTGTATTGACTGTTAAGTGCTTATAGTTTCACTCACAACAACCTGGATGTTTATTAAATCAGGCACTTGATTAAAATTTTTTGTAACTGAATCTATGCTTACATTTAAGAAAATCTGCATGCCTACTTTCCTATGACTAGCTTAAAAATCTAACTTTTTGAGCTAATCTAAACATTCCTTATGACTTCCAGAAGGAAGTGAGGATTGCTTTTGATTTTTTTGGAAGTGCACCTGTGGAGGAATAATCAGGAGAGCCTGAGAAAAATCAGTCCAGTGTTTTGCTGTTTTCTCCACACTTATTTCCCATCTCTCGGTTGCCCTCGGAACCATCAGGAAGCTAAGCAATGCTGTTCCGGCAACTGCCCTTGCCCCAAAATTAACAGTGAACACCAGAGGCAATTTCTACACAGAATTCCAACTATCTTGTGTCCTTTTTCCACACACTTTACTCTCCCCTACAAAACAGCTATACCCATCTTTGTATGCACAGGTCACTTTTGCCATTTGTGATGCCGCTACCAGCTGTACTGGCAGGTACCTCCAGTGCAGTACAGCCTTCGTCCCCTCTTCTCAGAAAAAGTATTTCCATACAAATGAGAGTCGTCAGAGCTGCAGCTCCAAATACTGGTTATCTGAGACCTGCTTATCTTGGAGACTGTCCCGCAGAAGGACAGAGGTGCCCAGTGCTGCCATGTGCTATTAGGAAGATCCTCTCCTCAACAGTGTTTTTACTGAAAGTATTTTACAATTCAGCAATTAATTGTCTCATCCAAATGATGAGCTTCTACTAGAACCCACACACATTAACCTTATTCTAACTAATTAGGTTAAAACAAATAATTCCTCTTGACTGAAAACATTTAATAATCCATTTAAAATCATAACTTCTAATTGTAATCTTAAGTCTAATTTGGTCTCTAGGATCAAAAGAGTATAATTTTTTTAAAAAAATCCTTGCAATAAAATGTTGGGGTTTTTCCCAATTGGTCTATTGATTGCTTTCTACCATGTTTACTGTTGCAGAGCTCTAGCCAAAGGCTGTGAACTTCAGTGGTAGTTCAGCACCCAAGTAGCACTTGACCATCTGAGCATTTTTAAGGAGTCAGGTAAAGCTCTTGTTGTTTTCAAGTGTAGCAAGTGTATGAGTTCACTACTCTATTAGCTTTTTGTCACTGCTCTTTGTTAGTTTGGGGTGTTCATTACTTTATGGTTGTTTTTTTTACTTCCACTTTTAACCAATGATGATCAAAATGGGTTTTAAATTAAAAAAAAAAAAAGCTTTTTTGTAAATCAGAACAATTATTATCAGCCTGGAGAAGAGGAGGCTCCAAGGAGACCTAATCACAGCCTTCCAGTACCTGAAGGGAGCCTACAGGAAGGCTGGGGAGAGTCTGTTTACAAAGGCCTGCAGTGATAGGACGAGGGGCAATGGCTTTAAGTTGGAGAAGAGCAGATTCAGATTGGATATTAGGAACAAGTTCTTTACTCTAAGGGTATGGAATACTGAAACAGGTTGCACAGGGAGGTGGTTGACGCCCCTTCCCTGGAGATCTGCAAGATAAGGCTTGGTAAGTACCTGGGCAACCTGGTCTAGTGTCCCTGTGACTGCAGGGGTGTCAGAGTTCCCTTCAAAGGAAGGGACCTTTGGAGGTCCTTTCTGGCCTGGACAATTCTATGATTCTTTGATTATATCTGGAGAAATCTAGAATTAATATCCTATATAATTAATGATAATACTTTCTAAACAATTTTTTTTTCTTGGTAAAGTGAATTAGGTGATGAGAAGCATGCTGTTAATAAAAAGACTAAGCATACTTATACATGTAACTGATTAACAATAAATACTGCTTCGTTTTTGTGTCCTGATGTCAACAGTGAGAACTAGAACTCCAACTGTGTATTTCTTAAATTCTGTATTTCAAGGTACTTTAGCTGATACCACTTCTTACTGTACATTTAGTTTCCTTTCCACAGCATAAACTTAACTTTCAGAGATTCTCTATATGAATATTGCACAGCATTAATTCAAGTATTTAAAATTTAAAAAAAAACATAGAAAAATAGGTGTTTACATCAGATTTTTTCTTAAAATATAGTCCAAGAGAGAATAAATGCACCCTTTGTTATTTGAAATATCTTGCAAAGGTTCACTTAGTGGATGAATCTCTTGCTATGAAGCAGCAGTTAAGACCACAATTAGAAACAGAAACATTTTCTTCAAAGTAACAAGAGGAAGAAATATGCCTTTGATACTTATGCCCCAAACTCACATGGAAAACTGTAAGGGCACATGATCCAAAAAGCAGTGAGCACAGAAATGAGAGTACAAGCACCACATTTGAAAAGCTGTCCCTGCACCAGTCTTTCCCACTCACTCACATGGCAATAGCTGCTCCTCGTCTCTAAAGAGCAAGGTCCACCAGAAGGATCCATGGTTTGAACCAAACACCAATCAGATGTTAAACACATAAGAGTTTAAAAAGTTATCAGATTTCACTGAAATTTTACATAAATGAAGACACACTTCACTTTCAATTGGAGCTTACTGGAAAAATAATTTTTTTAGCCTATAGAAACTCAATTTCAGAGCACCAATATACAATATCTGCCTGCAGTGCCATTCACATGAACACATTCAGACATCTTCCCTTTACAATGTGCTTTCTTACCCATTTTGAAATGGAATAAAATAATCCTAGGTAGGTATGAAATTGTTCATTTTTCCATTAGAAACAGTATCTTGGAAACCATCAGGAGGTCATGTATTCCATTCATCACATACAGTGTTTTGCATCTTCCCAGAGGCACTGGAGTGCATGCATAATTCACGTGGAAGAAATATTCAATAAAACGTTCAAAACATTTTGCAAACAACATACAGCAACTAAGCCTTTATTTGCTCCTTTTGTGTTATTCTCTCTTTCCCCTTGAAAATACTCCTCTATATAATTTTTGATCCAATATTTCTGTGGCGTTATTGTTGTTCTGCTACCTTCCCTAAGTAAATTACATATAAAGAATATCAGAGGGTGCTTACTTGCAGCTACATTCTCAGCAAGAGATACATGCAATGAATTCACTGCTGAGAGATTTATGCGATTCTAATCAAAAAATGTCATAATAAAATGTTTACATTCTAAAATGAAAAATCTTAGGCTTTCCAGGGTAGCAGGATGGAAAGTTTGCCACTTGGCATAGCTAAACTTTTATGAATGTTTATGAATTATTCTACTGGAAAATGAATGATGGGCTATAATAGTTTTTGTGTATATGTCACTATTCCCTACTGCACTCTGATGGGACTATTCATGTATAACAGTTAATACAGCAGAGCTGGAGTTCTTGCTGCCTCAGTAGATGCTGGAGCTTTCAGAGCCAGACACTTGCTAATGCCTATTTGTATGCATCTGATTCCAGACATTTTCCAACTTCAGGAACACAGAAGTGGCAGAAAATGGAGTTTGAAAAGAAATACATTAGGTATTTGAAACAAAACATCCAAAAAAGCAGGAAAGCTAAAATCCATTTTAGGACATCTCCATATAGCTGCATCATTCATCCATTGCAAATCTAATAGAGTAGACATTAAAGGCCATTTTATCTTTCTCACAAAAGTCAGGGCATTTTCAAAACACAGACAGTGGCAAATAAAAAACGTTGTTAGGTTGGTTTTGTTCTGTTTTAAAGGGGAGGGAGGGATGGAGGGAAGTTGCTTCTGTGCTACTACCTACTCCAGACCCTAGCAGAGCAGTAGGCACATGGGGCATGAAAGGGGAAAGGGAAGGGTAACTGACTGAGCCCAGGAGTGAGGGAGCGCATACAGCGTAATTTCCAATATCAGTACAGTTTTTACATTCCTCCACAGCCACTAGCTGCCACGGCCCTTACTAATCTCTCTGTTCTGCTGGATCATTAAGCCACAGATCAGCCTTCTGTTTCACAAGATAAAGGCAAATTTTAATAATTTTTTCCCCTAACTTCAGAGCTACCACTACAGCATACAGCTGAAAGCAAGGCTCATTAGCAGGAACTTCTGAAAAGAAAACATGAACAAGTAAAATGAACAAAAACATTTACTTGTACAGCAAACTGCATTTGTGGGTAGAAGAAATGGTCTCTGTATACAGCTTGTAAGACAGAGATGAAAGATGGCATTATGGATGGCAGTCCATTTACTAGGGGCATGAATTGCAGAGTTCCTTCATGTTGTTCCTTTGAAAAGGCAAGTTGTTGCCAGTAAGTAGTCACTGTTGTTTCAAAGAAGCTCATCAGACCTTCAAGCGTCCCTCAAATCCAAACTAACTTATGTTTGGATTTGGATTTGATTGCCATAATTTTCCTTCCATATTTACCATGTTAGTAGCTGATAGAGTTTAAGAAATATTGCAGATAGAGCTGTCTGAAGCTCTCCTACTCCCTTTTTGTCTCACTAAAAATAGTAATCTTGGTGGTGGTAAGTTAGAAAACAAAATAGATAAAGACCAGTATCTTACATGGCAGACAGATCCTGAGACACTACTGCTTCTGTCATGTTAAAATTTCCCTTTCCTCATTACAAAACAAGCAGACAGACAGACATTTTCCTTTCCCAAACACAGGTAACATCTGGATTTGTCATGACTTCAGTCTGGGACTTCTTGTGCTGTTTATCATAAAGCTGCTTCAGTGCTCCCAACTGGTTGGTTCTCCTTAGTATTTAAATATCTACACCTCATTACAGAGCTTAAAAAGATATAAAAGCCTGGAAAATTCAGGCCATGGCATGGTTGCAATTTCAAATGAAAGTCTGCATGTTTGTCTATTTGAGGAAATATTTATGTAAACAAGGTTCTTTAATCATACACACGTGGTAACACTGAATCAACAACACTGGTACACCTTTGACATCAGTTGGTTTTATATCCGTTAATATGACAGTAATTAAAATTAATTCGTGCAGATTTTCCCTTAAATATACTCCATTAGCAAAGAGCATTTGTCAAATCTACCTCCAGCATACAATGCCTAATGATATCCTTAAACATTAAAAGCCTTAATCTTGTAATTTATTGCTCAAAGCAGTTTACACGTATTAGTCTAATAAACTGCAAGCAGTGCATTAACAGATGTCTTCTTGTATGTGGAATAATTTACTATAAATTCATGCATATTTAGTAGCAGTATGATACAATTAACTACAGTGGACCTGCTGGAATGAGAAGTAACTCCAATGTCACACTGCAGATGAAAGGTGTTTTGAATACTCTCAGTCTTAATAGTTTTGTTAGGATGTAAAATTCCCATTTATAGTTTATGACATGCATCTGATTAGAAATCCTATTAGCATAGGGTTTCTGCCTCCATAGCAGAGTGGAACAACTGTAAACATGCAGAGTTGTAACATTTACCATGCCATTATTATTCAATATATTTATTCAATAAAACCCAGCACTACCATATTAGGCACATTACCACTTAAGATTGTAAAAGAACCACTGAGGCCGTAAACAAATCCCAATTCTCACATCAAGTCAAATGTTAAGAAATACAGCTACAGATACTAGTAAGTTCAGCCTTATGCAGAAAATTGGGTCAATATTTACACCAAATCTGATATCTTGACTGAGTGGCCATTTGATTTATATTGCTAGTACTCTCAAGGTTCCTGCTGTGTAGTTCCAAAGTCAGGTATTGAGAATTAATGAACAAGCAGCACCGAGAATGTAGAAAATTTCATAGCCTTTGACAGATACAAAACTAAAAGACTGTAACATAGAATTGAAAATACTTAACAACCACTCACTAAAGCTTGTCATCAAGTCAAAGAATGCATACAGATATACATGAGGGAAAAGCAGATCAACAGTAATCACAATCCAGAAATCAGCAGCTCTTAAACTTTCAAGGTGACTGAAGAGACCCAGCAGACATTATGGTTGGCATTATGTCATTGGATCTTATGATTAAAAGGTTCTCTATTTATATCCTTTACCTCCACACACCTCATGGTGATTAGGGAAAATATATAACTGCATCGACTGACTTGGTAACTAAAGAAAACATGACAGATACAGTTCCTTTATCAAGAACTTATGGTATCAGAGGTCTTGAACTGAGAATCTGTGGCAACCAGCCAAATCTCAGCAAATCTGCACTAGGAATGGCTGTTAAGCTCAGATAGGTCAAGAAAGGTAAAAATTAATAAATAAAAAATAAAAACCCGATGGGATCTTCTGTAGCATCATTGAACTTACAGGCTCCTGGATTTGGTTTGCTCCAGGAGAACAAAAAAAAAAAAAGACAAGAAGATTGGTTCACTAACATTCCTGTTACTGATGTCATCACTTCTATGTAGTCATCATGTCATTGACAGTTGGATAAATGGATAACGGTTAATACTCGATAGTACATAAATATCATCACAGATGCAGCTGCAGCTTCTTCATTAAAAACGTTTCACATCAGTAAAAGATTTTCCTCAATTTTACCAATGGGAAGTTGCAACTAAATTCTGTGAAGAAGAATCTAAGCTTTTATTTCCACCTCTTCCCATTGTGTGACTGTTTTATGAGAGTCTTGATTACTGTAGTGTGCAGCACTTCTTTACTTCTAAATGGTTCTGAACATTTAATACAGAAAATTATAACAAGTTATATTAAATGTGGGTACAGAGCAAGGAGCAGTCTCTTCAGGTTAATTACTCTGGCTTTTAGGTGGCTGGTGAGACAAATTAATCTATAACCTCTTCCAACCTACCAGCTCAGGAAAAGAGAAGGGCTCCTGTCACAAATATGTAAAGTTCTTTCTCCCCTGAGGATTTTAGGCCTGATAAACATTTTGGTCTGTTGTATTTCTCATGTAGTTATTTTGTATGAATCACCCTGCCAAATAGATGAAATAGTGGATAGCATAATGAAAAATGCTTGAAAATAGGCCTTAACTGCAGTGCAATTTTTATCATGAACTGCTTATATAACGATTAGGTTTGCCATGCTATTTCTGAAAGTAACTCATACGTGTAATAAATATTATATCATTTTTTAAATCACAAACACTTAAGAAATGCAGAAGGCTATTAGCTTCATTGCAGCCCCTTAAACTGCTGTGAAATGAGCTCTAAATTTGCTATAAAGTGATTTCAACAATTTATAAACTTATCCTGATTAGCCCTGAGCAAGATATAAATGTTGCAGAAAACCATTGTTGCAGGACAGCTACTCACTTTAAGGAAGGGTGATCATTTTATGGTTTGAATTGAAAATGAAATAACATAGGTTTGTTTCGTTGTTGTTCAATTCCTAGCCGATTTCCACACAGTGTCCAGAATTTTCAGCTCTACCTTATAGTGTCAGGAAATGGGGATTTTTTTACCTGTATTCTGCATGTCCTTTCCCTGAGTTCTAGTAACATCTCCCAGCCATCCCTGAGCAGCACCCTCTCCCTTATTTCCACAGACATTAATTTTTTATTGAGGTACTTACATGAAGCTGCTATCACACTTGAGTATCTTATAACAGCCACAAGAAAAACTATATTCTTTGTATTGTAGTGTACCTTTTCAAGGTACAATGTTCCAAAATGCGATCAATACACTCAAGTCTGATACACTACATAAGTGTTTTGAAGTAGCTCCTGACAGAGAAAATTAAAGTTCTGAGCAGTGAAGCATCTTTACTGCAAGTAGCTTATGGGAAAAACATAGGAAAAGCACATAAAGACAATCTGCTTTTTCTTAGCAAAGGCGTGCATCCTGGCCAAGAGTAGCATGGATTTTTAATCTTCACTTTTTGATATCCTTAGCTTTTACATATTTAAAACACATCTGAGAATGAAAAAGTATATTATCCTGATAGTCTGGATATGAAAGGAATGATCTACAGATATCCAAAGTCATTTATCCAGCTCCATTTATGGAAGCTATTTATTAGAGGGCTGGCCGACTGCCTTGATCTACTGTCCCCAGTTCAAACCACTCACTTCTATCGCAGTATAACAAGCCACTGATCGATAGAGAGAATCTTCTCTGAATACAGGTTTTCCCCATCAGTAAGCAATCTTCCCCCTCCCTCCCCTGAAGCACACCAAAGCCAAGCAATTTACAGTGTCTGCTTCATCTGTTTGCATTTTATAAAGTGCTGCAGCCTGATGTTTAGAGGAGGCAGCGCTTCTGCCCAACAGTCTGATACCTACTATTTGCATGTTTCTGTCAAAAAGCTAGAATCTAAATATTTTGCCTGAAACTAAATCTTACATCCACTTGGGACTATGGCTGCATTGGAGACAAACCCCATAAGAATATAAACCACTCCACATTGCACAGCACTGGACGCAGAAAGCTGCAGAATTAAACTGCAGCTTATTTTATATCTATCTATGCACAAATGCTGTGTATCCTTGAGAATAAAGGAGACCTGTCTGTGCATGACAACATAGAAGTTCCTTTTACAGACAAATCTGAATTTCTTTGATTTAGAATTCTGATTTATTTATTTTTTTCACATATTCTGAATGTTAGATTTACATGGG
>VZRU01010172.1:112419-130630 GCA_013398155.1 Pedionomus torquatus | reverse complement strand
GGTCGGGTTGGATTTTTTGGCTTTTGCCTTTGTACTTTAAATCCCTAGGCAGGAGCTGTGTGTGGAGGGAAGGGAGTGGGGGTGGCGAGGGAGTACAAGACAGGAATATTGACACAAACTGGAAATGCCAGAAATCTCTGGATTCCTTCAGTTTTTAAGTCCAAATCCGCTATTTTAAAAGATGTGTGTATGCCCTGGATATGCTTGTGAACTTCTGGATACTGACACAAACTAAATCAACCCCTAAAACTTTTGTGATGCGTCTGTGGTAATTACAATGGGAATTGTTACAAGAATTTAAGAGAGTATGGTTCATAAACCCTATTAACCTCTTAATCAAAGTTCTATGCTGTTGGATGTTACAGATTTTGTTATGACCCTCGCACAGTGCTGCCAAAATTTCTATTTTCTGCTCAGTTAATAGTGCTTGAAAAATCTGTCCACAAGATTCCCAAAGAATAGACATGTCTGGGAGCCTGAAATGTTGTACTTTCCTAAAAATGAAAAGGGAATTTTTAGTACTACCTTCTGTTTACCTTTCTTTTTAAAAGAGATGGATTAAAAAGTAGATGGAAAAATATATTACTAAAAGTAAATTAATAATATGAGACCAACAATTAGTATTTCTAAGTAATAAAATTAAACATAAGACATCCGGACTGCATGAAATCTGGCATTTGAACTTCACTGGAGTCACGTGTAAGTTGTGATCAGAGGTGACCCATTCTCGCTGGTAAAGTAACATAAAGATGTTACACAACAAGAACAGAGCTTGCCGGGGGAAGGCCATCTTTACAGTTTATACTGACATGCCAAGCTACAAATGTCAATATTAACACAAATGGTCAACAAATAAATACTAATAGTTTTCATGAATTTCAGATTTTAACTTTTTGTAAGAACACACATGCTTACATTTGAAGTGCTGTTTGACAGTCACAGGATCTTTCACCGTTGACCACATCACCTGCTTTGTAACCATCTCTATGATACCACAAGGCTTTTCAGTGAGAGCTGCTACCTCAGAACAATGAAGCACCCTGAACAGAGAAGGGATAACTTTTTTTCTTCACCACATAAAGTAAAATTTAAAAAAGAAAGAAAAATACCCCTTACGTTTTGCATGAACAGTATTCAGTACAGAAATGGGAGTTCTGATGTCTCTCACACACCAGTTCAGAAGGAAACATTCCCATTTCAAATTCTTTTCTACATTTACTGGATTCAACAATATTTCTAGGGTTGATTTTTTTCTTTTTTTTTTTTTTTTTTTGGATGAACCCCTAGGAGAGACACTCAATACCCCAGGCTACAGTGACTGTGCTACACAGCAGATGAAAGACAAGAGAATTAAGAAGAGGAAGTACATGCTGTAAACTCTGCTGAAAACTTCTAGGAGCCTCAGGTTGTTTTCGTACATAAAGCCTACTGCAGGGACTTCTGTATATAAGCAAAACATCACCATTTCAGCATTTTCTTCTAATCTCTGCAAAGCTATGGCTGTAAAGTCTCAAATACATAAAAAAGAGTTATTTTTTATTTCACAGATAGCTGTCTGTATTATTTTATGGTACAGTGGAAAAGTTTTACTATCACTTCCTCTGGATGGCAAGCCAAATTTTGTGTTATGCCTCTTCTTATAAATTTGCTGGCAAACTTAGAGCCGTGCTGGTAAAAGTTTATATGATATGACATCATGAATTACTAGTTTTCATACACAGCTATAATCAACTGGCATCTAAATAGCCCAAAAGCCTATTATCGTTTCAGAAACCAGTCATTTTTTCAATAATCATAATATGAAGTGTACATCTCTAAGAAAACGATGCAGTCTGTGTATCACAAAGCCATTACACAGAAAATGCCAACTCTACCTTAACACTCATGGAATTGCACAATTGCCAGAGTTGGAAGGGACCTGTAGAGATCATCTAGTCCAACTCCCCTGCTCAGGCAGGATTGCCCACAGCACATTACTCAGGACTGCATCCAGGCAGGGCTGGAAGATCTCCAGGGAAGGGGACTTCACACCCTTCCTGGGCAGCCTCTGCCAGGGCTCTGCCACCCTCACCAGAAAGAAGTTCTTATATTTGAACAGTACTTGCTGCGTTCCAGCTTGTGCCCAATGCTCCTTGTCCTGTCACTGGGAATCACTGAGAAGAGTTTGACTCCATCTTCCTTCAACCCACCCTTCAGATACTTGCAAGCATGAATAAGGTCTGCCCCTCAGCCTTCTCTTCTCCTGGCTCAAGAGTCCCAGCTCTCTCGACCTTTCCGCATCAGGGAGATATTCCAATTCCCCCGTCCTCTTTGTTGCTCTACACCAGACTCTCTCCAGTAGTTCCTCGTATTCCTTGAACTGGGGAGCCCAGAACTGGAGGCAGTATTCCAGTTGTGGCCTCACCAGTGCAGGATCATCTTAAATGCATGTATTATACATGTATTACCTCACCTTCAGAATCTTTCAGGCCAAAAGCTCAGAGCCAGTTACCACAGATCAGGCTTTCAGAATTACCATTTACAGCATAAACTATCCACAAAACAAAGAGTAAACTTAAAATGGGTTCTGAATAATAATTTTTTATCACTGTAACAAAAAGACATAATCAAACATTCAAAGGGCTGAACTTATTAGATGGAAAAAAAAAAGAAAAAGAAAAAGAAAAACAAAAACAAAATCTTAAAAAGTTTCGGAAAGTGTTTCAATCATTGCTCATGGAAATTATCCCAGAACAAACCTTACAAGATGTCAGTTTCCCAGAACTGAAAATCCGGGTAGAAATCTGATATACGCAAACTGTAATTCAGCTCCATAGGCATACAATTTCTGAGTGCAATTTGCTGAGAAGAAACAAAAGGATTGCCCAGCTTAATATCATTTAGTAATTTTTATGTCACAGATAAAAAGACAGATTCATTCTTTAAATTTCATGAAAAAAAGCGTCAGCGATCTATTACATAATTTTTATGCTTTGCTGAACAATTTTTGAGGACAGAACACATAAGGAGAATTTAGATCAATTTAAACAATGTGACAGACAAACAGAAGATATGTGGAAAGAAGCGTCTGACATTATTTGAAGAGTAAAACCGCAAGCTACAAATTAAAATTAATTCTACTTGAAATCTTGTATTAGATGAAACAGATAAAAGCACCATGCCATAAAAACCGATCACCTTGGTAGCCAAAGAATAGAGGTGAGATGAAAGCTATACTGCAAAGCACAACAGCACTGACTTAAAGATTACTAAAACAATTTTCTGCTATTCGTTAGATGCTAATTGCTGGGAAGCGGTGAAGGAGGATTCTTCAATAAGAAAGAGAAATGTCTGAAATGCAATTAATAAGCTCCCAATATAATGCTGTAAGAAAGCAAGAGTAATATGACCTACAATGTGTAAATCAAAACATTTGCAATAGGGAAGTTGCTCATTAGTGGCAGGAACAGAAAGCCAGCCCTGAAGAGCCTGCCTCTGCACAGCACTGCCACGAAGCCAGGGGATCACCTCAGGTGCTGGACTTCCTTGTTCCTGCCTTCTTGTTTCTGATCACATCCTTAGTCGTAAGCAAAGTTAGGCAGAGATGCTTATTCTGTCTGTGCGATTCCTTACTCAAGACCTAACTTTGTCTTGATTTCAGGCTTTGCAGCTTACACTACTTCTCTGTGCCAGACACTAAAGGTCATTAATCCCAGCCATTAAATTCCCTAACCTTAACCCCTTGATGGTTGTGGATACTAGACTTCTTGGTGAAATGCAATCTCTTCAAGCATGTAACCCTGCAAACTTATTTTTTTAATCCTGGATGTCCTGTTTGTATCATTTGAGGAAGTAAAAAGGCTTAGCAAATGGAATCAAAAAGCATTGACAGCCAAAGCCATTTCTCTAGTGTCATGCATTTTCTGCCCGAATGCACACTCAGTATTTGAAGAGTAATATATTTATGCAAATAATTTTGTTAAAAGCAGCCCTATGAACTTACAGTCTTATGCAGTCATGAAGAAAAAGTTAGTGGTTAAGCAATTTTTTAGTTTCAGTTTGCTTAATATAAAAAGTTGGAAAATTGTAAATGACAACAAATATTACTTAAGAGTAGGGGATGCTTCTTATTTGTCAGGTGTCTGGCTGGTCAGAATAGACATGCCATACACCAATTAAATGTGTCTGTTTACAAATATAATGTTAACCAGTGGGCTAGCATGTGACTAATTAGACTTATTGTAGCCGTTGTTCTGCACTTTAGCCAGCATTATTGCTATCTGCAAAATTTGAATTTGCACAAGAAAAAAGTTAAAATGTCCCTGTGATATAAGAATTGCTGATTTTCTGATCTCTTCTTCCCTTGGGATTATTCTGGTTTAGACTAAAGTGTACCACAGATAGTGACCCAATACAATCACTGAAGCTATTCAGTTCTTTATCAATCATTTTTCTTCTCATACTCAGTTCCATTTATCACATCTCAAAGATGAGCATCCTAAGATTTCCCAGGAGTAGCTAGAAAAGGTATGTTTAGAGGTCGCTGTATTACAAATGAATACACCACCACCTAAAAAATAAAAATCAGTTATAACAATAATCCAGAGAGGTTACAAACCATAATGCTCTTTTCTCTCTCTCTCTTTTTTTTTTTTTTTCCTTTTGTTGGTTTGTACTCTCATCAAAAACAATAAGGAAACATTAATTTCTTCCTTTAGAAAGCTCCAAATTATTTTTCAGGCATTAATGCAATAGCTTTAATCACAGAAATGCAAAAAGGTATTTGGGGGGGTTTATTTTTATGGTGTGACTTTTGCAATGAGTATGTGATAAGTTATACCACAGAAAAATATGGGTGCAGAAAAGTAGTGGCCCATTACTAAAGGCAGACAAAAATTAATAACCAATACTTGCACCCAAAGGCAGAAAAGGAAACTTCAATCATTCAGTAAAAAACCCTTGTCTTCTGGCAACAAGTGCAAGTCTTATGACACTAGCTGTTCTTTATAGTTATTTGGATTAGACCAATATTTTTCCAGTTCATTTTGGAGGTCATGATACCAATGATGACTATGCTAACGATATTGCGCATCTTAATTAATATTTGCTAGTATTCGCAGCATAACCTTTCTTGGCCAAAGAATACATCTACTTTCAAATCTGGTTTTGATGTTAGAAATGCTAAATTGAAAATCTTTTTTATGTTCATAAGATATTAAGATTGAATCAAACACTGCTACACAGTTTGACACGTGAATTCTCTTCCAGGCTAATTTACTGTTACCTTCCACAAGAAGTTTCTTTATACAAGCTGTATAATAAAGATCAGTGTATCTACCTGTTACAGATGGCACCGTGAAGCTTAGCGAACCAGTATTCCTAACAGTCCTCCCTTTGGCATAGGAAAAATTAATAAATAAAAAATTACAATCTATTTTAATATCAGCTACAAACAAAGCTACTACCTCCTCAAAGCTAAGGAGTGCTAGTGCCTCTGCAGCTGGAATGAATGATGTAATGGAGACAAAAGTTGGACAGGTTTGTGATGGTCTGCCAGAGCCCTCACTGCAGTCCTGTCTGTGACCTCACACAAATTGAAGAATTTTCCTGAGCCTCAATTCCCTACCTGTATAACAGGAATATCAAAATACTCATAAATATATATTGAGAAGAGAAACATCTAAATCTCGGCTGAAAATCTCTAACAATCACTATATGCAGGGAGAAATATTTTATGAGACTTTTGTTATATGAGAAAATTTTACCTGGACAAAAAAAAAAAGAAAAAGAAAAAAGCTTGGAAAAAGTTCAATAAAAACCCAAAAGTAGTCATTAAAAAAAATAAAGTTTGAGATTTTTGGTCATTAATGACAGTCTCTCTGCAGTACATAACTGTGAAGGTGAAAAGCAGGAGATGCAGAAAAAGGCCCCATCCAAGACTGGCTGAGCAAGCTGAAGATGTTTGTTTTGTAGAAATGCTTCCATTAATCAAGTTGATTCAAGCAAGGAGGGGCTTCAAGTCAGGCCCAACGGGGCATATGAACAGTAATTAAATTACTCTCTTTGGCAATAGAAGACACCACCGAGTCTTTCCAGCCAATCTGAGCCTCTAATTATGTATGAAGGTTTTCCTACCGCAGGTTGACATTCAGTGTCTTTCAAGTCAACTAGGAATTACAAATGACCTTGCAAAGTACAAGCTCACATTTAAAACTTTTCTGTTTGGAGAGTTTTCTCTATAGGTTTTCTGATAAATTTCTTTAACTGGCCGTTTTTGAAAGAAACAAAGGTACCTTTACTTGTTTTTAAATAAAACAAATACATAGAATTCAAGTTACATTATATTACTCTTCACATCTGCTGAATCTTTGAAAGTTTATTGAAATTGCTCTGAATTTACAAATCCTTCAAAATTAAATTTGTTCCTTATACCCTATCCCTATATTTGATCTGAATATTATGGTTGTCATTGAAGTATCCCGAGAACCCAGACATATCTCTCAACTAGATTACTTTTCACTTCACCTGCCATCCACAAATTCTATAAGCATACAGTATATACCATTACAGCCAATTTCAATATAGCCAACATGCTTCATTACTAGCTTATTCTCTCTGTCTTATAGCATCTACAATTCCTTAAACATGACTACAAAGCATTTAATATCCAGATTTATACTCCCTGTGAGTACACAGACTCTTGAGGGTTTGTGGTGGACTTCAGATGAGCTGAGCTTTCCAGAGCTCTGCTGCTAACTTCCTGCCATGGGCAATTGACCATGATGGAAGTTTCAGAAGAACACAGCAGCTAGCTGTTGCCTCTTAACTTTTCTGGTTTCTTTTCACAGAAAAAGTCTGTATGAATGAGGTTAGCCTGTTGACTAAACAAAACAGTCTTACCTATATGGGCAGGCTTTAAGGGAATCAACTCATATGGCTACAGGGTGAATGTCACCAAATTATAGTCACTTCCAGCCCCATTCAAATATGCCGAGAGGAAACCTTTGCCTACCAATAACATGCATCTCTACAAGTTACTCATCATTGATCGTAACACTTTCTGCTTAGCCAGTTCCACCCTGGTCATGCCTATGTTGTAGCCTTATCTGTATTTCTTATCAGCAGAGCTGCTGCTCGTACATAAACTGAAGCTGTGCCCTCCGTTACTATAACAGCTACAAAAGACAAATGTCTCAATACAATTTATTCTCAAGTTATTCTCCATTCTTATACCTTAATAAAACTAGGTGAAGTAAAGCTCTGTTCAAAAAATACAGAAAAATCACTGCTTGCACAGGAAAAATACAAACAAACAAGCAAACAAAAAAAACCCTAATACTTAAGAAGAACTATCCTTAAAGTACAATTAAGGAAGGAGCTAAAGCCAAGTAAAAATTAATTTTAAAAAAATCCTCTGACACCACATGAATTTGCAATGCAACATAACCTTCTCATGCTGCAATATTACATGGTAGATGTTAAACTGAAATTCCTTAAAAATACCTACAATGTGATCTCATTTGCAGGTGCTGATCAGGAATTTTTATCTTAGATCTAATCTGCAGTATTCAGTATAGATGAATTGTTGGCGTTCATAAAATGAGAAAATACATCCATTCGTATCTTTCAACAAGTTCAGTAACATATCGTGCATGACCCCAATAAGTCACAGTTGTCAGTCTTCAGCCTCCAACTGAATCTCTTTCTCCTATAGACACATTTTTCTGTCATTTAAATATTTATCTTTTCCATTGACCGAAGCTACCATGACTATCTACTACGTATTTGTTATCAACCTAAAAGAGATTTTAGGTATCTATAAAGAAAATCACTAAATTATGATGAGAAAAACATGGACAGGTAACTAAGGATAAGTCTCATCTCTATTTGCGCTTTCCAAAACTTTTCTCTGCTTCAGGAATTCCAGTCAAAATTTAAAGATACTTTCTAGACAACACCTATTTATTTTAAAATAGTTAGCTATAATATACACCTATCTACTCACATATATTTGTGTCTACATTTTTTATATATGCTTATTTTAAAAGTCCTACTTAAACAGGAAAAATATTTGATGATTTAGCCTGCCCGTGTTATTTCTGGGCCAAAACGACAGTTTAGCAAGGCTTAGTTTGCTTTATAAACAGCTTTTCTTGTATCAATCTCCATCTGTCTTCTGGGAAGCAGTGACATGTGGTAGGGAAGATCCCGGTCCTGTGATTTCCATTCATAAATTCTCATTGCTTCAGGCTCTAGATGAAATGAACAGTTTGATGAATGCTCATGAAGATGTGTTAAGTAGGAGAATGATTCAGCATTCCTTTTCTGCGTGGGCAGAAATCTTTATCTTCCAGAGCTCTTCAGAAAGAGAGATATCATACTATTGTATTTGCTCTTCACATGACTAAATTCAGCCTCCATAAATAAGATCCAGCCTCAAAAGGCACTTAGAGTAAGAGGTAGGAGGAATGATAAACTCAAGGGCAGAAAGATTAAGTGAAAGGTTCAACAGAAAGCTGGGAGACCTGCCACTGAAATAATTATGCTTATTTTGACAGATTAAGTATTCATTTTTGCTGTTCCTTGCACATGTTTTAAATCATCTTTGTAAAATATTTCCCACACTGTCAGATTCCCAGGATTTCTGCAGCCCTGCTCCTTTCCTCCTGTATCAAACCCTAACTAAGAGGTGAGCAGAGAGCCAGCAACAAAGCACTGCTTCAGGCTGGGCAGTACATACGTGCAACAAGGGAATATCCCACTCAAAATACCCATTGACAAAGAGTCTTACAGTTCCATCTCTTAAACAAAACCTTCAAATGATCCAGGGGTACCACAACCACCCTGGAGTGGCTTCTGATGTGGTTTTAGACAAAAAGAGCCTCTTCATGTGACATGATTTGCTGACATGAGGCTGGAGGAACATTAAACCACCTTGATGGACACCCCCACTCCACCCGCCATTTATGTTAGTGCTTAAGAGTCTGAGGCTGGAAAAGCTTTCAAAATGTACAGAGAAGTTCCAGTTCCAAATATAAAAGAGCCCAACAGGAGAAAGAGAAAGCAAGCAGCACATGGTTGCAGGAATTCACTGAGAAAACACAAAGAGAATATCCAATATGTCGGCTAAAATCAAAGGTCTTGTTTTTTCGGCACGGATACGCCGATATAGCGACAATGTAATCTGGCATATGCGGACAGAACTCTACGACAGACGCCCCAACAAAATTTCCCTCCAAAAGAAAGGGTGTGGTTGGAAGGGAAGGATATTAGAAAGTGTGACAATAATAAGGCTGTGCAACTTTTAGTACCTAGTTAAAATATACTTTAACAGCAGATCAATGTCAGAGGTTGTTAAATACAAAGCATCAGCTGATTTGCTATTAAATTTGAGTGCTGTTGACAGGTACTTAGGCAGCTGAGGGCTGGAAAAGAAGGGCGTTAAGTTTTCAAAGGAAGATGAGAGAACCTATGCAATAAAATGCAACCTTTTCCTAACATTAATCATGATGTATCTTCTGATGGAGAAGCCCTAGAGTGAATTTGAATGCCACCTTGCTTTACTGAAATAATTGATTTAAGTAATCTAAGACTCATACAAAGCATACACTGTACATGACCCAGACAGCAGGAAAACTCGGAAATTGCCAAGCTGCTTTCTCCAGTGCTGACTCTACAATTTCTAATTAGGGGGAAAAGAAACAGCATTTTGCAAATAGTTGTTCTTAGGCTGGGACCCTACTTGTAACTAAAGGTTCTCCTTTTGTTTCCATTTGAATCTTCCCAGGGCATGCTCAGCTCCCCCAGTTCAGAGGAGCACATTTCCAGATAGCATTACGGACTCTTTCCTTTGGCAAATTAACAAAGCAATTTTCACCAAGTGAGCACAAGTGCTGTAGAGTCCCACGGCACTGGGGATCAACACCACTTCAGTATAAACCTTCAGCAACTCAAGAGAGGATTGCTCTGCTATAGCATGTGAGTCACTCCAATAAGCTTTACAACTATCTGTCTAATTTTGAAAAATAAGTTGGTATTTCTTAATTAATTTTTTTTTTTAATTTGAGGGGGGAAAATTACATTCTGTGTAATTGATGACAAATTCAATTTGTCATTTTGATATTCTCAACAAAACGTTTTATATTACTTGTATCAAAGTATTTTTACTTCTGCCTTGACAAATTCTAATTGAAATAATTTTTAGGCATTTGAGATAAACAGACATTAAGAATAATAGCAGAAGTCATGTCCACTTAATATATATTCAGGTATACTGACTTTGAGAGCAGAAGCCTTTTGAAGCCTTCAGTACAGTTAACACTACCGTTCAGTCACACACAGAATACGTTTGATACCAGCAAGAGAGGATCTTTAACAAGCAAATGCTAACGTCAGGGTTTAGAACAGCAGTTGCACAAGTTTAGGTTCCGGGAGTTATTCAGCTGTGAAGGGTTTTATTTGCTTGATCCTGTTTATTTCTACAATATCCAATATTACAACCCCACAGCAGTTCAGAAGTACTGTGCCTGCTGCGGTATTTGCTCTTGTGAGAAAATTTCTCCAGGTGGCTCTCCTTAATGAGATTTTCCTTTGGGTTATTATTGTTTTCTTTCCCCAGTTTCTTATGGTTATCAAACATAGTTTAATTTCTCTCTCTTTTTACTAGTGATCCATGAATATTTATTTAACAAGACTATTTGTATTTAAAAAAAATAATTCACCAAACTTATTCCAAAACATACTTTGGAACATACACATTGCTAAGATAGCTTTTCATAGCAGAACTTAAACTTATATTAAGCTGAGATTCAAGTTTTCAGCTCTAGTGTTCATTAGAAAGAGGAAAATAATTTTCCAGTCCTAGAAATAAACCCATGGGAAAACAACATGGACAGACTGGAAGTGATGGGCTGAAGCCAGTGGAAGGGGTTCAATATGGCCAAGTGCTGAGTTCTGTGCTTGGGCCACACCAGCCCCATGCAGTGCTACAGACCTGGGGAAGAGTGGCTGGAGAGCTGCCCCACAGAAAAGGGCCTGGGAGTGCTGGTCAACTGTCGGCTGAACATGAGCCAGCAGTGTGCCCGGGCGGCCAAGGCAGCCAGCAGAATCCTGGCCTGTATCAGGAAGGACAAAGTGAGTAGGACTCAGGAAGCGATTGCCACCCTCTCCTCAGCACTGGTGAGGCCNCCATTTATGTTAGTGCTTAAGAGTCTGAGGCTGGAAAAGCTTTCAAAATGTACAGAGAAGTTCCAGTTCCAAATATAAAAGAGCCCAACAGGAGAAAGAGAAAGCAAGCAGCACATGGTTGCAGGAATTCACTGAGAAAACACAAAGAGAATATCCAATATGTCGGCTAAAATCAAAGGTCTTGTTTTTTCGGCACGGATACGCCGATATAGCGACAATGTAATCTGGCATATGCGGACAGAACTCTACGACAGACGCCCCAACAAAATTTCCCTCCAAAAGAAAGGGTGTGGTTGGAAGGGAAGGATATTAGAAAGTGTGACAATAATAAGGCTGTGCAACTTTTAGTACCTAGTTAAAATATACTTTAACAGCAGATCAATGTCAGAGGTTGTTAAATACAAAGCATCAGCTGATTTGCTATTAAATTTGAGTGCTGTTGACAGGTACTTAGGCAGCTGAGGGCTGGAAAAGAAGGGCGTTAAGTTTTCAAAGGAAGATGAGAGAACCTATGCAATAAAATGCAACCTTTTCCTAACATTAATCATGATGTATCTTCTGATGGAGAAGCCCTAGAGTGAATTTGAATGCCACCTTGCTTTACTGAAATAATTGATTTAAGTAATCTAAGACTCATACAAAGCATACACTGTACATGACCCAGACAGCAGGAAAACTCGGAAATTGCCAAGCTGCTTTCTCCAGTGCTGACTCTACAATTTCTAATTAGGGGGAAAAGAAACAGCATTTTGCAAATAGTTGTTCTTAGGCTGGGACCCTACTTGTAACTAAAGGTTCTCCTTTTGTTTCCATTTGAATCTTCCCAGGGCATGCTCAGCTCCCCCAGTTCAGAGGAGCACATTTCCAGATAGCATTACGGACTCTTTCCTTTGGCAAATTAACAAAGCAATTTTCACCAAGTGAGCACAAGTGCTGTAGAGTCCCACGGCACTGGGGATCAACACCACTTCAGTATAAACCTTCAGCAACTCAAGAGAGGATTGCTCTGCTATAGCATGTGAGTCACTCCAATAAGCTTTACAACTATCTGTCTAATTTTGAAAAATAAGTTGGTATTTCTTAATTAATTTTTTTTTTTAATTTGAGGGGGGAAAATTACATTCTGTGTAATTGATGACAAATTCAATTTGTCATTTTGATATTCTCAACAAAACGTTTTATATTACTTGTATCAAAGTATTTTTACTTCTGCCTTGACAAATTCTAATTGAAATAATTTTTAGGCATTTGAGATAAACAGACATTAAGAATAATAGCAGAAGTCATGTCCACTTAATATATATTCAGGTATACTGACTTTGAGAGCAGAAGCCTTTTGAAGCCTTCAGTACAGTTAACACTACCGTTCAGTCACACACAGAATACGTTTGATACCAGCAAGAGAGGATCTTTAACAAGCAAATGCTAACGTCAGGGTTTAGAACAGCAGTTGCACAAGTTTAGGTTCCGGGAGTTATTCAGCTGTGAAGGGTTTTATTTGCTTGATCCTGTTTATTTCTACAATATCCAATATTACAACCCCACAGCAGTTCAGAAGTACTGTGCCTGCTGCGGTATTTGCTCTTGTGAGAAAATTTCTCCAGGTGGCTCTCCTTAATGAGATTTTCCTTTGGGTTATTATTGTTTTCTTTCCCCAGTTTCTTATGGTTATCAAACATAGTTTAATTTCTCTCTCTTTTTACTAGTGATCCATGAATATTTATTTAACAAGACTATTTGTATTTAAAAAAAATAATTCACCAAACCTATTCCAAAACATACTTTGGAACATACACATTGCTAAGATAGCTTTTCATAGCAGAACTTAAACTTACATTAAGCTGAGATTCAAGTTTTCAGCTCTAGTGTTCATTAGAAAGAGGAAAATAATTTTCCAGTCCTAGAAATAAACCCATGGGAAAACAACATGGACAGACTGGAAGTGATGGGCTGAAGCCAGTGGAAGGGGTTCAATATGGCCAAGTGCTGAGTTCTGTGCTTGGGCCACACCAGCCCCATGCAGTGCTACAGACCTGGGGAAGAGTGGCTGGAGAGCTGCCCCACAGAAAAGGGCCTGGGAGTGCTGGTCAACTGTCGGCTGAACATGAGCCAGCAGTGTGCCCGGGCAGCCAAGGTAGCCAGCAGAATCCTGGCCTGTATCAGGAAGGACAAAGTGAGTAGGACTCAGGAAGCGATTGCCACCCTCTCCTCAGCACTGGTGAGGCCCCATCTCGAGTGCTGTGTCCAGTTTTGGGCCCCTGACCATAAAAAAGACATTGAGGGGCTGGAGCAAGTCCAGAGAAGGGTAACGGAGCTGGTGAGGGGGTCATAAGCAGAAGTCTTATGAGGAGAGGCTGAGGGAGCTGGGGTTGTTGAGCCTGGAGAAGAGAAGGCTGAGGGAAGACCTTATCACTCTCTGCAACTACCTGAAAGGAGGGTATAGAGAGGTGGGGGTCAGTTGCTCTTCTCAAGTCACAGGTGATGGGACAAGAGGAAATAGCCTAAATTTGCACCAGGGGAGGTTTTTACATTGAAAGGGTTATCAACCATTGGAACAGGCTGCCCAAGGAAGTGGTTGAGGCACCATCCTTGAAGGTATTCAAAAGATGAGTTGACATACTGCTTAGTGTCATGGTTTAGTGATGGGTTGTTGTTTTTTATCAGAGTTAGGTTGATGGTTGGACTAGATGATCTTAAAGATCCTGTCCAACCTAGACAATTCTATGATTCTATGAAGCAACAATTACATCAGAGAAACTTCACTGAAAAATGTTTTGCATTTCATCTAAATAGATAGCTTTCTTACAGAGTGCAAAAATTTTTTTGTATTGCCCTGTGACAGAATGAAGCTGCTGATGCAGTGTTTGACATCTCTGAGCAGCACAGCAGCTAAGTTTAAGCGAGCTTAGTGATACCTTTTTCCAGCAAGCAATTTTATATCAATTTTACTAAATTATGTACTGGGAAGGAGTAAAAATGATTAAACTTAAATGTCAAGTAAAGGTTAATTCAATACTGCAGAGCACACTGTAAGACTATGTATTCTAGGAAAGAAAACTGAATTTCTTCATTGTGTGTTCATTGTACACAGTGAAGGATTTAAGATATTTTGTGTTTTATACGGTAAGAAACAAAAGACTTTCTAGATCTCTTCTGACTTGACTAAAAAGAGACAACATTAAACATGTTTCAAAAGACAATTGTGAGTTAAAATGGGTTAAAATTAGTTGAGTTCTAGAGAGAAACCTGAGCCAAGTCTTGGTGAGCTGGAATTGATGCAGCACTTGAGAGGTTTATGACAAGGTGAAGTTTTCCCTAGGCAGCAAATGAAACCGTAATTCATTTGTGCTGGAGAGAAACCCAATGGTGCCATCTTACAAATGCCATCTTACTGAGAAAAGACCGTTTTCCATTAAAAATAAGGCCTAGAAAACCTCTCAGAAGTTTCAGCATTATCCTTTGGTATCATCTGAGATAAGCTGTGGCCTAGTGGACAAATTGCTCAGGGATACCGAAAAACTCTTCTCTCGTTAACCTCTCACCTCCTACCTAGGTGCATTCACAGACAATTTATAGCCATTTGTGCTGCTGTCATTTTCCCTGCAATTCTCCCTGTATTCGGGGTTGATTCCCTTCACACGTCTGCAAAGGTCAGGTCACAGGATTTTTCTCTGGCCAGAAACATAATCCTACCCAGCTTAACACCAAAATACTACAAATAACATTTAGAAGCAGTCTGTACTGGAATAATTTATCACAAAATTAATGATGGATGATAATTTTATTAGACAATGCATTTTAATTAACATTTGAAAAGATGCCAAACACAAGGTAAGATTAAAGCTAAAAGAAATAGCTTCATGCACACATACCATTTCTTATCTTGTAGTTTGAAGTACTACAAAAATCTCAGGTTGAATGTCTTCTCTTTTGGCAAACACATCTATCAAAATGGCTACTTTCCATTTTCTACCACTTGGAAACTATTACTTTTCACACCAATTTTCCCTCCAATTCAGAAGTGTTGAACAGTGTTCACGACATTCAAGTAAAAATCCTTTGAATCCAGCACAGGTAAGATATTCGTTCATCTTCCCAGAGGAAAGTTACATTCAGTGAGAGGAAGATGAACCTCATTGCACTGCTCCTCTGGAGGCTCTGCCAGGGAAAGAAACATGGAGACCAAGAGGGAAAGGTGCCGGGGCCTCAAGAAGGAAGTTTGACTCAGGACTGCTCCTTAAATGCTCAGCGTCATGGCATTCAGTTCATCTGTGATGAATACTTTGAAGCATTCTCCTTGTGATAACAGCTACATAGTTACATGGTCTCACGACAAAAACGCACATCAATAAACATACTGTAAGCAAGTTGCTGAGTGTTTTGAATAAGATCGTAATATTCTTGCTTGTAGATGCATAATGAAAGAGACCTTCAAAAGAGAACTTTTATGGCTATGGAAAAAAATGAATGGGGAGATGGAGGAAAGGAATATCTTTAAGTCATTCGAGCAGAATTCCCGTTAACTCCTTGGGCGTTTCTAAATTCAACCCAACTGCCATGTACTTTGGCTTAAGCCAAGAGAAAAGCATAAAATCAAAAATATTCAAAACCAAAACAAGTCTGAACATAGATACTGCAAAGCTCCTGCGCACTCTCAGTCTCAAAGTACCCAAAATTGTGTTCTTACCACCTGGCCTATCCCACCAATAGCCCAGATACACAGCTGGAAGTTTTCTCCTATAACATTTTCATAATGCAGCGCTATACTATAAACTGCATGGCCTCCCATCAAGATAAAAAAATATCTTCTGAACAAATTCAGTTTTTATAACACCTTTAGAGTATTAATTTTGATGAGTGATTATATTTACATGAAACTTCCTTTCCCCCCCTATTATTTCTTAGAGATTTTGGTTATTTCTGTTCTGCATTCTTAGTTTCCTAATTCTGCTTTTGGCAAGAACTCTGGGAGGTCCATGGGGTTGCATACTCACACTTAGAGAACCTGCATAACAGGAGGTAATAACAAGCTGCTATCGCTAGACCCCTTATATGTCTGGACCCTTAAGAGAAGTTTCTGGACATGGATTAGATGAACTTGTTCACATTTCTTCACTGAATAGGAGGGGGAGTTAAAAAAAATAATCCAAAAAAAGTTACAGGATGTACAGAGCTGGGTATATTAAAAAGAGTAAAGCCTTAAAAATTCCTTAATGCTGACCAGACTGTGTGCAGAGGGTAGCAGCATGCAGGAACAAACAGAATATCTCATTACATTGAACTTCCAGAAAATCTTTCAATGCCATACAATTAAAAGAACCACACCTGTTCCACACCTGCGTCTACAGACTTCTTGGAGCTACACGACACAAGATGGAGTGAGCCTGCCCTCTACAACAGAGAAGCCTTCCACGCTGACACATTGTTGTCAAAGGGTCAAATCTCAGTTTGGTGAGCAAGTTTTAAACCAAGCAGCTCTTCCTTGTGGATAAAGCATATTGGTCCGAGTTGAACTGCATGGTCAGCCAAACCTTTGTGGTCTTCATGGAAAAAAAAGCTGGAAATAGCTGGATCTTTAGTCACAAGATGGCTAGGTAGTTCCTAAGAGGAATATGTGGACATGCCTTGGATTTTAAGAAGAGTCACCACTGAGAGGGCCCTTTGAAACATGGTGTACTCGAAGTGCACGGAAACTAGTAAGTTAGACTGAAGTTCTCATGTAGAATGAAATATTATAGAAGCAGGCAGTCATCATAATCTATTTACTACCCAAACACTGAGTTGGGATCAAACTAACTCACCAGGCAATTATTATTACTTTGAATAAAAAGTTTTCTTTATATTTTAGTTTTAGAGGTGCTACCAATTGCTTAGAAAAATCACACTTTAAAATTAACAAGGAGCATATACTTTCTATTCCTTCAGAAAATGAAACTCATGAAACAGTACTAAGATTTCCATCTATTCATCTTAAGATGATAATTTCAAGAATACCATCAGTTTTTGGCCTTTTTTGTATGCCCTTTTGACATTTAAATTAGAACCCAGTATGTCATGTTTTTCATATTTAATATTAATACAGTCAACATTTTGACTTATTTTGCATCTTAATTGCTCTCTTTGTAATTCTAATGTGAAATAAAACCAATAAACTCCTAATTATCAAGATGTATGATGGAAACATACCTACTGGAGAATTAATTCCCAACAAGATGAATTCAATGAAATGATGCTATGGGTTTTTGCAAAAGCTATGAATTAGTAACACCTTTGAAAACACTGGGTTTTGTTTGGTTTTATAAAGTTAAAGAGAGTCAGAATATGCTCTCTAATAACCAGGACAATGGGTAATGCAAACCCAGTTTCTTGATCTTTTCCATTTCAGCAAAGATGTGGTAAAGATGAGTGTGAAAAGCTTTCTCTTTCTCATGTCTACATAAGCACCTCTGAAGGTCAAGGGAGCTCTCAGCAATGCATCAGCAAGCCTTAATTACCATCTGAGATACATGTCAATACTTGCCCATTCAAGAGGGAGACAGAATCAGCTCTATATGATCATAGAATGGTTAGAGTTGGAAGGGACCTCAAAGATCATGGAGTTCCAAGCCACCTGCCATGGGCAGGGACACCTCCCACCAGATCAGGTTGCTCAAAGCCCCATCCAGCCTGGCCTTGAACACTTCCAGGGATGGGGCAGCCACAACTTCTCTGGGCAACCTGTTCCAGTGCCTCACCACCCTCACACAGCAAAGAATTTCTTCCTAATATCTAATCTGAATCTCCCCTCTTCCAGTTTAAAACCATTACCCTTTGTCCTGTCACTCCCTTCCCTAACAAAGAGTCCCTCTCCAGCTCTCCTGTAGCTCCCTTCAGATCCTAGAAGGCTGCTCTAAGGTCTCCCCGGAGCCTTCTCTTTTCCAGGCTGAACAGCCCCCGCTCTCTCAGCCTGTCCTCACAGCAGAGGTGCTCCATCCCTCTAATCATCTTCGTGGCCCTCCACTGGACCCGTTCTAACAGTTCTATGTCCTTTCTCTGTTGAGGACTC
>VZRU01010172.1:10990-104791 GCA_013398155.1 Pedionomus torquatus | reverse complement strand
AAAAAAAAAAGGGGCAGACCTGTTTCATTCCTGCTTGCAGAAATGTACAATTGGCCTTTCCAAAGGTGGCTTTCCTTGTAATAGGGGAACCTCAAGACTTTCAGGGCTGTCTTTAGGCTTCCAGCATTAGTTCCTGGCTGCAGCCAGGGAAAGAGCATGGGACATATAGCATGTGTGCATCATCCAAGTTCAGCCACTGCAAAGCACCTCCTTTAATTTACTTGTCTGTACCCAGCTTTTGATAAGGATGTGATTTTTTAAATTTAATACTTCATTTGAAATGTATCCTGTTTATTGCTATACAGAGGTATAATTCAAGGATAATTCAAGATATATCATAATGACTTCTTCCTAGCAGGCCACATAGACATTTCTCAAGGCAAAATGTGCAGTAACCATTTTTGAGTAACTTCCCTTTTCTTCTCTGGTATTTCACAGGACCAGCAGGGACTGGTGACTGAATGAAGGAGGTAAATTAAAAGTTAAAATGTTCTCCAGATGTAAAGGAGAATGGCTTTAATAGAAAACTTCTCCATTCTAGCTAAAGCTAACGTATACATATCATGCTGCTATGTTTTACCCTTCACCTTTGCAAACTATCTCAATGAAGAAAAAGAAAATATAAACAAAGTCCCTGAAAAATATTGCCATTTAAAAAAAAAAATTAGAATCACAGTGATCTTTTCTTCAACAAAAGAAGCAAAACAGATCAAAACCAGCTAGTGTCTTTGGTCTTATATTGGAAAAATCATAGCCTTTCAGCTCTGTGGAATATTCCACAGGAAGGTAAATTGTCCTCCCCACTCACTTACTTAGGCTCTCATTCAGTTCTAGGCTATCAGGCACACAGCCTACATAGATTATGAATTTACCAAATAAACAACACCACCTTTTGTTCTGTGTGAATACAGATTTATTGCCTTTATGTGATGGCTGCAGGTTTTTAAGCTACTGTCAGATTTAATTTATGAAAAGGCAAGCAAACATGATCTCTGGGTTCATTTGCTTGTGTCACTGCCTATCATTTACTCTACAGGACACTCCTGTACCCTCACCTTTGCCATTCATAGCAGAAAATCTGTAGATATAAAGTCTTGAAATGATGCTTGGAAACACTGAACAATTATAACAGCCATATAAAAAAGGCAAATAGTAGTTAAAGATGTTGATTGATAGAAGTTCTCATTTCAAGCTGAAATGGTACATTGTGAGAATTTGACAAATATCACTTCTTAACACAGCCTTTGTTGCTTATATTCAAGGAAGATAAAGCAAGGCAAACTCCATTCTAAGTTGCAGAATATGAAATTAATTTTCAAATGAGATGAAAATACAGAAATTTATAGCACACTAGGATTAAAAGTGCTTGAATGGGTGATATTTTTAGAGTTATGCGTGCGCTTGCAGCTAGGTAGGAAACAAGGTGAAGGTAATCATACACCTGACACTCAGTGCAGTGAATCACAAGGAAGCAATTGTGTTTCTCACTGGACGAGCATAACTCTTATTTAGTTTATTGACTTAATGACCACCATCACTTAACATATTGCATATTTTCTATTATTAAATAAGATTGTTTAAATATTTTTTCTTTTTCCAGTTGATATATCTTGATTTATACGAACTACCAACAGCTTTCATCTCTTTGGGTGCCAGTTGTCTACAACACATCAAAATGAATTATATGATTCTGTGTAATTATTCAGTTAAATAAAAGAAAATCATGTTTGACCAAATGTCCTAATGTCTTGCAGCAACATCAGAACAGATATTATCACTAGCACTCAATGGCTGTTGATTAACATAATGCAAGAATGACATAAAAACAATGTGTGGGGTTCCAGGAGGTTGCACTAAAACAGCTGCTGAGGTTATGCTTTGGTTCCTTCGCAATATGGCCACTAGTTTGGTGATGAAATCAACCTAACACATTAACATACATATTTCTTTAAAAGATACAGATCCTTAAGATACCACAAACATATTTTCAGAACAGAAGCCCTCCCCCTTCCCTTGTCCTAATTGTTTAGGCATCCCACTGCTCCAATATGCATTGTTTTTCCACTAGTGATATTTAATGAACAAGTGATCACAACATCCATAAGACGATATTTGTCTCTATTAGCATCAAGACTCAAACCTTTATGAAGCTAGTACCTCAACCTCTGAAATCCCAAATTCACTCCCCTGCTTTAGTTTGTGCCCTGAAAGCTACCCTAAGTACATGTAGATTACACCAGCTCCTCCTCTCCTCAAACACACACCAATGCCTCAAGGTCAAGAAAAGCTTAAAGGAGGATCCAGAAAAGGGACCTGGAGGTCCTGGTGAACAACAAGCTCAATGCGAGTTGTGAGTGTGCTGCTGCAGCAAAAAAAGCCAACAAGATGCTGGGTTGCATCACCAGCAGAAATAAAGAAGTCATTATCCCACTCCACTCAGCACTTGTCAGGCCATACCTGGAACATCATGTTCAGTTTTAGTCCCTGCTAGAGCAAGGAATATGTGGACAGACTGGGGAGGGTTCAGAAGGGCCACCAAGATGATCAAAGAACTAGGAAGCCTGCCATATGTGAAAAGGCTGAGAGAATTTGGTTTGTTCAGCTTTGTGGCTTAAGGGAGACTTTATCATCATCTTCCTGTATTTAGCCTGTATTGGCTACAAAGAAGATAGAGACTCCCTTTTTACAAGAAATAAAGAAGAACAGATACAGTAAGCAAAGAGCCTTGGAAAGTTAGCAGCTATAAAAGTGAGAATATAAATTGGCCTAAGAAGACAGGAAGCAGAGGGGAGGAAATCAAGACCTGACAGACTGCAGTCAGTCCTCCTTGTGGTCAGTGTTTCTCCTTGGAAGCTGTTCCCAAGATACCCTGTCAGCTGCCTTGATAAAAAGAGAAGCTCCCTGTACTCCTGACAACATCTTGTTACTTAAACTCAGTTTTACTTGTGTGGAAAGTTACAATGCAAAACCCAAAGATTTTGTGGTAGACTCCACATGGAACTTGGAGGAGGTGCACAGATTTTCACATGGAGGTGCTTGGAATCAGACACCAGGCTGCATATTCGTGGCAAAAAATAAGCGCTTCAGTTGCAACCAATAGCTGCATACCTTAGGCTCTTTTAACAAGCAGTTGTCTAACCAGAGAATTCTTCATATATTATGACTGGTAAATTGCGTATGAAACAAATGTATCTTTTGTGTCTCAATAGGCAGAGCTATTTCTCAAAAGAAACAGAGAACAATTTCTACCTCACAGAATAGCAAATACGTTATCAGCCACATTTCTCATTTTAAGGACTTGTATGGGCAGAATTCCAGGATATCTTTTGGATTATTCTCAGGCTATCCACAGACAGATCACCTGGAACCCAACCACATTATGCCAAGTATTTTCTGTTGGACAGTAACATTTTCTGACATACCCAAATTGTGTGCAGGTGGTATTTGAAAACTAAATGGAAAAGACCATAAGCACTACTATATATTACTTGGCATGCCCACAGAAACACACACTTGAAGAAGAGACAGCAGTATACCTGCAGGAAAAAAAAAAACAAAAACAACAAACAAAAATATCACAGATTTCAAGTGCTTACATCCAAGCAATAATGATAAATATCTCTATTTTTGACTTGAAATTATTCTCTAGTTTTTCCTTTTAAAAATAAATAAGTATATGTATACTTTTAAGTCAATTTATCTATTGTTTTTTAAATCCATTAGCGATGATGCACCTACAGTTGTCAGTCAGTGAAGAATACTCTTATATAAAAAGGTCAGAAAAGCAGTCTAAGCTGAAATTATCCCTTCATGTCAGAAACCACTATGAAACACATGAGAAAATTATATTTTCATCAGAGCTCTAAGAGATGGCTTATTTATCTTTATAGCATCTTCACTTAGAAAGCAGAAAAAGCCAGATCTTTAGCCAGTATAACTAAGCATGGCTCCCTTGAAACTAATGCAGTTCAACTGACTAATTACTGAGGGGATTCCACACCATACAGCAAACACACATTTTAGAAACAAACAAACATATTTGAACATAGAAACAAATATAGATAAAAGGCAGAAATTCCTAACTCTGTTTTTATACAGCATATAATACTCTGCTTAATGATCCATGGGACTAGCACAGAACTAAATTAACTAATGAAATATAATAAAGTAAATAAAGTAAAATAAAGTAAATAAAGTTTTCCTTAATTTTTCAAAATATTAAAATTGTATGCACTACTTCACGTCCAGCTAAAAGCAACTGGTTAAATTTGCACCAGTTTTTTCACTCCTTGCTTTCACCACAGATGGGTCAGTCCTCCCACATTTCAAAGCATCATTCAGTAGCATAGCAGACTTTCAGAGAAATCAACATAGATTAGATAGTCCTGTTTAACATTGCTCTACATTTTAAATTAAGCAACAGCTATGCTGTAGTTTTTAAAGACAGCTAACCCAGTGAAAAGAATTCTAGCAGGACACAAGCACCCTCATTCAATTCCTCTTATTTCAGGAAGTTTATAGGCATGTTTTCCCCTTCTCCTTCATAATCAACTCACATTCTTTTGTTGGATTGTCATTAGAAAAGGGTTCATATTTTTATCTAATATTATTATAATATAAAACTGTATATTGATATTCGGGTGCATATGTGTATAAAACTCTTCTTTTTTTTTTAAACACATCTATCTTCTTCCTGAGCAGTATTACAATGAAGATAAGTTTTTTATCAGTATTTCTTACCTATATTTGTCCTCCTGTTGCTTTTTATACCATATAGAGATTATTTTGTTATCCTCAATAACTGGATCTTCTGCATGTTTGTTTGTCTTCAACTTTTAATTGAAGGCATCTTAAATCAAAAATCAACAAAGAGGAAAAGGCAACAATTTGTAGCTGTAGCTAAAAATGTCAGCTTGGTGTCCAGAATGCTACTGTGCCTTTTTAAAAGGGATGGCATTGAACTCCTTCACCACAGTGACCATCTTGAACAGCACCAAGTGCTTTACACAGTGAATCCCAAGCTGATCCAGCCGTGACTCAATGGTAAGCTAATTGGGTCATCTATTCTGTTCAGCTGGTTTACAGTGCATCCTTTATAACCACTAAAGGAGTGCTTCCTCTCAAGCTGGTGAAACACTTCACGAGACCTGCAGAAGTCAGCAGCTACAAGGATAGTCATCTTCCTCAAGGATAGTCTGTAGCACAGTGGACAGAACGTACTTCTTCTAAGAGTTCAATATTTCTCTCATGAGGAAGAACAGAGACATATGCCCAACTCTTGCACATCCTTAACTGGCAGCACAGCCAAGGAAAGAGAATTACCATACACAGCTCTCCATCTTTAAAAATGATAGCTGAAATTTATGTTTACCCAGATCTACTAATATTTTCTGTTAACCAAAACCGCACTTTAGCAAGTTAAAAAAATCAGGTAAAATAAAAATCCCTGAGTGGTGTCTACCTGAGAGTCAAACTGTTGCTGGTGGAAAAGAACAAGCACCTCTTTGATTCCATGGAACTCAATCTGCTTGTAAACACAGTATCAAAAAAAGAAATGAAAAAACTTCACAAGCACCTGTGCAATCTCCAGAATAGGCACCAAAAATAACAAACTGGGCTTTGACTCGGGAAACAATTGGATTTCTAAACAATACAGAGTTTAATTGAAGGAAACATTTCATTTCCAAAACAAAGGAGGAAATTCATGGTAGATGTCTAAGCAAGACCTCCACAGCTGAGTCAGAAAAGGCTTCATTATCTGAAGTTTTCGTCTTATTATACTGGTATTTTACGTAATTAAGGTCTGCACCTGCAGCAATCTTACAATCACTGCAGTGATTAGTCCAGCTGTATTTATATTTTGTATAAAGTTGATTTTACTTCTGATTTCTTCTTTGCATTCCAGACTTGACAGTAAGTTTACTCCGCAGAATATGATTTGAATTGGATTTGAGGCTTTCAATTAAAATTAAACTACTAACAAACCATATTCAGAGAAAGACAAATTAGGAAAAGAGACATGTTAAGAACTGGCCTCAGAATCCTCATCTTGCAAGGATGACTCTGAAGAAACTGGGAAACCTATGAAAAAAGGTGGGATGCAGGAAAAAGAAGAAAGCACAGTTTAGGAAATCATTTAGCCATAACTACAAAAATGGCCTTGAAAACTTATCTTTAACATTTCCTTTTGGAAAACCAGTTTAAAAAAAATTATGAAGTGTACATCAGGAATAATATCCATGTGCTTATAAAATGCTTAACATAGAAATCCACATTGGATTAGCCACTATAGTAATATACAGGAGTCACAATCTTTGAACTATCTGATCTTTTCTAAGGTATGCAAGTGTTACAAAGGAAAGAATTTTTCTAGCAGCAACAACTTGTTATCTCCTCCAAAACAAGCAGAAATCTCTCAGGGAGCTGCAGTTCCCTGACAGTTCACTTCTGCCTCCTGATCATCTCCACATTTTGTATTGTAATTCTCCAATTTTTTTTCTTGATGAAAATAGAGTCTTTGGCCTAACTGCACAATATTTTTGTGTAATAGAATTGAAAACACCTATGATTAAATTTTTCAGTACATAAATTCTTCATTGTCATAAGTCTTCAGGATCAGCAGCAATGATAACTGTAAGGCTTTTGCCTTCAGCGCTATGCTTCACTTAAATGAGTCATCCCTGGTAATTTTTATAAGCAAATTAGCATTACAATCATTTTTAAGTGGCTAGCATTGTTCATGATGAAATAGTAAATGCCAGGAACTGGAAGGGCTAACTGATCTCTTCAAATGCCCCTAAAAGTAAATACTGAGGCCAACATTTAAGAGAATAAAGAAAAAAAAAAGAACAGAAACCTCTGCAGTATTGGAGGTTGACTCAATCTATTTTTCTACTTTTTTTACTTTTGTTTTTGCCTTCTCAATACATCTCCCCTGAAATATGCCTCAGAATTACTTGCTACAGTTGTTGGTGATATTACAAATGAAAAAAAGAGAATAATTAAATTCTGGCGCATCCCAGTTTCCCTTCTCCCCTGCTGAAGACAAATACTCTTGATATCAATATAAGCTAATTTCAGACTAACTAAAAAGCAGCATAATATCCAATTCTTTATATACCTAAAGCAGAATCTGTCACTATATGAAAGTGATAAACCTGGGAATCAAAGCTGTCATGATAAAACTTAAAATCTACTGCTAACTCTAGAAGACAGAGATCAAAACCTTGGTGTCCTGGTTTCAGCTGGGATAGAGGTCATTTTCTCCCTCGTAACAGCAGTGGTTTGGATTTAGTGTGTTTCAGTTGCTGTCAAGTAATGCTTTTATTAAGGACTTTTTCAGCTTCTCATAGAAGCTGAGAGGGAGCATAGACAAGACAAGGTGGCCAGTGGAATACTCCATACTACTCCATGCTCAGTAATATAAATGAGGGTAGACTGAGGGGACAAGAATCCACTATTGCGGCATCAGTTGTTGAGAGTTACTGTGTTGTATCATGATTTTGTATTTTCTTTTACCATTATTATTTTCTCTTCTGTTACTGTTCTATTAAAGTGTCTTTCTCTCAACCCACAAGTTCTTTTTCCCTTTTTCTCCCTCTTCTCTCTACCTTACTTGGGGGGGGGGAACTAAGTGTCTTTGGGCATCCACAGCAACCTGATCTACCTGCTTAAACAGCTCCAGCTCCTAAGCTTCTTCTAGAGTCATTTAGATGCAAGAGGGTTGCTCCCAAATTCAGCTGTGACACAGCCATCTGGACCTGCATGGACCTTTCAGCAATGGGCAAGACATCAACCACTGCACATTTCTCTGCTGGTAAAACCCTCCCATCTTGTCTCAGTCCCCAGTCAGGGCAAAATAAATCAAGCTTAGAGTCTTTACCATATAGAGAAGTTGTAAGGACAGACAGGCTGTGTGGGAGGGTATCCTTTACTGTAATAGAACAATACAAGTAGCAAGAAAGGAAGAAAAAATAATGCAAGTCATGCCTAAACCACATTGCACTCCAGCGCACTAATCTGTAACAGCCACTTTTCCCATTCATTCTCATGGGAAATGCTACTGGGTCAAGACAGATTTTCCCGGAAAGCCAAGTTGCAGAGCTTTTAAAATCAAGCCAAATATGCAGCATATGCCTTCACTGCCCCCCTCTTTTTGGCAGATCTTGAAACACAAAAATGGGCTTTTAAAGTCCTCCTCAGACAGCTTGTTCTCCCATTGCTCCTCCAACAATTTCAATTTAATTATTTCAGAAAACGGGCAACATGTGCCCCTCACTGTCCCTATCCAACCACATTCGTGAGGCATGAGACAGCATTTTAACTGTCTCAAAATTTATTAAACATTAGAGATTTCATACAAAATATACACCATAATGCAAATAAGTGCATTTCTGAAGCTGCAGCTTTTGAGGTAGCTACGTGCAAACAGTGAAGTTTATGCCAAGTCCTTATCTCCTCCCTTTTTAATTAAGTGACAAACGACATACAAAATTGGCAAAGTCACTGTACAAAAACAAGATCCATGAAAACTATATATATTTTCCTCGTTTATTTTTTTTAATTATTCAATATCCAAAATTAAATACTAATCATGAACAGGTCAAGCAAGATACTTCAGTATTGCCTCTTCTGAAATGATGCATCTGGATCTGAAACTAGCAGCATTAGCTGAGCGCTCTTCACAGACCTGTGCTTTATACTTTACTCTAAATTGTCTTGTTCAAAGCTGCTGAAACAAAGGACCAACCTTCAGGTCCTTGCCCAGGGAGATTTTCAACCATCATCTACTTGAGGAAATTCACCCTGTTTTGCTCATTCCACGTGCAATACAAAGCCTACCTGCTATTCTCTGAGGGATCTCAGTAACAACAAAATCCCCATTAACTGCATATGACAACGCTAGCAGGCACTAAAATTCACCAGGAGTTCTCTGCTGCTAGTAGCTACAGGCTCCATAAACTAATCTGCAATTTTAATTTTAAATGGTACTTAGGTAAATGCACAGTTCTCATCATTTATGCATTTTTGTCCCTCACTCCTTAAGATTTCTAGCCTCTGCACACACTTCTGTGAGTTGTGTTAATTCTTTTACCTTTTATAAGACAAGAGCGACTAATTTTTTCATACCAATAAAAACTTTCTAGAGATCTTGCACGAGGCTGATCCTAACCTGCCTTGTGTCTGTCTGTGGGCCGCAGCAGGGGAAGAGCCCTGGTCTGCCAGCAATGGTGGCATCGCCTGGGGTTGGCGTCTTCCCCATGAGCACCGTGGCCATGTCCATTACACACAGCGAGTCTTTCTGATTTCATCCAGGCTCCACGTCAGACCTGTAGCCCAGAGGCACTTCCCTGAATGTTTTTTTTTTCAGGTGAGCAGATCTAAGGTAATGAAATGGCTGTTTGGTTAAGGTTGCTGAATGCTGTGTTCATGGTGTGGCACAGCGCAGCACAGTGTAAGGTGTTCGGGGTGTGAAGACTTCAGCTAGAATAAAATACTATCCTACAGAGGAAGCCAGACTTTTCAAGTTAATGTTTTTGCTACCTGACAGGAGCAGACTGTCTCATCAGCTGGGTTTGGCTTCAAGGGCAGCTCAGGAGTGAAGTACCATTCTTGGGGTGACAAGAAACACTCAAGAAAAAGCAAGTGAGTGAGACTGGTGGCAGAGATTCCCAGGGAGGACTCTACAGTATACACTTCTGGTTTAAGTGACCGGAATTCTGCCTAAGAGGACAGTCTGGAGCTTTGTTCTTTCTACATGCTTGAAGCACAAAGACTCTGCAGACAGTTAGCTCATGCCACAGATAGTCCCAGCCCAAGTGATAGGTGACCAGTTAACAGCAGGAAAGATGTCAGACTCTGCAGCTGCTTGTAGTCATATCAGAATAAAGCATTTTCCAACTGCTAAACATCTACACATCTACAGCAGGTCCAAAGGCTGACATTTGGGTGAGGAAAGACACCCGTTTGCGTGGACCACCAAAACCAAAGGAAATTTTCAAAACAACCCAGATATTTTGGACACAAGCTACTTGAAGAAAACAAAGAAAAGGTGTTCTGTTTTTAAACACAGTCCTAAAAGGCTTTCTGGGATAATAATTATGTCTTGTGTAGACAGGCAAAAAACCCAAACACAAAAAAGAAACAAACAAAAACCAAAGCAACAACAAAAAAACCAAACCCAAACCTGTAAGACTTACCTAACACTGATAATTTTTTATAAATCTTATCAATAGCTGTAAAAACTTGTTTTCTGGATTATTTTTAAATGATTATACCAGTACTCCTTTTGAGGAATTTCCAATATTTAAATGTAACTAAATTTAAGTTTAAAAAAAATGTAAAACAATGTTTAATTTGGTTTTGGCTTCCAAGTGTTTTCATTTAGCTATTACACGTGGACAAGATCACTCAGAAGAGAAACCTACGTTTTCTTCATATCTTAACTGTGGATTTCTCCATTTCCAGACAGGAGTCCTGCAGCCTGGTTCACATTTCTGCATTTAACTGATGTCTCATCAGCAGCAGCACATTTGCATGTGATGCACAAGCACGCAGTGCTGTGATTACACAGCGGTTTTCTAGTGACCACATCAGCGAGGTCAGATCTGGAAGCACACACACTAGATTTGTCCTGCAAAATACTTCTATGTGTCCTTCTCTTTCACTCGACAAGCCAACTCCAGCAGTGGCTTTTGCCCGCTCTGGCACATCCCAGAGATGCTCCTGCTGAGGGAGCCAGCAAGACTCACTGTGCAGAGCAGTTATTTTTACAGCGCAGCCCCAGGATAGTTGTACTGGCACAACTAACAGTCAGCAGACTGCAGCATGTAAATGAGGACAAGTAGTCTAGACAAGGAAACAATTTCTTCAGTGAGCGTCATACTCAAGCTAAATTTCCTCAAATGGCATCCACGAGGTACAATAATATTGTCAGCTTAAGGTCTGTGCTGAATTGAAAGGGACAGTCCTGTCACCTCCCAGTCCCCAGCCAGTCTCCCCCTGCTGCATTGTGCCAGCCCTGACATTCATGAGGCCAAGGAGCTTAAGCAGCCAAAATAAGCCAAGCCAAAATACAGAAGGAAAAAAACCCAACTCATTTTCAAAATATCACTCTATATCCAACAAGCTCTTGTTGGTGACTAATTTAGCTCTCCTTTTTAACAGTGGGCCAATGCCTGGGCAAGTAGTAGTTCTCAAAAGGCATTTGATCACTTTCCCATCTTTTGTATGCTTCTTTTTTGGTGTTTGAGTAGACTCAGAAGCTTGCAGTTAAGCCAGGGGGGTCTCTTGCTCCGCTTGCTTCCCCTTACCATTAAAAGGGATAAACTCTTTTTATGCTTCCAGGAGATTATTCTTGAAAAACTCCCAGTACTCACTAATTCCTTTATCCTCCACGGAAGCTCCCCACAAAATCCCTCCCAGCTGAGCTCTGAGCAAGCTGAAGTTGCTCTTCTAAAACCAAAAACCTTTGCATGCAGCCTTCAGTGTGCTCAGCAAGATCCCAGATTCCACAATATTGTGATCTCTGCAGCCAAGGCTATTGCTAACTGAGATACTACAAAGCAGGTTTTCTTGGTTTGAGATTGGCAAGTCCAGCAGTGCCTCAGTGCCAGTTGGCCCATTTGTATGATGAAGCAGTCCTCTGCGCATTGCAGGAACTCAATGGAAGACAACTGAACTGCTGTATTGTTCTCCCAACAACTGTCTGGGTAGTTGGAGCCACCTATAAGTACCAGGTTCTATCAACCCAAAGCTTGCTTAAGTGACCCAAATCATGCTTTGTTGGCCTTTTTGTCTTGGTTTGGAGGTTGGTAGCAAATGTCTACTGTACAACTCCCCTTGGAGATGACCCCTCTGATCTTAACCCAGATCTTAACCCAGAGGCGTTTGATGGGGCTTCCACAATCACTGTACTTAACTTCTATACATTTAAGGTTCTCCTTAACATGGAGCGCAACTCCTTATCCTCTTCTTCCTTGCCTGTTTTTATGAAACAGCCTATAGCCATCCATCACAATCATCCAGACATGTGAGTTGTCCCACCATTATTCATTTATTCATGTGCTATCATAACTGTCTGACTTGGTGTGGAGCTCTCTTTCCTCCTGTTTGTTCTCCAGGCTGCATCCATTGGTATACAGACACTTAAGGTAGCTGGTTTTCTGGTTCTGATCTTGGAAGGCAGCTGAGGAATATTTGTCACTCTTTCAGTTTCCTGGCTTATTCTCTAGTTGGATGTGATGGCATGAATATTGCCATTTTGGACTCCATCTCCAAGACTTTCAGTTTAAAGCCTGCCTCACCAAGATGACCATCATGCTGCCAAAGATTCTCCTGTCTCTTTTGAACAGGTGGATCCCATCCCTTCCTAGCTATAGTCAAAGAATTTCCCGTTGTCATAAAAACCAAACCCTCATGACTGCACCAGCCACAAAGCCAGAGGCTGATTTTTGCATTACACTTTCCACTATCTCACCACCAGACCCTCACCACTATTTGATATTTTCCCATAATTCAGTTGTTACATTCCTAAGAACAAAATAATTCCTTCTTTATTATTAGAAACAGTGTTTCATAACATCACTTCCTCCTTGATGACAATTTACAAATTCTTCTTGCTCTGGTGATAAAATACATGATTTTCAGTTTCACTCAGTTCCTCCATGCCCCAGATCTCCCTCCCACTCACACCCGAAGTGAAGCCTGCAATTCACCTGACAACAGCCATTCTCCCTGGGGACACTATCCAGCTGTCATCACCAGGTGATACTATTTGAGATATTTCTTATATTCACATATTGTCACAACTTACTTCTTCAGAATTATTTATACACTTCATGATAAGCATACACTGCTGTGGCTGATCTGAAACCAAAGTTTCCTGGATTAAGTTGAATGAAGTTAAACTTTGGAAACCCTCTTTTTCCCTTATAAATATTAAAGGAATTTATGTCTACTGGAACAGACTATTATGTAGTTCTCTCAATCCTGCAGTACCTTAAAATACTCAACTGTACTATCACACCAGGGGCAGGCACACAGTGGGCATCAGATGTTTTTCTTGTGTAAAAAACAATGGAAAAGCATAACTATTTTATTATAAACTTAAATGTTTCACAATGTCCCTTCTCTTGAAACAAGCTGATCTTTTTCTTTGAAACAGTGGATTTGTGATTTGTTTGAATTTTCTTCTTGTATGCAAAGATGACAAACTAGAAAAGTCATGTTTTCCCAAAACGCTATATGCTATACTTACATGAGATACATATATACATGCATTTATAAAGTACTTATAAAGTTCAGGCAAGGACTACTGGAAGAAAAATACAGTAAGATTTGGTCACCTTCTATTTAATAACCGCAGGCTTTCCTGCACCTTCAGAGGCTTGTGCGTTTAATAAAAAGAACATTCATGATGTTTATCAAATGTAGCCATATGGAAAGGCTGTTCTCAATATTTTTTTCAAAGAAGCAAGTAAGCTTTGCTGAACTTATTTGAATATGCATCCCAACACAATTCCTTGCCTTGCTCCAACACCACATTAAGATAACCTTGCAGCTCTTTTTAAGAATTGTTGCCTAAATCACAAATGTGTGATATGCGTATAGAAGAGTATTTCAAATAACAAAAGCTATTTTACGAACAGAGTAACTGTAGGTTTTAATTAAGAACACAATTTTTTTTTTCATCTGCTAGTTTAACTCCATCTCTGATTCTGTAATCTGTGCTGGTGATTCCTCCAGCTTCAGATCAGAGTGATCTTAGCAGTGACTAAGGAGCTTCTGAGTCCCAGTCAGCAACTCTTAATATGAATGAATCTTCAGCAGAGTGGAAACTGCAGTGCCAGAGGGAAACTGACTGTCATCCACCTCTGTCTCAGACCGAAAACTCCTCAGAACACATTTACTGCTGTAGACTACTCATCATTTTCACAGTAATTACAATTCAAATCAAAATCCGATTTATTTTTTTTAGCTGAAATGTTGTGATCTAAGTTTTTATATCATGCTGAAACCTGTCAAAAATTAACCATTGACATTTCTCAGTCATTTTTTAGGGATGCTCTCACAACAGTCTATATGTAGCAGCAGTGTTAAGCAATTCCAAGGTCCGTTGGTGATACCAAAATTTAAGAAAGAAAAAAATGAATGATGAGAAAAGCAGCTTTGAAAGAACTTCAATCATTTATGCAACTGCTCCAACAGATAGCAAAAGCACTTTGGCACACACAATTGCAAAATAATTTGCTTAGAAGCAAGAAAGTAAGCCAAGGAAAGTGTACTAAATGGGACAATTATTCAGCACGGTGATTAGAAAAAGGATTTGGGGGCTTAGTGTGGAAAAAGAAAACATTAAAGCTATTGGCAGGAAGGAAGGTAGTAAGACAAAAGTACTAATTAGTAGTATCAGATACCAGACAGGTTACCCTACTGATATGCAAAACACAAGGTGCTATCCAGCTGGATCCTACCGTTCCCTGCTCCATAAGAAGGAAAACAGATATTTGCAGACCTGGTGTTACACTTTCTTCCTTCTTTCTTTTTTGGAACAAACAGTCCCATTCACTCTCACCCCAGATCTCACCAGCACAGGATTTTTTTGTGAGCATGCAAAGCATGAACTGATATATACATTAAACCTTTTCCCTTCAGGTCAGTTTGCAGCCACACAAGAGCAAGACCTGATATTAGGCAGAGGCTGTTGCAGGATTAAAAAATAAATAAATAAAAGGGGAGAGGGCGGGAAAAAAAAAAAAAGTGACCAGGCATTTCATCTTGTGCTCACCTTGTACCCAGGATAATGGTGTATCATCCACCCTAGCTCTCAAGAGTTTAAAGTCATCTCAAGAAAACATAATGCTTTCTAGCCCATAAATAAGACATTTTACTAAAGCTGAAGACTGAGAACCAGTCAGACAAGTCACCTGAGCAAAAATCATTCATCCCAGAAGAGACTATACTAATAAGGGCCCAGTGCATTTCCTTACAGTGCTGTCTTTAAGACAGAAGAAATTCTGGGTATGACACCAATGTTGATTTTAATTTACTTCAGTGCCTAGAATTGTAGGACAAATGATCTTCTTTTATCACATTAGTTTCATACTGCTGTATTTTTTTTAAGACAGAGTTTTTAATTTATAGCATGACCTTGTATCTCTTGAAATTAATGCCACAATTCCAAAGTTAGTTATCATTCTGCGCTCAAATCTCCTCTACATTATACCAATTATTTTTCAAGACAAAGTTCCTTCAACAGAGGAAGTCAAAGTAAGTTGCAGAACCCAGTGTACAGGCACCCAAATTACCGCTTAAGACTTCAGACAGAGCAGACTTTAAGACTGAGAATTGAAGTACTAGCAATCCTCTGAACAACTTAAATCAGCTATATCAGAGAGGTCCCAAACAGGCAACCCAGACTGGATTTTTCTGTCTATTCAGTAAAGCTTTAATAGGTAAATATAACATTCTGAAATATTTTCAGTTTAACCTTTATTACCGCATGTGACCTTAACAAAACAGGCTGAAATACTACCTGTTTGCATTAATTCATTAGTTTATCCTAAAGCGAATGCTACGTTTATCTTGCAATAAAAAGCTTCCAAGTATATGAGTATTTTCAAAACATTTATCAGAAATAAGAAATAACTTAATTTCTAACCTATTTACCTCCACCCTGATTTGCATTGTTTTTCTTCAATGTGATTTCATTTTCACAGCACTTCTTAATAGAGGACTTCTATTATATTCCCCATTAAATACCCCAGCATTTGTCTCTCCTAAACGTGATTTAAAGCCATGATACAAAATGAATGTAGATATAGAGGCACAGCATTACAAAAGGACAACAGGAATTACTGCTCATCTGAAACATTTCTCAAGCTTACCATCAACTAGTTAGCCTGAGAGGCAGAGCAGCTTAGGAATGCATCCAAGAAAAATACGGCAGTCAGCCAGGGCTCATCTTTTCTGGCAAAGGAAAAAACCTCATGTAAGTCTACCATGTGGATAATGCCGAAGAGGTTTTATAATAATACACATTTCTATATTTACTTGGAAATGTTGATCTTACAGCTTGATAGTGACCACCTGCTGAAACAGAATACATTTTTGTACTTCTTCCTCACAGACAAGAGGTGCTTTACATTTTATATACTGAAGACCATAAATGTATTATTTACTTTTTAAATCTGGTTTACAACACTACGTTCCAACAAGTCAAAATATTTCACTAAGTTATCTTCACATACAGAGTGTACCTGGCTTCAAAGAGGTGTTACCTGTGTAACAGTATGACAGTTATCTAAATCTGAAAAAAGTATCATCTCTCTGCTAATAACTAATTAAATATTTTCAAATTAAACACGTTGATGTTTTTTCTAAGTCAAAAAAATTATTTACAGGATAGTCTCTAATGGCAGATTATTCTTACAATGTTTTCTTTTATTTCTGGCTCAACAAATTATTTAATTAGCTTCTCAGGTTTCGATAATTTTCTGTACATGTGACAGAAGGCAAGCTTCTCACAGACCAATACATATTGAAATGCCACCACCATATATTGCTGTTCCATAGCAATATATTCAAAACTTGCTAATGATTCCTCAAACCATAATGGTAAATATCCTTCCCAGAACATGATATACTTCACTCAGCAGACTTATTAGTCATGGCAGTATTTTATGAACAAGAAGTTGTCACCAGAATGAAGTCAAAAATACTCAATAAAAATGAGAAACTTCAAGACAATAGTGGGAAAACATGCATACACACTCACACACAAAAAAAAATTAAAAAAAAACAAACCATCAAACACAAAATACTCCCCCCCAAAATATCCCACATGAGCAATTCCGACCTTTTCTCTACATCCTTAAGGAAGATCTGTAAGTTTAGTTCAAAACATAAGCCTGACAAATTGTGTAGTTCTGCTAAATATTAATAGAGGTACTGTGTTTACAGCATATTATAATTTTTCCCCAAAATCACGTCCAGAAAAACTATCATCTACAGAACAAAGGGAGATTATTGGTCTCTCTCACTCTCATCTAAATCTATACAAATGATCTATCACATCTTCTCCTACTAGCTTCCCCTCTTGATCTGGAAAAATGATTCTTTTCTCCCTCATATCAGCTACACAACCACAATAACTCCAGAGCAATTGTTTTCAAGCTCATTTGTGGATTCCATTATGAAGAGAAGATCTATGCATCCAAAAGCTTGTATGTTTTTTTTCATGAAAAATAAGACTTACTTTCTATAGGCCTTGGCAATTTTATGTTCTTGATCAAAAAAAGCTATAAAAATCACTCTGAACTAGAAAAACATCTGAAGGTTAGATCTACTGTTTGCTAGATATTCCCTTTAGGGGGTTCATTCATTCACATTCAGTACTGGAAACACTTAATGGTATTCCAGAGGCACTTCTTCACTTTAAAAGCTAACCAGATTTATTTAACTTATAATACTGATATCAAACACAACTATTAAGTTTGACTTCCTGAGTGCAAATTTTCCTTTATGAGCAATGAAGGTTCACATTCATATTTTCAAAAACTCACATTAAAAAGATAGGCAAAGATCGGCATTTATTGCAAACTAGCTACAAACTAGACCAGAAAACTAAAAGATCAAGGAAATGCAGCAGAGGGGATCCTATTTTGAAGCCTGCCTGAAGCTTCAAATATTGCAAAAGTTTGCAGTAGCTGTTTAGTTTCCAGACTTTCCAGGAGCTACAGAAAAATATATTAGTAGAATGATTTGCCCCTGCCATCAACATTCATAGAAGGTATCCTTGGTGTGAACCTCAGGAACACTTAGCATCTATTTCAGAGCTCACTCCAAGCTTTGCTTGAGGAAGTGAAAAAAGTAGCAGACATTTTGCTTAAAAATCCTAACTCCTCATATTCTTGGAGAACTAGTCTTCATCCACTATTTTGTTCAAGAAACATGAGGAAATTTAAGTAGTCCACAGAATGACTTATATTTCCATGAAGAAATTACATTTTGTAAGGTCATTTTATATTGTAACAAAGATTGAATTTTGGATTCTTTGGCAAAGAAATATTCAAAACTTACCCTTCTGGATGCTTCTCCAAAGCACTTAGATTATAAGGCTTCTTGCAGAATCTTTACAGAATTTATGCATAAACTAGGTCCCAGAAGAACACGCTTGCTTGATGCAATACTGCACTGCCATTTCCATTCAAATATTTCGGAAACAAAATCAGAAAGATAAGCTAAGAGCACCTTTTGGGCTTCCAGGTCTGATTCCAATCATGGCATCCTTCAGGGAACTCTTAAAAAAAGTGACAGGAAAAGCTCACAGCAGCCTCCAGCATGATTTGGCATGCTCGCCTTAGGGAATACAAATCTTCAGGAAAAACACTTGGTTGCTTGAATCATTGAAATTCTATTCAAAGTTTTGTAATTTGATTATTTTGTCCACATCCCTATTGATGTGCCATATTTGTTAGAAGTAGTACACTTCAAAGCCAATATAGACTGTCAACGGCTCTTCTGAACTAGATTGTACATAACAATGTTTCAGCCATCTATGTAGTGCAGTGGTACCTATTACACGTGCCAGCAGAGCCACGGGGTGGTATCCTCTTTCTTCCTTCTCCATCAAATACTTTACTCTTAATCAGAAGCATAGTGCTTAGCCCAAGATACATGGTGTAATAGCTACCACTCATCCTCACTGTAAAACACCTGTTGCTTAGTTACGAAAGGCACCTTTTGTGACACCTTGGCATTCCAGAGAAGTCACCCAGTTATCCCTCCCGCACAGAGTGGCCTCTGCCATCTATGCTATGGCCTGGCACTGGGCTGTCCTAGTTGCTCCCTAGATCAAATAATATATACTGTTTCTCCCCTAAAAAGCATAAATCGTGATGGTAAAAAAACTGAGGAACACAGTGACTTGAGCTAGAGCCAGATCCAAGAAGCAGAGCATCAGGCAGGGCTGGGGCTACAGCCCTCTGCAAGCAGCCCATCTGCCACCAGAGGGGACAATGACAAGGAAGAAGCTTGGTAGCAGAGTTTCAGAACTAATTCTCTCCTGCAGTGTCCTGGACACAGAACTGGTTTAACAGAAGACAAATATTGTATGCCAAATGACAATAGGTTTTCTACTAGTGCAAATTAGGGAAAGCAGAAAGACTGCCAGAAGCAAGCTTGCAGCCAGAGTCCAAACCCCACACTTGACAAGCCATAAACCAACAGTTTGCCACTTCTGACTTCACTTTTAAATGGTGACTTCATACAGCTTACTTGAACACCAGTTGTGATTTGCATTTGGGAGAAAGGATTCTGAATATTGAAGAAAGTTGGTATCTAGAGACATCTCTCCTGTTATTTTCAAATGAGATCTAAAATACAAGACAAATATAAACCAACATACATTTTTCCTAGCTTCTGCCTGACAGTTTGAGGGAGTAGAACATCAGTTGTTCAAGATGCAGAGATCAGATTTCTCTGGCCACAAAGCCAGGCAAGTCTGGCTCTTACACACGGAAAAAAAAAAAAAAATTACTTGGGTTCATTTATTTTCTGTATTTCAGACTGAAAATACTAACTCACACTCTAGATAAGACGTAAGAATTTAAACCAGTATCACAGAGAAACGTATACAATATGAATAATTTTATCTAAGACCCTAACATCATTGAACTACAATAACCACCTGAATATGGCACTGACTTTGGCACAGACACTAGCAGAAGGCTGGATTAAAGACAGCATCCTGTGGCTACCTCAAGTACCCTATGCATATGTACTTCTGCAGTAACTACAACTTGAATAGCCCCTACAATAGCAACTTAACAGAAAAAGAAAAAAAAAACAAAACTACAAAGAAACCCAAGACCAAGCCAGTGCAATCAGAGCAACTGAGGTACATTCTGAAGGGTGGTGGTTACACTTGGCTGTAAAACACTGACAAAAGACAATTGTTTTTGCATGAGAACAAAGAGTTCAACAATGGTCTTGCTCCACATCTGGATGGCCTTGCTTCAACGTTCTAGGGAGGGAAGCTATGGGACTGGAACTCCTACCCCAAACACAGACCAGCTACTGCTAATCTAGGGTAGTATTTAAACCTCTACTAAGCCCAGATAAAGGCAATTGTTAGTTTTCCACAATCCAAATACATTCACTATGAAAACATTCATTCACTTTGATTTTATTTTTCAAAATTAAGAAAAATCAAATCACCCAGGACTAGTAATACTAAAAACTTTTCCCCTAAGGTAAATATTTTCACAAATTTACTGAAACAGGAGGGGAAAAGGCTTTATAAAAAAAATAAAATCAGCCATTTGAAGCTATGAAACTAGAGTAAAGAGTCTTTCCATTCAGTCTTTGCTTAGCATCAAAACAGTTGTATTTTCATGTAAGAGCTGCAATAAGAAATAGTAAAGAAAAAGATCAGATACTATTAAAGCACTAATTTTAAAAGCTGCTATGCTTTTAAATAAGTTATTTAATTTCCTGTATAATTTTTGAAGAAAGGAGCAAGAGAAAGAAAATATACTAGCAAAACTAGAAAAAAACAAGTCCGTGGTTAAAATACCATAATCTAAAATAAACTGTCTTAAAAACAGGAAAATAGGGAGGCTTCTCACCCATAGGAATGCAGCAGAAAGAAGGATTTGATGGTACTGAAAGAGAACTTACAGCACCTTCACCCAACTTGCACAAAGCTTGACTGATCTTGAAGGACCAGTTGTCACGTCTTGCTACACGGCTCCAGTGAAACACTACAGGCAGAGCATTGGAAATAGTGTACCAGATTTGAGAAAAGGAAAAACCCACCAAATGGAAGGACTGTTAAATCCAGATTCTTCTATGCTACAGCACATAAGTACTAAGTGACTAAATACAAAATCTCTCTTTTGCTTTAAGTGGTTCAAGGTCAATTACAAGCCACGCTACTTTAGCAGGGCTTAAGGTACTATACAAACAACTACAGCTTAATCACAGTCTCCTCTTCTCACTTCCCAATTCCAGGAAATTACTAGGACTTGCTTAGTAGAGTAACGAGGCAGAACATAAAGTGATCCAGAATACTGCTGGTTTGTCAGCTGTTATTTGCTCCACAGAAAATAAATTAAATATTTTTCTTAAAGTGGTTAAAGATTCACGGTTCATTAAAATTCCAGATGTTCAGACCTTTGTTAATTCTTATTCTCAAGTTTAATTGGGAATAGTTGATTAGGAATTTTTCTCCACTGCTATACACAGCAGTGCTGTGGGCAAGGAGGGAATTGCTTGCTTGCCTGGAGTTCGAGCTTAATTAGCACCTACACTCTGGAATCTTTAGAGTGCTTGTAGTTTTCCATACAAGTCTTCATCTCTGACATTCCATCCTTTCAGAAGTGGCAATTCTGTTTAATAAAACTGTGCTTTTTCAATTAAAGCTTTTAGTGAACACTTAATAGAAAGAAATGTCATTTTAATTACAGAACTGAAGTTTCAAGAGACTATCACAAAATTATGGTTACTAATACTTATTTGATAATTATTATAAGAGAAATCAACCAACACATTTTTAAATAACTATGCTGCAGTTTACGGATGTAGTATCATTACAGTTAAGATTGGAGAAACATAAGGTGAAAGTGAATGCTGTAATGTATTTTTAGTAAATTGTAGCCCTTAACTTTAGTATACACCTTGTCATTCTTTCTGTTAATAACTACTTAGAGCATCAGCTGCTGCTGTCTTCAGTGCATAAGCTTGAGCACAAAGGAAATTCTCTGTCCCTCCTCCCTTCAGCCAAATCTTCTCACTTAAAAGCTTATCAACGCATTTTGTCACTTCTGTGCCCATGTGGATACCTTGCCACAGTGTTTGCAGTTAGATGCACATTATATGTCTAGCTTACTCTTTCTAACTTTCTATCTAGGAAAGGCATATAATATAAAGGCATAGCCTTAAAAATAAAGTATGATCCAAGAAACTTGGTGGGTTTTATTTTTATTATTTATTTATAACTATATTTATATTTATCTCCAGATTCAAAAAGTCACAATACTTTGCAGTCTGACAATGCAGTCGCAGCTGTTGAATTAAAATCAAGTGTGGTTTCAGGTATACCCATGCCCAAAAAATCAACAAGTTTTTAAAGCTGCCACCATCCTTGAATATCTGTTGCACACCTACAGAAGCAACTGCAGTCTGCATACCTACTTACAAATTTCTTTTTAACACTGACAATGATATGAATATAGCTACAGTTTTATGGCACATTGGAGCATTAGGAGGAAAAAAAACCAAACAAAACCATTATACTGATTTAACTGAGAGCAGAGTCAAATAAACATACAGTTTGGTACTGCTGTAAAGTACAACAGAGATGGGGTCAGAGCTCTGAGTGATGGCAAGAACCTGCAGCTCAGTCTTACCATTAGACAAGTTGTAAGACAAATCAACTTCTCAATGGATTCACCGCTTAGAAACTGTGAGAAACTGGTTTAAAGTTTTGCTTCAGCTACATTGTACCTTTTGGTCAGAATATACAGCCTGAAAAGGATCTAGAGATAGGAGAGCCTCACAGACTGGCCTTTCCTGATAATATCCTTGTGTTACTGAATTCAATGTTTGGTCAGCAGAATGTTACCTGGGAAAAAGAAACAAAGGGGAAAAAGCAACTCTCAAAAATGAGAACTTAAAGAACAGGCAGGGTATCGCCAAAACTGAAGACAACCAGGATGGGACATAACATTGTCAAAGGGGGGCTGTGAAGATTAACATGTGGGCTGGGTTCATCTAGAGGACAACTGATGAGGAGGAAGATACGACCACCTGCTGAAGCAAACGACCACCAGAGTGCTTGTAATTACTAACGATGGACAGAAGGGGTTAAAAGGCCAGGGGAAAGCTCGTAGTCTAATCACCTGATCAAAGAAGTGAGTTCTTGGAATGGGGGTGTTAAGATCTTACAAGGTAAAAAGGTGTAAATTCCATCTCCAGTAGGTGGTCGAGAAAGTTGTGAGCTCTAACTTCTCAACCAATGAGAGGGGAGACAGGAACATAAGCGACCGGGGTAAAATGTATAAAACCCTAAAAATGAAAAGAGTGCATCTAACCCATGATTCAGCGCTGTTTCAAAAAATTTTAATAAACCCCTGTTTTACTTCGTTTCTAACCTTTGCTTCGATGACTTTGTCCTCTTTTACCTTCTACATGTGAGCTGGCATTTCTCACAAAACTAAAAGCTCCCTCTTTTCTTCCTATCCCTTCAGGCCATTCCTAGATCTTCTCATAGTATCTGGAATTTATGAAGATCCTAAAGGCACAAAGACTGAAATACATCAAGGCTGGCTTTTTTCCAGAAGCCCCTACTACATTTTTATAACCAACAGAAGTTTATCCTGAACCTTTGCAGAGTTCAATCAAACACCAAGCATTTTCAAGCTTGTTTTACATCTAAAAAACACCTTCTAAGTCCTCTATAGAATCTGATGGTAGCTCTTTCAATGTCACCCAAAATCAACAGCAGAAAAAAAATGCTTATAAACAAAGCGTAGAGTGGTTCAGCGCTCAGTGCTGCAATTTTTAATTAATATAGATTTCAGCAACTCTGCCGTAAAACTCAGTGATCAGCAGAATGCTTTTATGCGTTCCACCTCCAAGGTGTGTGCTGCTCACAATGCTAATGCAGACAGCTTAATGAGAAGCTTCTCGATTTGGATGGTGTACTGAGGCCTTTTTCACAGTCTGGCAGTTGTTGTTCAATAATTAAAAGGCAGGAATTGATCTGTCTCCACCACATTTTATCTCAAGAAACTTGCTGATGCGGTTCCTCCGCATTTTGCTTCATAGCATTGGTTCACTTTTGAAGTAAAAAATTTTACAACCACCCATAACATTGAAATAATGAAATCTGAGGGGGGTTATGTTTTTTTTGTTTTGTTTTTGTTTTTTTTTTTTTTTTTTTAATTTTTAACTTTTCCCATATGTTTCTTTTCTCCCAGGAAAGGAATTCTATAATTTCAGATTTTCCCTTTAGATGTACTGGGGGATGACAGTGGAAGAGGACTACAGGGACTCATCACTATCAAAACTGCTAATGTATCAGAGTGTTTTCAAGTGTGGTGAAAAGTTATCTTCACAACTTCATTTCCTGTAATTGATAGTAAATTCTCCCATACCACATCATAGTTGGGAGTCCTCTGTAGGAAAGTTTACATGAAAAAAACTACTGACTTTCACTTATAACACTTCGTTATTATATTTATCATTTATAACTTACATTTCAGAGAAATAAGAGCCAGATCCAGGACATAACACTACCCAGCACTAATGTCACACAAGGATAATATTTCCTAAACCCCGGGATAACACTCTTTAAGACCCTGGATGTTCCCGATTCCAACCGATTTTTGTGTATTGTCAGCACTTAAGTCCTTGCAAAAGGAAAAAAAACCAAAATCAAACAATCAACAACAACAACAAAAAAAAACACCAAAAAAAAACCCAAAAAACCAAAACCCAACACCCACCCACCCAACCAACCAAAGAAAACACAAAAAAAAACCACCCCCCAAAAAAACCTTTGACACTTGTCAAACCTCAGATTAACTGACCTATTTGAATTTAAATTAGGAAGAGGATGCCTCAGAGGGGAAAGACATCAATAATCTATGTAGGCACGCGGCCACAAAGCCTTCCTGGAATAAACACAGTCAGATAACTGAAGGAGAGTGGTTTGCTCCTCAGTGACTTCTATTTAGAATTAAAAACTCAATGTTAAACTCCCTATTGCCAAAGTACTTTTAGGCTCCTCCTTTTAATCAGTCTCTTTGCAAAGCAAAACCAGCGCTTTAAGAAATGTTAACACTTCACATCCATTTCTCCTTCGTACATACTTGCCCTTTGTGAGAGAGCTTCCATTAAAGTTTGAGTGCCGCTACCACTGCTGCTTTCCCTTTGACACCAAAAAATCTCTGTGCACCATTTCTCCGACAGTGCAGCTCACAGCCAGGGGTGAAACCCAGGATTTCGCCTGGATAGTTCAGATATCTATCATTAAAGTGACAGAAAATCAACACCCACATGCCTCCAAAAGTAGAAGATACTTTAAAAGATTTGTAGATGAAACACTGCTCTATTTAAAGATATTCCTCCCTCTTCCCCTGATGGCTTCAACTTCTCTTACCAATTTAGGATGGAATTTTTTTTATTTCTTAAAATATTACTTATATCTCTCAAATAAGAAATTTCCTTCTCAGGTATAAGGAAAATGACCGGCTGTGAAATACACCACTCACTCTTCATGAAGTGATCTGCTTAGAAGTAAAACATCACTAAACTTTTTAGCAAAGGTATCATTTTTATGGCATAGTAGTAAAAACATCAAAATGTGACTAATCTAATTCCCTGTTACATTTACTGTATTAAGTTCTAAATTTGCAAACTTCCTTAGTTGTAGCTTCAACCATGGTAGTTTTTTCTAAATTCTTTGAGGTCAAAGTGAAGGAACTAAGAAATTGATTTTTTTTATCTTATGTACAAGGGCACTATTTTACTGATGTTCTATGCTGCGAATACCCAAAGTTTAATACAAAATAAAATCTATCTCATACCAAAAGAAAAAAAACCAAACCAACAAACAAATGAGTTTTGAAGAGCTCTCCATGGAACAGCCCCTTCAAATTCAACAATGGATCTCCAAAAGATTTGATAGCAGCCAAGCCAAAATAAGAAGATAAGCAATTTCAGTACAGTATGAACAACCACTATATCACATGATTTTATAACACATTCTTGTAAAAGAAACCAGCTGTAACATCTGACAAAGCTATAAAATAATAAAACAAACTAATGAAAGGTGGGTTGTGTAGAGGTATGGAAAGACTGAGGCCATGAATTATTGAAGTTCTGCTCATGTGCTACATAAAGACTTAATCCAAACCACATCAAATCTGGAGGAGGATTTACACTCACTTAGAGAGGTGAACCTACCATTCCTAGAGAATTTGATTCTTAGTTGGATACTTTCAGAACGAATCAGACTCACCTTTGTACCACCTGTTCAGCATTAGTTTTTGTCTCGTGGCAGTATGAGTGAAATATGCTGCTGTGCTATTGAAAACCTAAAAAACTTCCTAAAAAAAACAAAATTGCAATTAAGTTTGGTGTCTTATCACAATTGATCAATAAATGGACAAGAGTTGCTTAGTCATTGAATAAAAGTCAACTAAAACAAATCTGAAGTTCTTTTACCTTTCTCTATCTCTGGATAAACTCCCTATCCTGGATGGTTTAGGAAATCTAAGAATTTTCAGAGCAAGAGTTAACTTCGGTTAGGAGGCCCTTAAAAAGACAAATATTTCCATTTGGTGTTAATATATAGGTAGGTTAAAAATCATGTAATCCTACAGTCTTAAATCACTGCAAATAAAAACTTGTTTTCAGAAGAAAATAACGTTTCTCTCCGAAATACCAAAAACTAATATTTCTAAGTGGTTAATTTGATTTTAAGTTAGCATTTCAGTTGACATCTGGAATATATTTTAGCCAGGAATAAATTCAGAACTTCTAAAGGGAGACACCATAAAATCTTTTTCCCTCAAATATAAATCTTCTACTTTTTAATAGAAAAAACATCACCCTGATTTGAAACAAAATTTTGCTCACAGTTACTGCACTTCCCTATGGACTCTCCTTGACCTTAGATCTGCTTCAGTCATCTTCAGAGAATAAATGTAATTGGATGCTCCGCTGCCTCCTAGGCCCAGAACACACCTGGCACAACTGTGCATAACAGCTTCAGGGCTTTGTTTTAAGAGATGAAACAGGCTTATCTGAACGGCATTGTACTTAGCTGTAAGAGCAAGTTTAACTAATACTTTCATAAAACAGAGAAACTCCAAAGCTTAGTTAACTAACAATTATAAATGCTCAGTGGTATGTTTGTTGGCAGTATTATTATAAAAGGTTAAATACTGTCTGTATTCAAAAATTAATATTTTCACATTGTTAAGTAGAACACAAATATTCCATCACACCACATAGGAAACATTGCTTTCAGAAAAAAAAAAAAAGTTTAACGAAATGTTTAGTAAGGATAATAAATTACAAAAAGCTTGAATTGTTTGTTTTGTTTGTGACCTTTCAAGCCTGACTTGTTCATTAACATGCTATGCTCCAATCTGAGACTAAGCAAATACCAACTGCTCCAAAATATTTGAAAACATTAAATGTATTATTAAACATTCCAGAGCTAGGGAATTGATAAAACCAAATGGGTTTATTTGGGGGGCAGTTTATAGCAATAAAATGTGCTATAAAAAACAGGCTTTGAAAAAAGTTGTTGGATGCACCAGTAACTTCGCAAACTCATTGAAAGAAATGGCTGAATGTTCACAGTCTCAAAAATTCTGGGCCCTATACTAGGCCTTAATGCCACGGTCCTTGCTTTTATGTTTCTATCTGACACCGTTCTGATGCTTTTGTGTCTTTTTTCACTTTTTCAGGCTATCGCCATCTTTAATGTGACAGTTCAGATTCCAGAGAAAGTTGCCAGAAACATGGAAAGATACCTAAGAACTCCCTGTTCCAGTGTCACTCATTGCCACCTTGGTGCCTTTGGTTAATTTAACTATCCTGAAACCAACAAAGTGCACAATTCAGCTCTTAAAAAATAAGAGCAACTGACTACAATATCACTACTAATTTAAGGTAAGACAAACAGAACACAGACCAGAATCAGACTGCAGGAGAAGATAACCTTTATTATAATATAGCTGCTGCCCACCAACTAGCTATTGTTTTTCATTTCCCCAGCTGGTAAGGAGTCCCTGGAAATAGCGGATGGGTATTTAGATAACCTGGTCCCCTTTATCCTAAGCAAGTGACTTTTGTCTAGACACACTGTTACTTGACAGCCACACTCATTTCAAAATTCTTTAATATATTTATGTATTAGCCAATACTCACACACCTTGCTATCAGAACAGAAAGGTAATTGTCAGCACAGGGTTAGATCTACAGTGAACAAGCCACAAATCCCACTTCTCAAAGAGTTTTCATTTATTGCATAGCAGTTAAGGCTCAAACAATATTGAACAGCTTTATTTACAAAATTTGATTACACAGGGACTGTAGGTTTTATATGTTCTCTTCCCAGTCTTGAATCTTCTGAAAAAAATATTCCTGAGGTTCAAATACAAGCTTCAAATCATACAGCCACAGAAACAGGCAACATTTATAATAAGAGATAAAACCAAATTGCCTTGAACAATCCTACAGCATTTTCTACAGAAATGGAACTGTTAGCTCTAATGTCCTGGCCAAAGTCCAGTTTGGGTAATTATGTTTTCTTACCCGAATTTCACTTACAGTTATTCATTTTCACCACCTGCCCTAAACTACTGTGTGAACTGTTAACTAAACTCTAATCCTAGACAACTGCTACAAGGTTTTCTGCTTTGGCCAAGTTACATGACAAGAGAAAAAAAAAATAAAAAATAATATGTAAATGTTTTGCTGATCTCAAATCAGTCATCTGCATTTTTTTCTCAGGTTCCCCAGGCTTCCTTAAAATCTCTGCCTGTTTACCTTTGCCAGTTAAGACCAAGGAAAAGGACTTCATGTCAGATCCCTCAGCCAGACTGCCTTACAGCTAGGAACTCATTACTGTCAATCTCAGGCCTCTGAGGTCACCAGATGTGCTACAGTGCCCAGCAGGCCGCTCTGGAGAAGGAGCCTATAGTCAGGAGATGCCTAGTTTTGGCAACAATTGGAGGAGTTGAAATCTAAGAAACAACTTCAGTAAAGCTGAACTGTCATGGTACACATCAGATGAGCTTGTCTCCCTCACTAACCAATTCAAAAGCTTAGGAAATGTTCTCCATTCAAAAGAACTCAGTGCGCACAAAGCGTTCCTGGGGCTTGCGGGGCCGGCAGGGCAGGAGTCCACACCTCCTACTCCACAGGGTGGCTGCAAAAAGTTTTATTTTCCCTTCCTCTCTCTAATGAATACACATGCATTTCTGCATGCAAGCAGGCACTCTAATTCAATCCCGCTGATCATATATCCTAGTTTTTGACCAATTCTAGTTACTAATCAGCACAATTAGGATTTGGCCTCATTAAGCTGCTGCATTTCATCCCAGAGGTGTCTGCTGATTAATTGTTTATGTCAAACTAGGTGAGGTTTCTACAGAAACATTGTAATTTTTATTAAACCAGTTGATGCAATTAAAAAACATTAATGCTTCTGAGAATACAAACCCATCAAGTTTGTTCATTCTGAAGCACAGATTGTAATGTTTTCACCTCCTATTTTAACCTGGAATCTCTAAGGAAAAGAAAGTGGTATAGCTGGGTTTTGTTTTTACATCGAGGCTCTCATCCAAATTGTTCATTCAAAAATAATGGTACATCCCTGGAGAGCGTCCTTATTGCCCACAGGTATTCTAGGGGTTTGAGATGGTATTACCTCTCCTGAGCAAAAGTAGTGGTACCCCAGAGGCTAGCTGTGCATTACAGCCCGCATCTAGGAAATAAAATCTGTGTAGAATTGCTCCAGCCATACTGAGCTGAAGAAGCAGCTATCAAATTTGTAGAGAAAATCCAGAATGGAGTTCAGATTTTCAATCTGATGGTGCAGAGTTGGTCAACACATTTTAGGTTCAGGCCTGAAGGTATGCTTGGGGCTAAAAATTTGCCTACAGCTCAAATCAATATTAAAAGTTACAGCCCCATGACATGAAGTTTGTCATCTTTGTATTATTTCACCACAGTGTTTACAACTCCATGACTACCACAACCATAAAACCCATATCTAAAATATTTCAGAGGGGAAAAAAAAAAAAAAAATCAATATATCTTGGCCATTCTTTCTATCAGTGCACAAGTCATTTGCCTTGTCTGGTAAATTCTCCCAAAAATTCAGTCACTTAAATATCCAAGACAATTTCCTCTCCAGCTTGACATTTAGCTGTTTACCAGCCTTCTGTGAAGGTCCCCTTCAAAAGCATTTCAGAAACCTTCAGGAACTGTTGCTGCATCTCTTCACAGTAAGCCAGTAAACCAGCCAGGGGCAGAGAACAGACCCGAGCCCTGCCTGCACCAGTAAATTGTTAGTACAGCCTGTGTCAGACACGGTTTTGCCCCAGCATGGCTGGCCGTTTCACAGACAATGCTCACACACAACAGAAAGACAGTTTTGGTAACACATTTGTAGGCAGATAGCCTTCTCTACAAACTAAGGTTTAGCTCCGAGGAAACAAACTGAACTGCCAACTGAGTCCCTCGAACTGGCAATTATCTCTGACCGTCTTCTTTAGTAACTGAACTGTTATCTGTATCAACGAGATTGTCTTCATCCACTTGCTTATGAACTTCAAATTATTAACGTTGACTTACCATGTTATTTTACCCGTGTATCTAATAAATCTATTATTTGCTACAGTTCTTGTCATTATGACTGTGTTTTCTGTGATAGAAGGGTACACATGTTAACTGAAACCTTATTTCAAACTTCCTAATGAAAAAGTCAAATGTAAATGCAACTAAGAATTCATAAGAACATAAAAGAAATTATAATACTCTTTTTCTGCATGGAAATAATGACTCCTCAACATAAACTATACGAATAAATAAGCTATAAACCAGACGTGTTCTACCTTTTAGACGGTTATTCATAAACAATCTCATATTCATTATGTACACACAGAGACAGCTAAAACAATGTCTAGTCTATGAATGGGCATGTCACACAAACACATTTTACAGTTTCCTTTTAAGCCCTCCCTTTAAATTCCATGAAGAACTGAGTTAAACCTTAATAAAACCCAACTTATATTAGCTGTGCTACAACAACAACCAACATTAGTCTTTTACAGTATGTAAGACAGTAGGATTTGACAATAATTGGAAACATTTTAAGGAGATCAACAAACTACAGTGAAGAGCATAAATAACATGGTTTGATCAGCTCTGAAGTTTATCATTGTATATCTACTTAATTAGGTAGAGTTAGAACTATATTATTCATTGATTAGTGTAGCCACTAGCTGATATACCTTTGACATGCCTAACTCCTAATGATGTAAGATTTCTATTCATAATGAGATACACTTCTTTTGTCCAAAATTACAAGTCTTCAGAGAACCTGAAGAAGTGAAGAAAACTCGTCATAGACAGCTTGGAAATAATCTGTGCAAAGACAATTTGCTATAATTCTGCTTTGAACCTAGGTAATTTGAAAACTTGCTTAAGGTTGTAAGTCCTGATGGACTCATGAAAGAATGTAAAAACAACAAGAGGAAATCAAAAAATATGACAAGTAGCAAGGAACAGGCTGACCTAGAATTAAATGATTAATTGGCTTCTAAAGCATCTTAAGAGCCAAATATAATAATAAGGATTGGGATTCTTCCTCCTGAACCCTCAAGGCTTGTAATACATCTTGATTGAGTAGTGCAGATGAGGAACAGACTCAGTTCTCTGTTTCTTGATAAACCTTTTTTTTTTTCTAGTTAGTCCCAGGCAGAACTGCATGCAACACATGAAATGAATACATACATCAGAATCATTCTTTCCCTGAGCTAGTCATGCCAGAAAAAAAAAAAAGAAAAAAAGAAAAAAAAGGGTAAAATAAAATTTAAAATGGTTTGAGCCGATGTACTGCAATTTATACATAAATCTTCTAAACAAAGAAGCAGTAGCTTCAATCTTCAATAAGCCACTAGGGTATTCCCTAGTGGCTTAGCCTAAGTAGACATTTAGTCTAAGTATCCGCTGATCTTGGCCTTCTTCCTCTAAAATAACATAACATAATATACAATAAAAATCTCTGCTTTAAAACCTTTAAACATTAACAGCTCATTTTGACCAGGACAGGAAAAAAAAATGGAATAGATAACTTGTCTGTAACAACATAAAACAGTGTCCCAGTGATATATAAAGGCCAATTATCTGAAACATGTCTCATAATACACACAAGTCACTTTCCATCCTGAGACTGGTAAATAGCTCTTTTCTGTTTTGACAGTCCATGCTGCAGGTGTTCAAGTGGATTTCCACACATCCCTTTTTTTTTTTTTTAAACCTCCAATATAAAGTGGAAATTTTATTTCAGCTGTGTTTGCATCATTAGCTTTCTGGCAATCATATAAGCCTAAATTATCCAGGCAAGCAGTTTCATTTATTGAGACCTCTTGCCGGAAAAGAGCAGCAATCAAATCAGTCAGCCCAAATTATCCCTGACATTAACAAAGGGCTCCAGGATCGTTGTAAGAAGTGACTTTCTTCTATTACCAAGCTGATTATGTTGTAGATGCCTCTGCAGCATCACAGCACAAGGCTTAGTTTAAAATAAAAATGTTTATAAGAGCATGTAATTTTCATTGCCACTGTTTGTTGCATTCAATGTTTTATTAAAGCATGCTAAATATACATTATACATGTGTGTACGCATGTGTATAAAAGAAATAATAGCTTGCGCGTACTTCAGCTAAGCAGACATGCGCAAAAGAAAAAGCAAAACAACCAGGCCCTGGTCTTACAGTCTCATTGACGGTAAAACCAAGAAAGCTCTACAGATCACTGCCTCTGTGTCACTGCTGATCAGGCAGTGATCTCCTTTCAAAGTCCAGACACACAATATTGAGTTTTACTTTTCTCCCAGACAGTAGTGGTTTCTCAGTTGTCTCTAGTTCTTTGTTCTAAACTCCTCCGAGAGCTTTGCTGGGGAGGGAGTCTTTATCAGGGAGTGCAGCGATAAGACAAGGGGTAATGGTCTTAAATGTAAAGAGGGGAGATTTAGATTAGATATTAGAAAGGAAGTCTTTAGTGTGAGAGTGGAAAGGCACTGGAACAAGCTGCCCCATGCCTGGAAGTGTTTAAGGCCAGGCTGGATGCGGCTTTGAGCAACCTAGTCTGGTGGGAAGCGTCCCTGCCCATGGCAGGGGGGTTAGAACTCAATCTTTAAGGTCCCTTCCAACTCTAACCATTCTATGATGTAAACCAAATCTAACTCAGGACCAAGAGTTTAGAAGCCTATGGGGCTCACATTGGAGGCAGGAAAGATATTGCACTTCTCCATTTATTGTGAGGGGGGAAAGAAGAAAAAAAAAAGTAAAAAAAAAAAGTGCATCTTCACACTCTCAGAAACCAGCAAAAGTTCTTTGCACTAGGAAAGCCTCTAGTCATTAAGTTTAATCTAGGGCCCAGCAGACACAGCTATTTCTGAAGTACTTAGGTAATAAGTCCTGGATTCATAGCTCATCTAACAGCATTGATTTGGAATACAAAGAATGAAACAATGAAATATTACCAAAAATTGTTAGGAAAACACTACACAATTATTTCAGCTGCAAAAAACAGATGCACAAAAAGCCAGAGCTGTCAGATGGATAAGGGAAAAATTACAAGAGAGGAAAATATATTCAAGCTTCAAAAAGAATGTTAAAAAATTCCTACTGGGAGTAAAACTGTATTTAAAGCTAGAAAAATAGCTTCTACTGAAAGCAAGCCATAAAATACAAGATGCAGATTTTTTTTTTCCCCCCAGGTAAACATAATGAGCTAGGAGAACAGCAGCTTTGTGACTAAACAGAAAGACATTTCTGGTTCAGGGCCCAGCTATGCCACAGGCACAATACCTCGTCTAAAATTACAGGCTCATAGCACAAACAAATTTTCACCAGACAGCAAAATCAGACTTTACAAGCTTATCCAGAGTATATACTGATCAACCTAAAAGACGGAAAATTTGAGTGAGAATTCATAACCACTTCTTTTCAGGCTCAAAATTCATAAATACTTAAGAGTTCAGTATGGTTGGAAAAAACATAATATTGTAGGATGATATTGATATTAGATAGCCCTGTCCTGCATTAGCTACACAAGTTTTACTTATACCCAGTGGTATGAAATCAGTTATTACACATTATCCTCTCTAGTTGTGTGGTATTAAATTTGTTTTCCTGTGTAAACACACAGGCATATTGTGCCAACACTGCTCAGATGTTTATTTGCGATTCTTTTTCCCAAAACGCATGTGCTACTTCTAGATGGGCAGACAGAGTTGCAGCCAAGTATGGCTCTTGCACACTTCAATTACTAAGTTGTATATAGCTTGATTTGACAAATGATACTGGTTCCTGGACCCAACTGTACCTTTCGTCTCTACCACAATCTTAACTGTCAATCTTGCCGTGACACAGCTCATTTACTAGTACAGTTTATCCAGTATTTATTCAAATCATTATAGGGCTCAATCAAAATTAGAGATTCATTGTGTTAAATATTTTACAGATAAAGCAATCATCAGCATCTATACCCAGAATTCAGTTTAGGTGAAAAACAAACCACGAGACTGGAAAACTATGGCAGCTTGCCCAAGGAAACACAGCGTACCTGTAGCAGAAATATTGTCAGTCTCCTAAACCCTAGTCAGCAATGCAGTCATGAAAGCACATAACAGATCTCTAAGACAATTCCATTTAAGGTTCTGATCCTCTACGTCTGAACTAGTTAAAAAATACACTATTCCTCTTGTCAGTTCTGCTACAGTAAAACTGGTTTAGAAAAATGAGATGAGGAGTTTACGTCTGACTCCATATCTCAGCTAAAACACCAGCTGCATTAGCACACTGTTTTAACATTTAAAGATCCTGTACAAACTGAGCTGACACTGGAAACACACTGGAAACATTTGAAGATCCTGTATAAACTAACACTGGAAACATCCACCTTAGTCGATCATCGTCTTACTACCACAAAAAGCTTATCTGCCTTAGCTGGCTTCGCAGCAGCATCTTTCTCACTTTCCCACAAATGTCTACAGGTAGATTCCTGAAGGTTCAAGCTATGTTAGATGCCAGAAATGGCAACCATCCTTCCTTGTGGTATTAGTTTGAGACTTCTTTGCTTGTTATGCTACACAGACAAAAAGGTTAAAAATAATACCACCTGCCTTAGGAGCAAGGAAAGTTTCACTTGCATAAAACGCATTTACTTTTACTTTTCTCATGGAATTCCGATGCCATGGTAGACAGTAAGAGACAGTATATTGAAAATTCTGTATCAAGTTTTCATTACTCTTTCAGATGAAACTTTTATTTTCCTTGAGAAGAAATATTAATCCTTGAGGAATTCAAGAAAATGCTCTGTTCAATAGATATTTTACCTTAATGGACGTTATAGATAACAGTGGTTTGGACACAGACCAAATGCTGGGCAGAATTAGAACCCAGGAAAAAAAAAAAAAGAAAAAGAATCTCAAAACCTTCAAACAGCTTGTTAAGCACCATGTTTTAATATTGTATCCTGCAATCAGATTACACAAACATTAGTCAAACTATACTTTTTCTCCCCCCCTTTCTATTTAAAATTCTTTATAACTTGAACATCACCAAAGGATCTGCCAGGGTTAGAACAGACAGGGTCCGGCTGATAACAGTGTTTTAACACTGCAACGTAAGATAATTGCTTCATTATAAGAATTGAGAAATAACTTGATAATAAGCAATCTGTTAACCACTGTGCAAGTTATGAAGATATCAAGATGCTTGTAACAAGTTCTTAGGTGCCAAGTGAATTTGAGCAACATGAATCTAAATTGGCTATTTTCCACCCAGTACTATGTCCAGGGCTCTCCAGGGCCACATGGGGAGAGAGTGAACCCAAAAGACTCAAGGGCAGGAACACAAGAGAGACACCCAGAGCCCTGCTTGCACAGCTGGAAGCACAGCACTGTGCCACTCAGCTTTTCTCTGGACCACATTTTCTCTACCACGCAACAAGGAGGTTGTGCAATAGATAAAACTTCATGTATCTGTGATCGAAGAGTTCTGTTAGCGCAGTCCATTTATTTTCCACACTGTAACAGAATCCAAACAACAAAACCCCATTTCTGCTATTCTTGGTTTTCTTCTTTATTCAGTAAGAGGATAAACGTGCTCTAGGGGTGCTCCCCTTTCAACCAGATTTTCTTCCTTTTCAAATTTTAACCACATTTTCCTTGCCTTAACTACCAGACAGACAAGCAAACAGCAGAACACTTCTCAGGAAGTCTCAGTAATGTTTCTTCCTGAAAGAAAAACATGATCACAGCTCTTTTCAAGTATAGCATTTTATCAGCAAAATCACTGACTATGACACTTATGGGAAGACATGTGCTTTAAAGGTTTAGATCTAGCCAGCTATGTTAAAGACTGGAATATTTTGTTAAGTGATGACAACAATAAAAGTCTTAATGGTTTCATGAGAGCACAGAGGTATCACGCCCTTCAGAAAAGCAGAGCTGTGTGGTAGTTGACATCATGTTGGAGTAAGTGCTGAAAAGCACAAGTATACACTTCTTAATACAAGAAAACACAAGATACCACAATTGATTAATTTATATGGGCATTGTAGCACCAACAGGCATTGTCTTTAATTATATAATCAGGTCCATGCAACTACTTCAGTTCCCTACTGAACCCAGACAGTGGGTAAAAGCTCATCTAAGTAACCCACAAACCCTTCTTTTATTGTTTCCAAGGTTTGGGCTGGTGTACAAATGACTTCATTTTCTGCACATTAGTATCCACAGAAAATTCACAATCTAAAAGATCACCATCAAATCAAAAAGGCCACAGTATTGGGCTGGTTTACCTTTCTTGGCAGCTTCTTTCACTTATGTCCCCACAAATCCCAAACTCACTAAAAAAAACCCAAGGAATATTTTGAAGCAGAGAAAAACATTGTCAGGTTTTAACTGCAGATTTTAACAGATTATTTTTCCTGACCTTCCATCTTGAGAGAAAGATTTAGTCAGCTAATATTCCCCCTGGTTCCCCCTCCCCCCAAGTTAAATCTGGTGCAGTTCTTTAAGACATTCTGCAACGAACCTGCTTGGTTCTTCAGTTCCCCAGAGAAAACATGGAGCATATGAACATTCCTCCTGCTTACTACTTCCCTTGCTAAGGGCCTACGATTGTGACATTTTTATATATGAAAGGAAGAACTAAGTTAAAAATAAAAATGCAAAATAAAAATAAAAAGTTACTGTGCATTATCAACCACTTCTGAAAAAAACAAAACAAAACCAAAAACCAACAAGGTTCTCTTCCTGAAGCGGAAGATGTTCGTCATTGATTACCATTCTAGAAGTACTGCCAAGAACGCATTATTCCACCAAGCTGTGAGGACAGGTGAAATCTATCCAGAGAATATCACCAAGGTCTCCACCTGTCCATTAGCACTGAAAGTACCTTTAATTTGACTGTTGGGCGCGGGTGTAAGAGAAGGAAGGCAGGAGACATGGACAGACACAGGACTGGATATTGAAACAACCCATTATACTTATTAATTTTTATTTCATTTTCAGAATATCAACTTCAGCTCTTTCTCATTTCAAGCACATTCACCTTCTCACTTTGTAGTGTTTAACTCGCATAATTAATCAACTTTAACTGTGAGAAAGAACTACGCAAAATACTTTAGAAGAGGGATAACAAGAAAAAAGCTGGATACACAGTTTTCAGGACTTCAAAGTAAGAATGTTTTCTTACAGATGCACAGCAGGGATTGCTTAAGGTAAGACAGCTTTACTTGTGCAACAGAGACTCATCCTAAGTATTAATAAAAGGGCTGACTTGCAAAATAAAAGAAAGATTTTATTTCAGTCTAAGAAGTAATTATAGCCAATAAGAGAAGCATTACAACTAACACGTTGAACTTTAAAGGTGAAACTCCTTTAAGGTAAGGCTGTTACTAACAATTGGTGACCTGAAGAAAAAGGGATGACAAAAGCTAGCTTTCTTTCCTGTGATCAGCAGTAAAGTTACAGTCTTCAGAATGATCCCCATCACTTTGTACTTTATATAGGACACATGAAACGGTACTACAAGGTCTTAAATGCCTTTTCACTGAATCCTCAAGAAATGCAGCTGATGGCAGCACAACAATTGATGGTACAGAATAGCCTCTCAGGACTTCATAGTACTTTAAAGCCAGTAAAAAGTGTATATTCATTGGGATCGCAGGTCTGATAAACTTGCTGTGTGCTAAAATTTTGTGGTCTCCTTCCACAAATACTCTATATGAACATAAGGCAGTACAGGGAAAATCAAAAACTTTTCAAGTTTCACCAGAGTATGTTCTGAACCAAGGAATAACAGCCTGTACATAACACTAAGAAGTATCTATCTCAGCATTAAGTGTTAATTATTTACTCACCTTTCTGTACAGCAATGAATAAAAACGTGATGTTAGTGTTAATGAAGCATCGGTAAAAAGCCTCACATGACGCTATGAAGCGGTGAGCTAGTATTTACCAGCTGGCTCAACTCTTAGCAGATACTAAAAAGACCCCAAGACCCCTCTATATCTGTTAAGTACCAACTGCAGTATAAAATATTCTTAGTCACGTCTTTGTCAAAAAAATATCCACTGTCCCTTAAGACTTAATATTGTTGGACCCTCCAAAGCTCTAAGAAGTGATTAGAAATAAAACTTTTCATAGAGAAAACAAAAAACAGCAATAAAGACTATTTGAGACCATGGTAGCATACAAAATATGGCAAGATTGCCACAAGAATTGGCTTTGAGAAAATTCAGTACGAAAATTGAACTAAGTCCAAGCTACAAGCAGAATGAGGTTATAGAAATATCCCCCATTAAGATTAGTGACCAAAGAAACCAGAAATAAAGAAACTTAAATAATGAATTACCATTTTGCAGCTGTATTTCTCTCAATGTGAAACTAGTTGGTTGGTCATTTCTGTGAGGTGCACAGTGGTTAACTGTGTATCACTTATAACATTATATTATTATTATTATTACAGTCAAACTGTCAAAGTCTCCAATTTTTCTTCCAGTGAGATAGGATAGTACGTTAAAGTAAATCCAACCAGAGTACCTTGAAGCAAGTGTGAATTTTTTACCAAGTTATTTAATAATTTATCTTAAACATCCCATCAGGGAAAAAGTAATTTTTATTTCCTAACATTTTTTTCCACTTTACTAAGACTTCAGCATCACAATTGTGTCAAACTAAGTTCTAAACCCCTTAATGCAAGCCTGCAAGCAAAACTCTCACACCCAGTAATAACTTCAGCACATTGTATATTAATAGCATTAACTGCATTTCTGTGTATTTCTGCAAAAGCCCATAGAAGACAAGACTGCCTTTTCCATCTCATTGCAAGATTAAGTTTAAGACAATTGGATAACAATAACCCTTATCCTTCCCCCAGCCCCTTTTCATGTTTCACTCAACATGTTGCCTTTTCTTTTCCTCAGTGAGGTATCAGGGAGAACAAAAAGGAATTTTTCCCCCACATAAGGTACCTTGAAATCAAACTACACCACAGTACCAAATCTGAATGTAAATTTAGCTTCAATACTATCTAGTGTCTCAACTTTGTTATAAAAAGTAACCATTTTTTCAGTAAAATCTTGAACCATCTGCATAACCAAAGACACACATTGTACTTCTCTGACAAACTTCAGAAAGTGTGTGACCTCAAAATTGATACCTGTAATACACTCAGGTTTTCAATACAAACATGACTTACTGATCCGAATTATTTATGCAAGTCTTGAGCCGTGCTTCAGGTGAACAACTGACCGCCTGACCTAAGTACATTCATTCCCTATGTCTGGGAGAGTCTGCCTGGAGAGTGCAGTGCATGCGGCAAGTCCAACGCACACATAGCACACCACAGCTATGTGTGATCTGTAATCCTGTGTAATATATGACAGTTCATAGGTGTGCAATTCAACATAAACCCAGCTCATCACAAAATACTTATATTCATTTGACAAGGGAAAACGACTTGCATTTGCATCAACACCATGTAAATGAATATATTTCATTTCCATAAGGAATTTCATAAAATAAACTGTCCCAGAGATGTTTCTGTTCAAGCCATCAGACAAAAAGCCCTTGAACAGCTTTAGCAGGTTCATAAGTATAAAGAAAGAGGAACGTTCTTTCATTTAAGAGCAAGTCAATAGAAGGAAGGCTGAGGGACAGAAGCCTGGCTTTGTTCTTTAGACTGCCAGAGAATACATACCTTGTTCTAAAGATGGATACCAGAGTATTTGGTTCTGAAACAGCTTAAATAATTCCCTACAGAAGAAGGAAGAGCTCTCGAAGTTGAGCTCCCAGACTTTAGGAAACTGTAGGAGGAATAATCTAAAAGATGATCAAACTAGCAGGACATTTGCATGTTTTATCTCTGCAGTTTCAACCATCAAATTGGCTTTCCAAATACAATGAACGTAAAGTTCTTTTGTATGAGGCTGTTGGTTTTTTATGTAGATTCTGTAAATGTTTTCTCCACACAAGCTTTTCATAACCTACAATAAAGTACTTAGAGTTTATAAAACCTAAAGTTAGAAGATATTCTAGAACAGATAGGAAAGCAGGAATAACTATCCTTAGCAATAACGAGACATGTATTTCTGCCTGTGTTGCCTGTGCTGAGCATCCTGCACACACACATAGACTATGCAGAGGACACAGCTATAGCAAACCTTCTCCAGAATTGCACCTGGTTTTGGTTCAGTCCCTCTCATTTTCTTTCCCTAGACTGTCAGCAAAGACACTTTTAGCTCAGGACTTTAGAAGGCACATACTTTTAACCAGGTTAAACACAACAGTTTACAACACGTTAAAAAAAGCAAAACAAGCCTAAATAAGAATTCCACAATGATGTTTCAATAAATCTCATTCTTCCCTTGGAAATCCATAAGCCTCTATCTATGATAAAACAAAGAGGCTGTTTCTTTGGTTTCCTCTAGCTTTTAACACTCTTGCAACCCAAATCAGATGAGGAAGACTTCTGTTAGTGTTTCTTTGTATAATTTACTTCTTTGTCTGGCTCTTAATAACATCACTCAACATTACCTCAAATCCTGGCAGATGAACTTCATTAGAAGGATTTAACTTAGCTGTAGCACTTCAATCTTAAGCCCCATAAATTAACAGCTGACCCTTAGCCCTCAAGTAGTATTGGGGATATTCATAGATACATTCATGATACACATATTTCCATTAAAAGATTCACAATATCAGGTGGAATGTTTAAATTGCGCTGATACGTCCAACAAAATGTAGGGTAAGTGCAGAAAGCCCTCAACATCAACATGTTTTAACAGAAGCTACAAATATAGCTACTGTTATGCTTTCAAAGAATGCATAACTTTTTAGCAAAGTGAAATGAAGATGAGAGACCAAATGTGTAATATCCTGTCCCTGTATATTTTTTCTTCCCCAATTTGTCCATGAAAAAAAAAGGAAAATCAGCCAATGCTACACTCTTGCCCTAGGTAGAAAAAAACCCACAACATTACTTTCAACTATAAATCGACCACCAAAATACCACCAGGCCATAAGACAACACCCTCTCAATGTTCACATGTTATATTTTCACTTTATGTCAACATATTTGCCAAAGTTTTCTTATTTCTTTATGTGGCAATATAGCACAAAGCTGAGTCAGTGTCATGACATAAATTAGCTCATTTCTCAGGATAAACCCTAAAATACCATTCCCCCTTCTTGTTCCTGTATGTAGAGAGCAGTAGTAATTAGTTATTAAATAATTCTAATTAAAACCAAGCAGGTTCATCCTAGATTCCCTCAAGTTACCTCTGATCAGTGGCTTTACACAGACTGTACATCTTTGCTGAAATGATCAAAAATGAAAATCCCATTTAAGCAGTAAAATACATTCTGCACTCAGAAGCACAAAAGCCACTTATATTTCACTTAAATCCTACCTCTAATACTCGAGTGTGGCTTTGTTGTTTCTCCTAGATCCTGTATGTAGTACTTCAATCCATCTGTTGCTACCAACACCTACAACTATGAACCAAGGAACTATGACAGAAATAATCTCATTCTGCAACAATTTCGCATGTGAAGAAATCTAATGGACCTACTAGTGAGAACCTGATACACATCTTGGAAACATTCAAGCTTTCCTTCAAAAAGCTGTCTCTCTCAAAGCTCGAAGAAGTAATACCTCAAAATTTACACAGACTAGACGCAAGCTAACAAATACTCTCTAAATATTAGGTAAACATACACAATTTGTTCAAGCTTTCTTCAACAAACAAAAATAATTAAAAAAAAAAGCCCACAGCACTTCTAATATTCTCTTGTGCCTTTTTTAATCAGATTAATCCCTCACATTTATCCTTTTCCAGGACTTTGCAACAGAACAGATCTTGGGGGAAAAGAAACAACTCGATTTTTGGCCTTTACGGTGCCTTGGAAGACATATCACACTTAATCCAATGCTTCCATTCATTTGACAAATAGCTAAAACTCCAGGAGAAAAAAGAGCAAATCAGAGCTGCAAAAAAATGCAACAGCTGGTCTAATCATAAGGCACTAAAAGGCACCCCATTACATTCTAAAAATAGAAGTACTTGAATATAATTACTGCACACGTTCTCCAGGGGAAATATAGTTAATGTGCCATTAGTTACAACCCACTGAATCAGACTGGAAATTCTGAATGCCAGTATAAACCCGTTTCTGTCAGTGAAGCTAACCTATCTCCACTTCACATTGTAAATTACCTTTAAGCAACAAAAGCAAAGAGGAGGGTTTTGGGTTTTCTTTAAAAATACTATCATGCCTATTTTGAGCATATAATCTAAAATAACAGAACATTATGGAAAAATAAAGCAACCATCCATCAGTCTGATTAGACCGTGCTAGTCTTTATCAAAGCTCTTTTTAAAATTCAGTTTGCAATCTTACTTGTAACTGCAGAAGACAGTAGGATGCTAGATTGTGAACATATACTAACTCAGAAGGCAGAATCTTCCTTGGTTTTTTTACACATCTTTTAGTCTTAAAATAATGAGATATTGTGCATCAGGTAGATGTAACACACACACAAACTTTCCTGAGTGAGAAGGAGGAGGAAAAGATAGAGATACAACATAGAATTGGCATCACTCACCCACTCTTCTACTGCAAGAACTGCTTCACAGCACAATCTGGATTGAGCCCAAAGCAGAGCTGGTCAAATTTCATTTTCTTAGATGGGTATTCTTCTCTAAATCAATATTTTCTAGCAGAATAAAACTGTAAGAGAAAACATTCAAATGAACATCATCAGCCACAGCAATTTATGAAATCTTAGCTAATACACTTTTTTATTCACATTACAATGGTTAGGGAAGCAGAAGATTCTGGAGTGTTTGTATAATCCTGCAACAGTATTTTAGGGTAAAGACAGCTTCAAGGAATGTGGGACAAGACAAACTGGAAGAAAGTGTAACTTACTCAGAAAAGGAGTTTCAGCAGAGCTGTTACTCTCTTATTGCCCATCTTTGATAATCTGTCACAGACTAGCTCACTGCAAGAAATCAGACAGCAGAATCCATTAAAAACACACAAAAACCCACCCCATAAAACCACCAAACAAAAAAAAACCAAACCAACTTCGTGCTAGGGTTTTCACCAAAATGACTCCATATCAGTAAAACAGTTTGTATAGGGTCCTTAATACCTCTCTTAACATAAATGTTAAAAAACAAATCATAATGACTGACATAAAAGCCCAAGTATCATTGCATTTTACAGTGAAAAGCTCGTCTTTGTCAGATGAAGATCATCTCCACATTTTACTACAGACTTACACCACACAGGTCAAGGTTCAGTTGAAAACATCTTAAGATCTCAGTGACACTGAATCTCTTAAGATCTCAGGAAGCTTAGAACTTGCTGCTTCAGTGTTTCCAAATAAAATTCCCTGGATTAGCTGCCCATGTCAACAAGTATTAGGCCCTTGTTTCCCCAGCAATTTATAACTAATATTTTATAGAATCAGAAAAACTCAAATATATCATGCAACTTCAAAAGCCAACAGTAAGGTAAGTGTTGCACACAAACAAGTACACTCCTGATCTGGCAACGCTAAATCTCAGATTATATAATTATCAATTTTGAGGAAGATTTTCAACTATGAAGTAGCAAAGGAGAGAACTCAAAGAGGGCATAAAAGCATAACCTATGTAAAGTTATTAAAGGCAGCCTGGTAACACAGCATGGCATTCTCAGCAGGCCTTCAGAACAGTACCCACTTACAACTGTCACTTTGCAGACATTTGATTCATATGACATACTCTGCATGCAGATGTCTTTGATGCCAGACACTACATATATACATGCACAAGACACTCATAATTACTACCCCCAAAAATAAAACCCAAACCCTCAAACTGTTCTGGAGTAAATAAAACACCAAATTCTGCTGAATTTTAGTGAGTTTGAAGTTTACAGAGATGCTACAGCACATCCTTGTACATATTCAAGAGCTCGGATTGGTTATGCAAGAGACCACATATGGACAGAAGAGCATGAAAACATTATCCCTAACACTAAACAAGGGGACAAAATATGTCAGAACTGAGAAATATACTAATTTACAACAAATATATTCAATCCATTTATAATTAATCTAGAAGACAGCTAGAAACAGAGAAACCGGAGAGATCTCTTAAAAAAACCTGTAACATACTCAAGATTTGAAAAAAGCTTAACACAAATGGAACACAGTCAAAACAAAAACAAACCTATTGATCCCAGTGGGTATGTTCTTCTAACTGTTAATACATAACAAATTCTTCTCACCATGTGAAATGTTGAAAAGAATGATCTGAAGAGAATGTGTTATTTTTAAACAGAAAAAATAAACTGTTTCACTTGTTTCATCTGTTGATTGAGTTGCAAAACCCAGAAGTACTACATGACTGTTATGCACACAAACATCTGAAGCTGTTTGATTTGAAAATTGAAAATTTGTAATACCAAAGTGTCAGAAAGATTATCTTTAATGACTTCTTTGAAGCTCACAGTTCCTGCTTTTAATGTATTGTTGATTCCTTACATTATTTATAATTCTCTCTCCATATATTAGAAAGCACCACTAGATGTGTAAAAAGTGTTTATACTGGTTACATTGATATCCACATTACCATGCTCATAATTTGTCTCACAATATATATCCTCAGTATTTCTAGCTAGATATTCCATAAATGTTCTGTACACATACTTTCCTTCAAATGACCAAATCAGTGTCCTGTTGCCATAGCAGCAAGTTGACTTTGGACACCCAGACCAGAGAGGTGGTTGCTATTGGAGTGCAGGTAAGTAAATTACCTCATCCCTCCATCTGCTTCTGTTTTGGTACAGTTTCTGTTCCACCCACATCTCCTGCATCTCAGTCTGATGCTTTGCATGTTTACAGACTAGAGCTTCAAAAAAGCAGGCGTTCAAGCAGATTCTAAGCTATTTTCCTTCAGTTTCAGTTCTTAGGGCTCCCAATAGCACAAGAATAGAGACTCCCTAATTATTCAAAACCATGTGGTTTTAGCAAGAATATATATATATATATTCTTGCTTAAAATCACATATATATGGTTTTCAAGACAAAATTCAACTAACTTGCCAGAGGAACAGGTAAACTTTTCAATGTACCCTAAATAACTGTAATAACAACCTTAAATAACCCTTACAGCCTGCTTTAAATCAATTTATTTGACCAAATCAGTAAAACTGCAAATCAATTCAAAACTCCCATAAAAATCAGTTCTCCATTTAACACTCACCCTGTTTGGCAGGTCTCCTTCAACAGAAAGAAACCCTGAATCTGCTCAAGAATCAACAACGCCCATCACTGACATCAGATACATACAGCATACAAACTTCTTAATATTATAAGCAACGTATGCTATTCTGATAATCATAGAATCACACAGGCCGGAAGGGACCTCCAAAAGGTCATCTAGTTTGACCTCTCTGCAGTCGCAGGGACACCCCCAACTAGACCAAGTTGCCCAGGGTCTCAGTCAAGCTTCATCTTTAATATCTCCATAGATAATCATAGTCTCTAAAGTCAATAACATCCAAAATCGATAGCTGTTTCACAAACTAAAAAAAAAACACTAATGTTACTGCAAACTATAACAAAAGCTTTTAAACAAGAGGGCCATCACAGTTCTCACAGCAGAAGCAGTAACAGCAAGAGGTATAACACTTGCACAAAGCCTGACTCCTAGCATTATGCTTCCTTTTCTCACCTTGGGTTGGGAATATCAAGTCTGTGTCCCAAGTATATAACTCCATTTTCAAAACCTTGACCATAATTTTCTGTGTTGTTGTATGTTTTCCGATGGTATAGAAGATGGTCGTAAACAGATGCAACTCAACACAATGATGCAATATAAGCTGATATCTTCAGGAGTTCCACATGTATTTTTTTCGCCAGTTATAAGTGAGTAGGCAAAGGTTCTCTTGGGAGACCTTTTAGACAGTTGTTCTTTCTACACCTTTCTTCTCCAACCACGTAAGTTGTGAGTCACAAATCTAAATGTGTGAGAAAGCAAAAGAACAAGTGTACATTGAAAAAGACCACATGAATAATTCAGTCTCTGCCTTCAGTTGTTCTTGCTGCCCACATGAATTGTCATCGTTCCTCTCTCCTGATTACAAGCATTTATCCAATCCATCAGAAAGCTTTTCCTCTGACTCCACACTATTAGCTTGCCACCTTTTTCTTTCGCAATTAAAAAAATGTTGCTACTAGTAAGATATTATCACTAAGTAAAATGGATTATGCAATACTCAAAAATATTTTAAAAGAGGATGCAAGTTTTAAGTATTTACATAATTTATTCCACAATTCCCTTTGTGATCTTCCTGTAACATAGATTAAAATCAGAGCAAGCTTTTTTTCCCATCAACTGGAATAAGACACCAAATAAGCTTAGAGTTAAATTATCTTCAGACACAGCATATCAGGAAATAATTGACATCAAGGGGAAGGAAAAAAAAGGGAAGTACAGAAGCTCACGATGGGGAATAGCTTGCTATAAGAGCACACAGCTGATTTGGATCTCAGATGCGAGTAACATCTGCCACATGAAGAACCTCAGCCCATTGCATTGATGGAATTATCTTCATCGGTATTAAAAGCTGACTTCTAGACCACATAACTTCTCATAACTTTGCCTTCATAACTACTCACTTAAAAGATGACAGCACCTTCCCATCCTAGTCAACACAAGAGCCACCTAAAATAAATGGACAACCAGATTTCATTCTTTTGATGAAATTTGCACAAATATAGAACCTCAAACATGAAGTCTCATTCACACTTAGTAAGAAACAAAAGACCAAGTCTTCCTATCAAGTGAAAGTAAAGGTGTACCTTTATTGCACAAGCAATACCACATTGCCAGAAAGAGACCAGGTTGGCAATAAAACAAAGTGAAAAACTTAATGAAAATTTGCAAGTAAATCGACCAGCAGTGCCAAAGGTTCAGCATCCCCACTGATAATAAATTCAAATAAATTCATCTTGATGGACTAATAATCAGCTAGATGAACAAGAAACAAAATACTAGTCAGAAACTGACTACTTCTTTCTTTGCACAGGGATAGGATAGGAGAAGGGGACAGAATTTTCTACTAGAGAAGAACAGACTATGCAAAAGAAAGAGGTCCAACATTTAAGCCTCTACCCTAGGTAATTTCCCAATGCAGAATGTGTTTAAAAAAAAAAAAAAAATTGCCTTATTATAGTTTTCCATTTTTTCCATTTCTGCCGAATCCGCTCACCTGCTTTTCCATGTGTATAACAGATGTTAATGACGTTTATTTGTATTAAGAAATAATATCTATACTCATCCTATATGACAGCTCTCACATTCCAATAAACCCATTATGCACTCTTCATCGAGTTAATCCCTCCCAAAAGAACTTCTGACCCACACATTTCCAATGTTGTTTTAGATCAAATAAAAACTGTTTGATTCCTCTGTCTCATAAGGTCATACATAGCTATGAATGTTTTCCTCCAGTTGTACAAAAGTCTTTGTATTTGCTAAAACTCCACTATAATACTCAGATCCCATTTGTGGAGAAAGCCTAGTTTACAGAAACCAGAAATAAGTGCATGAATGTATTTTAAAAACAAACAAGCAAAACAGTATTTAGAACTCTTTTTGCATCCACCATTTTTCCATCCCTTTGTTCACCTTTCAGTAGTTTGGGTTTTTTAATCTGGGGCCCATATACACAGAAAGAAAAGCATAACCCAAACAGACTGTAGCCTCAATTTCAGAAGGGGAGATGTTGAAGAATGATTTAACTACTGTGATGATGTTTGGTCCTATTAGGGTGACCATAAGTACACTAGGAATTTGTACTGTCAACAGACACGGAATTTTATCAGCTCTTATGAGCTAAGATTTCAGCTTAAACGTAAGTTTCCTTCTACCTCGTTATCATTACCAAGTGTTTTGTTCTACAGGGGGTCTAAACCATTCATGCAGATTTAATTTACAGCAATTTAAACTGTGTCAGAAAGTTAATAACTGAGGAATAATGCATGTGTCTCTTACTGAGTTTAATCAGTGCCCATTAATGTGCCTGTTATCTTTGACTTTTTGTTATTCATGCGTTCTAATCCGGAACTACATTTATACTGAGTGGAAATAAACTTACCCAACTCCAGCCTCAAAATAGATACCTGCCTTGCCCAAATACTCTCCTCATAGAGAGTTTCTGAGGTGAAGAAATTCCACTCTGCCTTTTTGGAAGTACAAATCAATGCTTCCACAAAAATGACAAAAGAGTAAAAGGAGTTCTAAGCTATTTCACACATGTTGCTACTGTTTTAACAATCTCACTGTCCTCATCTACTACTATAAACCAAGAAAAAACTCAACGGAAGAGTTTAACCTCAGTATAGGAGTTGCCCTACCATGACATAAAATCAGTGCAATTAAAAAAAAAAAAAAAAGAAAAAAAAAAGAAAGGGCTTCAGTCCCTAAGTTACACATATTTATAAATTCTTTCATGTGAACAAGGAATACATTAATATAAGAAAGTTTTGACTACTTACCAGTAAAATGAAGTCACAAGAACACATTTAAAAATGCAGCCAGCAGCACAAGCAGATAAAACATTCCTTTCTAGCGTACAGACATGAGAGACGTTAAGTCTACCTTTGAGAAACCATGAGATGTTCACAAAAGAAGTATTTTAAGCAAGACAGGCCATGAGCTGAAAGCCACATGAAGCAATGGTGATGTTCTAGTTTATTTTAACAATACAAGCCCCATGGAATGAAACAACCGTCTGGTTTAAAGGCTGCTTATCTCTGATGTTTTCAGGTTGTAAACTTAGGAGTTCTGCACAGAATGTATACCAATCAGAAACGCTCCGTTTATTATGTTCACTGTGGATTTATCAACTTTCAATTGATTAATCTCTAGTAATCATGATTAATCTCTGAAATCATTGCCATCTCTCATTCATACCAGACAACAGGCAACGTAAGTCCAACCATTACACAAGAACGCTGTACACTGCAAGTGTTTTTGGTTTCACAGGGATACACCGAGTATATTATCAAAAGTTTATAAGCAATGGATCAAAAGATTTTTCCATTTCAATTCAGCTGCATATTTTCTGTAATCTACATTTTAAAAATGCTAAAGAGATCTTTGCCTAAAAGTGTAGATGGCCCAGTAGCTGTGCTAGCCATTTAAAAATGCTAATAAAGCAGTCTAAAATGAAACAATTAAAAAGCTGATTTTATTGAAATGATTGCATTTTACTTAATAGAAATTATAAAAGTTCCCACATAGATCTAATGATTACAAGTACTTGCAAATGTACTATCATTCCATTCACAAAAAAAAAAAAAGACATTTATTTCAGTGAACTTGAACAGTGCAAAAGTAAAGGTAAGTATTAGCATTAATAATTGCTAAGAAAGGAGAAGAAAATCTCACTAAATGTATTTTACCAGTGGGAGGTGAACCAGAGCATTTCAGTGCACAGTTGTATTTTCATAGTTTCTTGCAGCCCACGGTGCCAGAAGCAGTGGATTAACCTAGTTTCTGTGGCCACAAGACAGAAGTTTATTGCTGAGTGCAGCTGTCAGAGCCACCTGCATATCTTTGGCTCCAGCCGAGTCTCAGAAGTAAGCCAAAGGGTGATTTCAGGATGCCACAGTGTCCATTTTAATTTATGTTTGTATAAAAACAAAACAAAAAAGTGACCAATATAAACTAGGGAGGTTGAAAGCTACTAACCATGTCTGCCTAGAAGCTTTGATTATACAAAGCTGGTACAACTTGCGCTTGTCGTATTTTTCCAGCTTATATAGTAATGTCAATGTGACCTTTGTTTTCACTTTTATGCCTAAAATGGCTTTTCCTGTGTTTGAATTAGCCACTGAACAAGCTACTACTGCCAAGATTAAATGGCAAGCAAACCAATTGCATGGAAAAAAGTTGAGTCTTACAGATAAAGAGAAAAATAAGATAAGGACTTCCAGCAAGCTAACTCCAAACAGTTCAAACGGGCACTGTAAAAGTTCAGATTCTTATCCAGACTTCCCAGATATCCTCAAATTTAAATCTGGAAAAGTAATTAGGGCTGCCTTTTTGAAGTTTATCTATCCCAACTCACCATTCTCTACTTCCCATGTCTAGCAAATCCAAGAGAAAACCCACTGGATTTAGCTGTGAACTCCACAGACTATCCACACAACTCAAGAAATACAAGTTACAATAAAATGTTTCCTTTACAGCATTTGTGCTTGTAAAAATAGGTTCATTCAAAAGACATAAAACCTATTCTGTTTTTAGTGACTTGCCCACTAACCAAGCAATATAGTAGCCACCAGGATGACCTGATGTGTCCCACAAAACCTTCCTCTGCAGGTATGACCTATTACAGGAAGCACACCTTTGGCCATTCCAGACACACGGCAGAGAAGTTCATTTTCCATTTTCTGAATCAAGAGTTCATTAAACCCGAGCAACCCAAAATTTGGCAGGTTCACAAACACAGGCTGAATATCAACATTTTGATAAGAAGAACTCAAATATTCAAAGCTAGTGAGATGAACAAATAAGCTATCTTCTAGATTGCTTGAAGTGAAAGCCCCAGAAAAAAAAAAATCATTAGCATAAGTTTGTAAGTATAAATAGGTATTAGAAAAACTCAGGAGATAACACTATAAATATTTCCACTACTTGCTTTTAAAGACCCACATTACTGAAGAAATGAAGACTCTTTCAATGGATATCTCTGGCTTATTTAAAAATCATGCTGAACCCTCCTCCTGTTTCTTGCAGTGGGGAGCTGTACGTACACAAGGACAAAGTTGAAGATACTTACACTAGCTCTAAATGATTTCACACCTGTACTGCACCAGTTAAACTATGACAGCACCCCACTTGGACTAGGTAAACTCTGCTCAAAAGTACATTTTCTCTCTGTGCAGCAGTGCACTGTGATATATATTTGAATCCAAGTTTATGATCAGGCTTCACATTGCCAGACACTGTCAGTTTCAGTTAAGAGCTGTGAAAGTGCTCTAATGGCTATCCCGCCTCTGGAACAGCTAAAGAACAAGCAGAACAGATTATAATATGTACTGAAGAGCATCTGCAAAATGAGTAATCTTTTTAAGAATTACTTAGTTACTTCCTACTAAGAAAATGAAGACATTTTGCTCAGATAAGATGAAGAACGCTCACACAGTCCATTCTGCCAGCTCTGGTTTGCGAGCAAGCTTTCACCAACCCACACCCCTATTTCTGTAATGACAAGCTGAATTTAACATTGCATACCCTTATAGACCAGCAACCAAAGATGATCTTCAGTATCTTCAGGGAAGAATCACAAAAGCGAAGAGGAACACCCAGACAGCTGATCCCAGCTCTGGGTCAAGACACCTGGGTGCACAGCATCGCTGTCACTCAGACCCAGCTGAGCCAGCATCCATCCTGCAGAGGCACTCACTGGAGACACCAACCTGCAGCACGTGCTGCTCGTGTGCAACCTGCACAATGCAGTAGGCTTTCTCCCAACAATTTGAGGACTTTGGGACTTCAGTTTCAAATCAGAAACCTGTGCCTGCACTCACCTTATCTCTGGACAAGAATGGATTAGGAATGTAGGTTCAGGAGGAAAAAAAAAACCAACAAACTGGGTAGTACCCAGGACAAAATGCAAAACAAGTAACCTAGATATTGTTTCTACTCAAATCCAGAAGACTACCTTCCAGAACAGTCTTCTACTGTTGCTGTGAACAAAGCTCAACATTAAAGCCTTTTAAGTTAGATCAGAAATAAGCCATTCAGCTTTTGCTTATTTCTGTTGGTCATCCATAACTTTTTAACATGTCAGGTTTGTGTTTAATGAAGTTCAATATATAGCTTCTACTCAGGATTCATACATCTTCTCCAACATGGCAATAATGAATATTTTTAAAGCTGATTCATCTTGCTTGTGTGGCATTTATTTTCATTTGGTCTAACTGGATGCAGAAGCTGTTCATCTGATGTATCCTTTTTTTTTTTTTTACAGATAAACTTGTAGTATAACTACAATTTATAAACTGAAATATGTTAGGAGTTTTCTTATTTGTAACATCAATGCAAAGTGCTGCCTGAAGTTTATGTGCTTTTATTACGCACACCAATAAAATCTTTTTTATTTTATTTTCTACAATTTAAAAAACCAAAACCAAAACACACTTATTTTGTGTTTTGCTTACTTGTAAAGTGATTGTTAAGTTAGGCACTGAAAAATATTATGTTATTAAAACTACTGAGTGCTGCCTTGGGTGAATAACTCATCTATTAGCCTGGGATCAATGCAAATTAATCCACTCGGCACCATGAAAAGGCTGCTTCTGCTCCTCATGTTGCATCAGGGTAAGAAAAGGTCTGATAAAGAACGGATGAATAGGCAGAACAAATAATTAGTCATACAACTTCCTTTTAGCAGCAGAGAGTAATTAATTTAGATAAATTATATCAAGTGTCCTGCATTTTATATGAGAATTTCATTAAAGTAATGACGCTTTGATTAAGTTCCCCTCTAACATGGATTATCTGCAGGAGGAAATTAGCACTTGCGTTCCCCTTTTCTCTCAACATCCTCTTACAATTCCTGGCTATCAACAACACATAGTCATTGGCCAAAAACCAAATTCTATATAAATATCTGCTCTGACTTCAAGCCTATGCAATAAGTCTTTGTAAGATTCCTTCTTAAGTCTTAGAAACTAAGACTTAGAATTTATTTCTGTCTTCGAAATTACTCCTCTTAATGTTACCTATAGTCAAACAAGCATCCTATTGAAAACAGTCAGTTTGGATACCACAGTTTTCCTACTTTGAGTGCTTATACAAAATTAAACTATTGCTAAATTAAGACCTAAATTATATTTCTGGAACTACGTTGTAGAGCAAATGGATATATAATTACAAGGGGCCATTTATTTTCTGATTACTACTCCACTTGATTTTTGGGTCAATGACTGATTCTCCTGGTATGCAAACAAAACCTTGAGGTCAACCAATCTCTCCCTGCTTGCTGTGAAGGTATTTTCACAGACAGGCTACAGATATATAAAGAGTGGAAAACATTTCAGTCATGTACTGCAAACCTAGTCAGAAGAAAGCCATTAGCGTATATCACACAAAATCATAGTAAGGCCATCAGATCACAGCCTCAAATCCCAGAATGATATAGCAGTCAACAGTGTCATGTCTATGCAAAAAGCTTACCCAAAAGGTAAAAACACATATTTTCCAGGTGTAACACCTAACCAGGAAAGCTATTAGAGTCCCAAATGAAGTGTACTGTCTGAGGAGCAAGAAAAACAGATACAGAATACCACACCCTTGCATTTAAAATAAATAAATAAATAAATAAATTGATATCAACTCCAATATAAGCATCATGTTAATAGAGATCCTTGGATATCTAGGAGGTTACGACCAGAATTTGGACACCAAAGAGAACTCCCTTAGACAGCAAACAGAACTGATTTTCACATTTTGCTGCTGTTTAATAGATCAATGGTTTCATGCTTAACTAACATTAATTAGAGCTATATTAAAATCGAAAAAAGTGTTTTCCCTAATAAAATTGTCTAGAGAAACTTCATTGTGGTAACCAGATCACTGAAAACGCGTAAAATTAACTAGAGTACTACACGGCTCTATAGTATCCATGCTGTCCATGCTTTCTTTTTTTGTTTTTTTGGTTTTTTGTTTTGTTTTGTGTTTTTTTGTTTGTTTGTTTGTTTTTTTGTTTTGTTTTGTTTTTTTCCCAAAGTAACAAAAATACTGTAAGCCAGATGTTATGTGCAGCCTTTTTTTATTTTCCTTTTTCATATGCCAGTATCACTATGCATAATCAAGTATTCCCCATAAATAGAGTGCTCCTCATGCAACATTACTTTAATTCACATCACAAAACAGCTTCTTTAAAAGAAGGTCTGTAATCTACACATACTCCACACATGCAACTCCTGATGATGCTGCCAATGGGGGACCAGCGTAACAAATACTAAAGCCCTGCACTGCTACAACGTGCGAGAGACTTGACTCTAAATCAGCATATATGTGCCTCAAAGCAGGAGGTGAAGGATTTCTATCACCAAGTGCACACACCATGCTTTATATGAACAAGCACAAGTGCAAATTATTTTTGAGTCCTAATCGCAGTTTTGATCAGAGTTAGGAATTTTCTGATAGAAAATAAGGTGCAACTGAAACAAACACTGTATCAGTCATGTTTTCATCAGGAAGGAAGAAGAAGGGGAAAAAAAACCCAAAAAACCAAAAAACCACCACACCAAAACAGAAAATATTAGAAGAACTGGAATTTAAGTAAAAATCACTGTGGCACATGCATCCCAGAAGAACCAGCAACTGAATTCTGAACTGCCACATCCCAACTAAGCCCTTATCACTAAACACATGCACATATATGCACTAAGAGTCTTTCTCTCAGCATGTTTTCACTGAAATTCTTTCATTTGATGTAAATGATACTCAGAGAAAAGAGCAAAGAGAGAGGAAGAAAGAAAAACACTTTTTAATTTAAGTAAGACCTCCAACTGTTCCAAGTTGTGGAAGGAAATGGGAACAATAAAAGGATTACTTTTCTTCCCTACCCTAAAAACCAGGGGGGTTCCAAGTTTATATAGCAAGAAACCAAAAACTCAGTTTGATATGTTTCAAAACGTTCTTATTTTCTATCTAGTTTTAATCCCATTATTATTCTTAGCTACTTCAAAACTGGGTACTTTCTCTGTGCCACTTGAAATTCCCTGCCTTCCCTACCTCCTTTGTGTTAGAGACAATGAGGTTAAATTTCTATTAGCATCTAACAAAGATGCTACCTGTACCATAATAATATTTTTAAAAATTCACAACAAAGCCCAACTTATTTTTGTGGTTGAAATGCACTAGTACTTTGAGTAGAGAAATACCACCTAACCCTTAGACCAGCCTCAGAACAGAATTCCACATGATCACAATGTCTGTATTATTCAGTGTTCATAATCGGCTTAATAGCCTTGAATCAGATAACTTGATATCAACTGCCACACCATCCTCACTACTAAGAGCATAAGGGGACACAATGTCTTCAAGCGTCCATCTTGCCTATTTATAGAGTGAATACAGTTCATCTTTGCCAGTTACCCTGGAATGCATCCAGAGGTCAGCTGACAGAGGTGAACACTTCTTCAGAGTACTCTGTTAAATTGCCAAAGAAAAAAAAATAATAAATCTACCAGTTTCTTACACAGATCATTTATAGTACAGCTTGTCTCTCTGACACATTATCAGCAATGTTGTCAAAGATAAATTTTTAAATAAGTTTTTTAAATAATTCAAGCTATTGCTTTATCTGTCATCACATTCTACAAATAGATGTTTTGGAAAAAGCTGCTACTAAATTTCAAAAACTGAGTCATGTAATAGTTAATATTCTTGCTGTCTTCTCTAGACATTGCCAGTGATTGACCAAACTAATCCTATGATGACCTAAAATAAGTATTGACACTATTATTCTTCCTTTATGCACAGACAACTACTAGAGCCTGAAATCAACATACATAGCCTCCACTAATTCAGGTCAAATAAACTCCTTAACTTGGGTATGTCATGTTCCTTCAGCCATTCATATTCTTAGGAGGGAAAAACCCCAACATTTTTGGGATAATCTTAACTTCATTCAACATTAGTTTTCTGTCCACATAGTCAAACAGACCATGTTACATCATCCACTTTTTCCTACCGATGTCCCTTATGCTCTGTTTTGTTCTGCCCTTACCCCCTGGAGGAGTGACTCTTTTACCCTGGGAAGCGTCTGCACCAGATACATCCAATTCTTGAAGTGGTGCTAGGACTATAAATAGCTTGCACACAGAGTATGCCAAGGAGACAGACTGATGTAGTAAGAGGAGACAGGACAGGAGCCTCTCCTGCTCCACCAGCTCAGAGGACTAACAGTTCTATTTTGAAACCAACAAAGATAGAGTGCAACCACTAACTGAAGTTCTCTGGGTATTGGCTGGTCACAGCAGATCTTAGATTTACCCACACAAACCAATTCTTTTTAATAGTTTGCATATGAAGTGGTAGATATTGCAGTGTCCCATTACAACAATCTTTTCTCAAACCTAGTGCTGCTACAAAACATTATTGCAGCATTACCACCAATACAGGCTTATGTATTCAGCAGCAAATGCTGAAGTACAACAATATTTGTACCTTGCTCTCACTGTACCCACTCTCTGCTCCCCAAGAATTGGTAGATCAATATGCGCTAGGTCTGTTCCAGAAAAAAAATACTAGGGCTTTAAAGAGTAACATTAAAACCAATTGGACTAGTGGAAACCCTATTTTAAGTTATCATTTTTGTTAATTTGAACACAGAAACAGTAGGCTTCAAGGATGAAAAAAAAAAATGTACAACTCCATTAGCATTTCTCTACCACCTACAAACATAAATAGAAGAAAAAAATATCACTTGTCAGCCTTTAGTAATCTTCCCACCAACATACTCTTGAAAACAATTATCAAGTGCATTACAGGACAATCACCCTTTAATCCTCTCTCCAAATCCACATGGACGTATTCATCAAATATCAGACTATAACCTTTCCAAAGGTGAGACCAAATCCATAAAATAGGCAATTTAAAAAAAAAGAAGCTATTAAAAAAGCCAGGCACAAGTCTAGCTCCAGTAAACAAATTAGCTGCCACAGAAATAAGTAGAAACAAACCTGAAGTTTATTCTTTTTGCACCTGTCAGCAAGTAACTTTTCATTGCCTGCTTTTAGACAAATGGAAAATTGCACATATTCTAGTCTTTAGTTACTCAGGCCCAAACCTGTTGCAGCCCTAGTTATTTTAAATATATGATCCCTACTGAAAACATAGAATCACTCAAAGACATGTCTTGCTTCACAACTTAATATTAGGCTTTCTTTATCTTACAATAAATTTTCTGAGTTGTTCTGTCTGCGCAGCTGTGCCAAAACTCTTTAACCAGAACCTGCAGCATCTCAGCTTTCTTCTTTCTTCCACCAACCACCTCCAGGGAAGACACCAGCTGTTTGCTCAATCATGTTAAACACCACGATGTGTTTGTCTTGGTCAGAGGACTGCTGGGCCTTTAATAGCTACCAATCAACAAATCATGTTGACAACTTACGAAGACCACATAACATGAAAAAACATTACTAAGGAAAACACCAGATACTATTTCCTATACATGAGAGAAAGAAAAGCCTCATTAGGGGAAAAAAAAAAAAAAAAAAAGAAGATAAATCATAAGCTTTCAAACTTATTACAAAATTAATAGACCTGAAATTAATTAAAAAGAGTCTAATCATCTTCACCTACATTGTTTTGGACATGAAAAAGATGTTGATTATCTTCAGCAATTAGCAAAGCTTTTTACTTTCCCGGTCTTTTGCTAATGTTTCCTGTAAGATGCAAGATCTCACTTTTTATTTCCCCCTCACACTTCTTCTCTGGGTCATGTGTTTCATGACTTTTGTGTTTGCTGTACACAATAGGCATGTTTGAGGGAGACCATACAAGGGATATAATATTCTAGTCCTTTGGAAATAAGAGGTAGGGGATGTGGCTTGCCTTCAATGGACAAACAGCAACAACGTGAACCTTCTAATAATCTCCTGTTAAAGATGCTATAAAAAAATAGGAATAAGATTTATTTAGAAGTCACCATATCATCCATCCCACAAACATTTCTATTTATAAAAAGCCTCAGTGTGCCTTCCAGCACCTTACAATAAACATGAGGCATCTGACAAAAGATGCAACCATAACCCCCCACAGCAAGTGCTAAAGGAAGGATGTTAACAGAGTCAAGGACCTTGAGAGAGCAAAACTTGTTTAGGCAACTTCTAAAACAGCCCCCCTCCCATGCCACAGAGAAAAGCAAAAAGCATCCACAATTATATAAGGATGGAAAAGAAATGCAGTTTGTTAACCTCAGCATATTACTTTGGAGTGAATTTACCACTGATCCCAGAAACTTGCCCAGAGTCACAGAGAGCGTGTGAGGTAAAAGTTCTTTAAGCCCTATAAATAGCCTTGCCGCAAGCCTAACCTTATTTCCTTCAGTCTCTTATTTTTTTCCCTCCTTTTAGTCACTGAGACATGATCTGAACTTCAATTCTAACTTTATCATTTTCTTGCCTGAAGTATTTTGAAGCTTCCAGTTAAGGCTGCGTTCCAATGGTTATACTTAAAACATTAGATTTGATCAGAGGAACAGAATAAGAAAGTACAGACTTTATAAACAGTTTCATAGAGCCATCTAAAAGAGAGAAGATACAGAAGCTAAAACACAAAAGGAAGACTATACCACGTGAGGTTTTCTTTGCCATGCAAAATTACAATCAACTACTGAAACAAGGCCCCCCATAAAGTTTCTTAGTTGTTTCTAACATTTGCACAGTTGTCTAGCTTCAACCAATTTTACTCAGCGCTGTATGAACACACAGCAGTACACAAGAACTGAAAAAGAGTGATGTAGTTTACAGAATTCTGCAGGAGCTCTTCATAAAGAACAACATTGAAGGAACTCCAATGGCAAAGGATGCTGAAAAGCTGGGTATTAACTCCCAGCAAACAGTCGGCATCTTCACAGGACACAATGGGAACATATCAACTGGCTCCACAAGGCAAAACTAAATCTTACTGGATTGCTATGCTTGCAAGCACTGATCACTTCCAACAAGTGCCCAACCCATAGCACTGTGCGGCTAAAATTCAGGCTAAACAGAAGATGCAAATAGACAGTAGTAGTAATTGAACCATTTAGAAACTACCAAAAAAGCAAAGGCAAACTCTTCTAGAAGTTCAGCTGTTGGAATATTATCTGCATAGATAATTCTTGAAGGCATCATTAAGTAAATAACTTTCGTAAATTGTTTATTGCTTACTAGTTCCAGCTGAAACACTTTTCCTACATCTAAGACAACAGTTTCAGAAGATAAAATCAAGAACATTTGGCAGGAAGGTAAAGGGAGGCTTTTTATAGTCTATATACAGCAACTCTGGAAAATCTGGCAGCAGTTTTCAGTAAAACCACTGTTTTCCAATGATGATAATTAAAAAAAATAAACATCTTCTCATGAAATTTTACTTTTCTGAGCCAAAAACACCACACCCTTAGGGAGTATTTTATAATATCTAATAGATTGCACAAATGAGCCGTATTGGTTTTCACTAAGTTGTCATTACAGCTACATTCCACCACTTTCTGGGTAACATAGCTTTCTAAAATTGTGGAAATAACATAAGTCAACTAAAGCCAGACACATCTTTCTGAAAGCTGCTGTGCTCAGATGTCATCACTAAGAATCAAAAAACATTTTTTTAAAACCTATCACACCCATTTATATTTTAAAGGAAACTGATATTCAGTTACATGAAGTTCTGATTTAAGCACAAATATGACAAATAATGTTAACTGGAAATAAAATACAGCTCCAACATTTTTTTTAATAGCTGCTAAAGTTTTTAAGTGGTTTCTAACAGAAGCAGGATGACCCGTTTTGCACACCCTTTTTGACTTCCTCAGCAGTCACACTCACCATCCCCAGCAGCTGTCAGTTCAGCTTTCTGATCTCTATCAGAAAGACCAGTCTGAAGCCCATTTGCCCTTTTAATCCTGAGCCACTTTATGTGGCTGCAGATATACTTGTGCTTCCAGTGGTGAGGGAAGTTATATTCACCTCCTCTTGGCGAGAGGATAAGTAGAGCAAAAAGTATACTGGTTTCTTCCACTCATAAGTTTCAATTTATTAAAAAATAAAAAGGCTAAGTGCAGACCCTTGTCTTACTGGGCCAGTAAGGGTTGCAGGCACATTGTTTCCTCACCTTGGAACTTAACTCCCTCCTTTCCTGAAGTGTTGGCAGTTTCGTTTACAGGTTCCTGACATTGAGCAAAAATGAAAGCTTGCATCTGAAAGCACAAAAAACAATTTCTGCCTTCTAGCCTACAACGAGAGAAGATACCAGTGCTATGCATTCAGGCACAGGAAACTACCCTTCAGTCCACAAGCACAGAAACCTGTTTTTCCTAACAAAAACAAGTACTACAGCATCTCTCCAGCAAGTCAAAGCATAGCTAAAGAGGAGAATCTACAACTTGGTTGCCAAGTTTTTAGATTTCAAGTGTAAAAGGTATTCAATATATCCAAGATAACCCATCATTCATGTTTCCACCAATGTTTTACAGCTGCCTTTCTTAAAGAAAAGAACTCCATTTTCTCATATTTTATACTGCATGTGATCTTTTAGAAGATACTGATGATGAGATCCAATGAAGGACTTAAAAATTTCCATCACAGGTCAACTAAACTCATTAGTGCTTCTGTATCACCCTCAGATGCCCAAGACTGTCCCAAACTGAGCAGTTCTTACTGACAAGTAGTTAGGATTTAACTGAAAGGATTAATGCCGTGTCTTCTTCACAGTTAATCAAATAAAGACACTTTGAGGCAGTGTTCACTTCTTGCAAAAATACTACAGCATTCACTGCCATTGAACTACGGTGACTGCAGCTGGCAGCGATGCCCAGCCCTTTCTGAATGATTCCACGGTCTGAGCAATGAACCATAAGCAGAACTCAGATTAGCTCTTTCCTTCATCTAAGAAGTGCAAGCTCCTATTTTCTGGACAGACACCATCATAGTTAACGATAACAGTTGATGAGTTTGAAACACTTACTAGAACTAAAGTTTTCATTTCCAGTGTACAGGCAGTTACCCACAGTTTGGCTACTTTCTTTTCTTTCGTTTGATCTGGACCATAATTTTTTAGCTTGAATATACTGTAGCTCCTTGCATTACTGCAAAAAAAAAAAAAAGATAAAATAATGAAGTGCCATTTAAATACTGGGCATCGATGAGTTTGGGCTACAAACAGAGGGGATCTGTAGTTTCCCAGTCTAAAATGTGACAGTATTTCCCTCTCAGATACGTGTTGAAGACATTCCAGCCCCAGAACAATAGGGGTAGTATCAGTCCACATACTAAAAAGCACGTTTTTCCATGCTTTTAGTTACAAAGCAGAATTCTGTTTTTATCAGAGACAATGAACTGACAGAATAAGGTAAAGAAAGAGGAAAACCAAAACAAAACACAAGCATTCGGGAAGGGGGGGGTGGGGAACAAACGGTGTCAGTATTTAGTAAAGTGAAGCTTTACTAAAAAAAAAAGCAGCAGTCAAGAACCGTTTTAGTTTAAGTGGCTTACTGTAGCACAAATTGACTGCTGTAGTACACAAGGTAAAACCTGACTTCACATCACGATATTTTCTTTTTCTCATTTCTTATGAGGGCAAAACCAAATTAATATAGACATGACTACAATTTGGCCTTCTAGACAAGAAAGTTTGTTGATAAGTTTAGACTTGCCTGTTGAGCCCTCCTCTAGAACATAGTTTATGTCAGATATAGAAATTTTGTACTGAAAGTAACAACGGGATTAAGAATGTCAAGCTTCACTAACATTTTAATGAAAAGTTACCTAATTGGACTTGTTAGATCTTTTTCCCTTCAACTGAGCTGTGCATTGGGATAATTCATTGCATGGCTTCCAAAAAAGCTTTTAGTCAGCAGCACTTCTGTCTGCCTTAGGGTAAGAAAAGCCTCCTGCCTTCATCTCCCATGGAGCTTTAAAAATGGGTCTGATTTCTCTTCATGTGGAGAAGTGCTATCTAACTTTCACTAAAGGCTAGATTAGGGTTAGATCTGAATCTGTGGCTAGTCAAGTAAAAAGGGTGACAAGAATGAGTGATGTCAGCCTGCGGGAAATTCTAAATAATAATAATACACTGCATCATGCAGCTTTCCTTCCTCCTTTCTAGCGAGCCAGCCTCTCTGACTCAGAGCTCAGTACACTGCAGATCTATATTATTATAGCAATTCTCTTCATACTCTCATGCAAGTGGTTATCTATAAGTTTAAAACAAAGTGACCAAAGCTTATCACTTGTGTTGATTTAGTATACAAGGGGAAAGAGTAGGATACATTTCCATAACAGCTGCTTTAACAAAACTGCTCCCCTTTTCCTCTCTCAGGAGAAGCGACATTTATGTGACTGGGCAACAGGCAGCACAGAGAGCTGATCAGCTGAAAACTAATCACTACTGAGAAAATTGAACCTCTTGGTCTAGATCAGTTAAGCCAGCTCACCCTAGGGTCATATGCACACCAAAGTCAAAAAGAACATTTGGCAGGGAAAGTGGACCTGCAAGCAAATTAAAATAGGCTTAAACTGCTGCATGTCCGTACTCTCAGATTCCGTTTGCTTTGCCTAGTTCAGGTAAAGATTAATAGTGCAAGTGATCAGATTATTAGATGCTGATTTCATCCCAGAACTACACCCCCACTATATCTCAAAATGAAGTCTATCACATGCTTATACCATTCATGTTTTGAAATTCTTTAAGTGAAATACTGATAGAAGAGCAGGGGTGATGATATTTTACTGTATGATTTACATCACAACAGGACTGCTATCCCTAATCTGAGCTCTGAACTCACTCATTTCCCTCCAGCCACATTAACTGCATTCCCTGTACTGAACTGAATGGAGTTACTGTTCTGCAGTTTCCAGTCATGGGTTTTCTCTCCTCGCCTTTCCTGTTATATTTGAGGGTTATGCTGAAATACGAAGCACAAAGCAAACTTGCATCTTCCAGATCATGAATTTGAAAGACAAATTCTGGGGGTCTTGAGGGGTCATACCCCTTTCCCACACCCCTCCAAGTGATTTGGAGAGGAAAATTATCCATTAATATCAAGCTTTAGATGCAATGAAGTCTTTGGATCCAATTATAGTTGATAAGACTTGAATACTAGTGTAGCCCCTTAGTATCAAGAAAAAAAAAAAAAAGGACATTACTTATATTACTTATATAACTTCAGTCATTCAGAAAAGCCAGCAAAGTATTTTATTATTAAAAAATATAGGCAGGAAATAACTCATGCACACAGTGTTAAAATGTTGCTTCAGTTTTGCTTTTCTTAAAAACTAGTCACTAAAAGCTTTTCTCAGCTTCTTCCATAAAAATAATTCTGTTTCCTAAAGTGTACTTTAAATTCCCAACCTTTACTGTTTTCGATTCTACTGATAAAGGCTGGAAAATGAACAATTGTAAAAACTAAGAACTGGGGTGGCCCACTTTCTCCTCAACCATCCTTCTGTGGATTCACTCATGGATTTGATAGGGCTGTTAAAGAAAGGTTTTTATGTTGTGCCAAAGTGGTTTCCAAGCTTCTTGAACACTGAGACATGCTCCATGATGGGGGTAGGAGGGAGAGGAGCTAAGACTCCTTTAGTGATCCCAACTCAAAACCTGAAAAGCTATTGGAGGTAGGGTTTAGGGGCCGAGGCAGGAACAGAGCAGCACCACTGCAGCTTTGCTTCCTTAAAGCAAAGCTTCTCAGCAAGCCTAAGTGATGCTAAGCTACTGCCTCACTTCCTCATGAACTAATTGCTACACCAAGTTCTGGGGATTAAGGAGTTGTGGTGAAATATTGAGGAAAGCAAGTCTTAAAAGCTGAAGAACAGAAGTAAAAAAAAAAATAAAAAAAGAAATCTTGTTTAATCCACTGCCATCCCTTCTCCCTTCCCCCTAACCACCAGATTCCCACCTGTGGTTTGAAGGTTTGGGAACTGCTTCTCCAATACAGCACAGGATTGCCACCTACAGGCCTCAGAACCAGAACGACTCCACTCAGGCAATGGTCTGAATTCTAAAAAAATTACCATGAAACAGGTTATATTTCCCATACAAATTCATGCCTCCACCCCACCCCCACCCCCCTTGTCTCATTATTTTGACTCAGAACATTAATCTAGAGTTTGCAAGTAGAGTAAAAGTTGAGGGCTGTGTGCTCTGGCACAGAGAGATTAAGTAGACACTATAAAAATTATTACATTTTTACTAAGTTCTTCTACATATTCATGCCCCAGCTCTTATCACTTTCTTATAGTCTAGGAGATTGTGATATTCTCTTGCCTTCTAATTTTTTTATAGTTTTACTTTCTCCGTTGATATTTTGGTAACAAAGCAGAAGCTAAAAACATATCCACCAGGTCTCTTAGACGCAGCAGACAAGATTATCATAAAATTGACTGGGTCCACATTAAATTTCAGATGGAAAAGTGTTTATTATTACTACTTTTATCTTGGACTGACACTGAAATGATTTTTTACAAAAAACTATCAGCTTGCCTGCCTCTACAGACAAAAACCTATATCTCAGTGCACCACAGTGAATACCAATTCCACATTATATTATTGAGAAGGAGGAAAAAGCATCAGAGATTTGCTTGATATATGCTCTGTTTACTTCAAGTGGACATAGGTGGGGAAAAATCTTTTTACCATTACACTTTTCCCAGTGTAGAAAAAGTTGGGAGAGATGACCAGTATGCAACCTCATAGGAGACAAGGGAGTAGAAACAGTCAATTCTAAGTACATTGTACATAAGGAACAGCTAAATGCTCAACACCTCTGCTTCAGGGACCAAGCAAGCTGGAGGAAAAGCCCTTTACAGAGGCAACTCTAACCCTTAAGACAAAGGGCTATATTAAGTCACAGCTTGGATCATGTACTGGGGCTCCAGAAAAACAAACATTACAGGGATACCGATATCCTCTACAAACCAAACACCACAAATGTCAGATTTTCAAAACTAATTTAACTACTGTTAACAGGATCAAAGTATATGAAGGTAAGCAATTACACTAGTAATACTTCAAGCAATTTCAAACTGTTTGAAGCAAAACCAGAACCAACAGCTAGTGTTTCTAGACTCAAAATGGTACAGTGACTTCCTGGAGAACTGCATTTTCTCTATTTCTCCTCTTTATGAAGAGAGGTCAATCAACCCACCAACACATATCTTGCCACATAATTAAAAATACAGAAAACATCTCCATAAAGGACCATGCACCGTACATAGAAGGAACATTCAGGAAAAGCAGAATGTCTACATCCTATTTAAGACCCTTCAGCAAACAGAGCTCTTCTTAAAATTTAAAATGTGCAAATCTTACCATTTTGAAAAGGATTTATAGTCACTATCACATAACAACAATTCATCAAGCACATGACATATTTTTCTCTGAAGTCAAGAAATACGAGACAAAGTGACATTTAGCTGGTCCTATTTTCAAGTTCCTTTTTCATTGTTTTTGGTTTGCTTTTTAAACTTTCTAACAAGCATTAGAAACTTCAGTAGCTTACCCGAAACACTGGAATTATCCTTCTGGATTTAATCAGCAGTCAATCAAGTAACAGATCAGTGACTGAAGTGTAACGTGGTCAATATAATTTTAATAAAGCAGTGCACATTCAGCATTATTGCCACACATTTTAAACAGTTTCAGTTGAGCAGCTTTAAGGAGGACTAATGAGCTGCTGGTGTGGACCGGGGGGGCAGGGTTTGGAATTATCGCTGATTTCATTTGGTGAACTTAAACTGGGGCAAGCTTGTCTGGATAGAATGACCTGCCTGCTAGTGGCTAGTGAGAAAGTGGTGAATAACTCAGTGAAGACTCAGTGAATCTTATCCTACATGACATTTATTCTGATAGCTTGCTCATTTTCAAACAGGAAAATAAACACTAACAAGAACATGAAAGAGACAGGACTTGCTGAACACAAAGCTTCAGCTGAAACAAATGGTAATGCAGAGTCCTTTTCAAGATCACATATTAAAACACATGGCTGGTCTAGAAATAAATGCAGTTGAGACATATCTTTGAAAGCAGTAGGAAAAGGAATCTTGCCAGCTGAATAGCAGCCTTTCTTAAAGCCACAAACCATGAACTGATCAGTGACAGTATCAAGAGAAATTACCAGTGTGAAAGAAGGTTGCAAGAAGTTGCCTTAAGTGACTCTGTATTATTATCAGCCATTGTTGCTATTTCTGGCTGAAGGAAGACTTAAACTTATGCTTTTCCTTCTTCAGCCATCATCATCTAGAGCCTGAAGCAGAAAACATGAACGCTAATCCAATGTACCAAGCAGAAAAATAAGGTGAAAAGAGAAGCACTGAATGATTGCTATGAACAACTGCAAACAGAGATCATAGAACAAATTATTAGGAGACAAGCCCAGTCAGATACACACAAATAGCAGAATGAAGTAGTGGTGGGCAGAAAATCCATCCTACAGATATAATTGCAGATGGACAAAGCTAGTGATAGCAGAGCCCTGAAACTGGAGAAGTCATTATACCTTGTTGGATGTCTCAAAGTAGAGAAATAATACCCTTTTTGACTGAAAAGGAAAAATAATGAAAGACACCTGAATCACAACCTCTGTACCTTAAACGAGTTAATCCTTCTAGATGCTAGGAGGTTTGGACTTTTCAATGACAAATAAATTATAAGAAGAGGCAAAGCAAACAATAGTAGTATGTTTTCTAGTAAACAGTGCAATGGATGCAGAAGTTTGCAAATGGACATAAGCAAAAGTATTTCAATCCAGCCTAAGTATTACTTGGGATGAGGCTTTCTTTGTACTTATCACAAATAGATTATTCCACTAAATTCAAAGGGAATACATTATCCAGATCATGAATATCTAATGGAATACATTCTCCAGACAGTGAGTATCTAACGAAACAGCCCAGAGTTTTGCATGTACATCAGCTGTAGTCTTCCAGCACAGGTTCTAGCTGGCAGCTACCACGCAGTCATGGTTCATCCTAAAAATCATAGTTAACAAGCTCTAGTCAGCCATTGAAAATTGTGGTTAATGTTTAACCATTACAGCAACTGAAACTCTTCTTTCTTGGAGTTCATCAGAAAAAAATCTTCATAAAATAACCAGGAGTGATAGAAGCACAGGGTGAGAACACAGACTACGTAGTAATTAATACTTTGACAAAAGCACCAGCTTCTGTCAGTGCTCCTTTCATGAGAGGTAGTACACAAATATTTATTGTAGAACTTACATAATAATACATAAGGGAGAAAAATAATTTCTTCTATTTTTCCTTTTTTGACAGGTAGTGAGCAAAAAAATTCCTCCTCACCCCAGTCCTCCACACAGCCCTATTTCTAGTTCTCTTTTAAAATATCAAAGACCTTTGCTCTTCTCTCGAGAGCCATAGCTGGAAATAATGGACAGGGATCAAGGGCTACTGCATTTAGTTACAGCTGTTAAAGCTGAACATCAAATCTGCAACAGGTCTGTGTTGCCTTATGCACAAAGGATGTATGACACAGATTTATGAACTTTGTGGTCCCAAGAGAGTATCTCACCTGTCTCTCCTTGAGAATTGCTTTCATTTTCCCTCAGCATTAACTTGTTTTGTCTCTCTTCCTATGACCATCTGCTCCCAGTATCTCAGACTACAGAACACAGCAGGTAAAACCCAAGAAATCGTATCACGCTTCCTGCCAGGTAGTCAGCTGCCTCTTCCTCTTCACATTCAAGGCTTCTGATCACCACCATTTTTCTTAAAATATATTGATCTTTCTGCTCAGCTCAAGTTTCTAGGGAGTAAGTACTCCATAAGAGTACTTCCATCACTCCTAATAAGACCTAGAAAAAAAGACTAAGGAAATAATATATCCCATCAGTAAAACCATCACTAAGAGTTACTTATATCGTGATTGAGGTTTGAATTAATAGAAACCTATAATTTGTCATACTTCAGGACAGTATGACACTGGTCACCAGAGAGAGATCACCTCCCCCCCTCCATCGCACCTCTTGAGGAAGTTGTAGACTGCGATGAGGGCACCCTCAGCCTTCTCTTCTCCAAACAGAACGAACAAGTGACCTCAGCCACTCCTCCTAAGTCTTGTTCTTGAGACCTTACACCATCTTTATTAGCTTGTTCTGGACACAGTCTAACACTTGTCCTTACATTGAGGCACCCAAAACCACACACAGTACTTGAGGTGGGGCCATACCAGTGGCCCCAACATGTTATACTGTATTATGTTATAGTAATAATACATTACTTAGGCCTTTTTACAGAAAAATAGACTGTCTTCAAGATACATCAGCTTTCACTACATAAAAGAAGAAAATTGTAATATGCAAATTCAGAAGGAAAAAAACCCACATACTACTAGGACACTTACAGCAACATCTTCTAGACAACCTGCCTAATTTGTAACATGACCCAAAAAAGCACAGATGCCTTCCTAAGATGATATTCAACCAAAACTTTTGCTCATAATATCAGGTTTGATCACAAGAAATGCTTGCCGGCACTGCAGGCTGAGCAATCCAAATTACATTAACTACTTCTGAGTTGAACAGACTTCAGCTGCATAGCTGGAGCGGCAGAGTAACCTTGGCTATGCATGCAGATTACTCCCAAGTATCAGAGATAAAAGTCTACTACACCTTCCAAAAAAGGGGAGCTGGTCAGTAGTAAGCTAGTCATTCTACAACAATGCACAGGTAACAGACATCATGAGAAAAATTTCTTTACTGCAGTATATTTTCTCGCCACTGTTCTCCCAGATTCTATTTATCTAAATACAACGACAATCTCATAGCCTTGTACTGACAAAGATCCTTTCTATCACATCAGCATTTCTATTTATTGTATTTTTAATTCAGAGTATAATATGAAATCATTTGGGAAAGACATACTCAGCTTTAATCTTTTCTGTGAATAATTAGCAACTTGGCAACAAAGGATGCTCTCTCTCTCTCTGGACTGATGCTTATTCCAGTTTCAAAACATCTGCATTTCCGCCAAGGGGCTTAGTAATACTGTTCATTGCATTTCTGTTTTTCCAAGCTCAAAAGGAAAGTGAAGCTTGCTTTTGTGAAGGAGGTAAAGTGAAGGAATAGGCCGGTTTGGTGTTTTTTTTTTAAACCATGCTCACTTACCAGTGTAATTCAACAGATTTGTTTGTCTTCCTGAGAAATAAACTTCCTGTCAGATGACTGTAATAATAATCCTGACAGAGAGAGCACACCAGAAACAGCAACCAGGTGCCAAAGTTAAGATTGTAGAAAGCATTCAGAAAACTGTTGTGGATTTTAGGTCAGCACGCAGACAACTGCAGTCCTGTGAAAAGCAGTGACTCTCCTCAGACATCCCCAAGCCACAGCTTGGTACAGAGCTTTCAGTGCTTGCTGCATACTTCTGTCATCTTCAGACAGTGCTTATGACCGCTACAGCAGTACAGCATTGGACATCCACCAGCTCCATCGCAGATAGCAGAAATAGCAGTATATTGCTGGTGCACAACTACTTGTTAAGAGATGCAACAAAGAATCACCACTTCGTAGGTAACCAGGAAGGAGATGTTATCCATGTTCCACCTGCCTTCTATTTGAAGAAATTGCTCATGAGTGGACATAATCTCTTTGTTTGGATATAATCCAGTTGTAATGTCTTCTCCATTACATGTGAACTTGAGATTTTGAAAAGCCTTGAATTGTCATTGAAGATAACAGAGGTGAGGAGGATCAGTAGGGAAGGGTCGAGTCAGAAACCAAAGTTAAGCAGAGCCATACTTTGACAGCTGCCTTGAGTCAGTACCAAAGCTGAAAGACACAAGCTCCTGGTTCTGCATTCAAGTTCATTAAGTGTCCCTATTGCAAGATGCAGAAGTGAAAACAGCTGAGGTGCTGAAATTACAACTCTCATTTTCACCCAATGAACAACACTCCCATGTTTATTTTCTTCTTAACTGAGGGAAATACTTTGTAACAAAGCTACTGTGATAAAACTTAATCTGGTATATCCCTTCAACTCTCCTATACACAACATGTACCGGAACAGCATAAGAGAAATTGTATTCACTACTCATTCAAGTCAGTAATTAATTAAATTAATTGAACAGGAGAGCCATTTCATAACTTGATAAAACCAAATTAATAGCAGTTCCTATGACAAGACTGAGGATTAGGTATAATTTAGAACAGGTGTCCATTTAAAAAAAAAATAAAGAACCGAGAATTTCCTTCCATAATGATAGGAAAAAGGAGTTTATTTTTCCTTCCATGCTAGCATGCATTAATACTGAAGATGTAAGTTCAACCACATGGGAATGTTTTGTACAACATAAATTGGTAAGCAATTTCTATGCTTAAGATATACTAGTTATATGACCATCTCTTTCAAAGAAGGCTAAGCTTTGAATAATAATTTCTTAGGCATTTACAGAACATCAATTCTAAAAATTCCTAAAGGTACTTATAACCTTTCAGATTGCTGTGAGAAATGTCAGGAACAATTCATCTCCCATTGAAACACATTCTTCTACTAGGGTAGAATATAGTAACTGTTCAACTGTTGACAAGAAGAGATAGGAAAAATATCAATGCAGGAAATTATATGGATACCTGAGGCAAGGAGAATGAAATTACCAGAGCTAGAATTAGATCAAGGTACAAAGATGCTGCTATTGGTAAATGTTTTGCGATTAATAACATTCTGAGGGTCATTCTTTTCAGCACAAGAATCTTGAAAATGTAGGGCAAGCTGAGAGGAGGGAATTACAATCACAAAGGCCAACAGTTAATTGAAAAAGAGGTGAAGAGCGTGCATTGCATCGGGTTATTGTGACCATCTGCATGTATTGTGTAATTCAGAAGTTCAAAGATTACAGGCTATAGGCAGACATCCTTTTTAACTTCTGTATATTTTTAAATAGAAACAGGCAGAAATGCACTTTACAATCTCAGGTATCACCTTTAACATATAGTGGCATATATATTGATTCAAAGAGAATATAAATGAGAAGAAAAAAACTATTTGGATAGGAAGCACAAATGGTGAATCATTTTATACACCATGCTGGCATTTCTGTAGATGTCTTCCCCCACACAAGGGCACATAAAATTAACTTAAAGACAAATAAGTTACAATGCTAACACATAAGGGAATTAATAATGAAGTGGCTTAACTCTGTAGTCCATTTGGCCTCATGTTAGACATATGTGATGACGCAATCTTTGTGAAATGCTTGAGTTGTTTATGTTATGCCACAATTATCAATATTTTTTTCTAATGGTACATTAGTCACTCTTAGAACTGTAGAAAGGCACTAAAAAGTAGCCTATAGGAGTGGATGTGTCATGGTCTTTGTGTCTTGAACAGCATCCACCTTAATCTAAGTTAATGCAAATTGGGTTGCTTTTCTTTCCACATTAATATTGTCTTTCTACTTCCTCATACATTTACAATTTTAAGAACAAAAAAACCCTCTGTGAGTCTGTCTATTCTGTACAGAAACTTCTAAGACTTCAGTAATTCATTACCTGACAATATTAGCATAATGTACTTGGAATTCAAGGCAAAATCATTACAAAAGTTGCATAAAAAATAAAATAAAAAAGACACTAAACCACTTCAAGATCTTTCACCCTCTCCCTTCCACAATTTGATGTGCAGTGATTGGTTTATGTCTTAAGCACAATTAAGACAAATGCTTTCTACACATAATTAGTAACTGTACGTGAAACTTCTTTTATTAGTACAAAAAGCTGGAAGCATTAACAGTAATACTTCACTGCTCAGGAATTGCATTTCAACCTTTGCATAACATAAGCATGCAAAACCATTCAACTGTTGCAATTTCTTTTTTGATTGCTTGATACTATCAATATGCCCCATATTAATCTCCAAGAGCCTAATTTAACATACAGTACCTCCTTTTAGAGCAGCAGACTTCACCTAAATTGTAGGGTAAAAGAATAAATCTGATGTGACAAAAATTTAATTTAATTTTTAGTGCTGATTCAGTGTAGGATTAAGTTAAGCTTTCAGTGAAATTACTGCAAATTTGCACTTAAAAGTCAGATCAAAATTTCATGCAGTACCTTTTACTGAAGTCAAATGAATGATTTCATTTCCAAAGACAAGTAATCACACACTCTACGGATTTGTCAGGACCTCTCATACTCTTTCTGGTTTATGCTTTCATTACAATGATCTATTTCATTAAATACATCTATGGATGTATATATCACGTTTGGTTCCTAGGTAAGGAACCAACTGCTGCTCCTTCAACTCTCTTCTACGTGTTACATACACAAGCCAAAGAAAATAAGTGCTTACTCATATAGTGTCAGGTATTAACTTTTACTGGCAAATCAGTTTTATGTCCTACTGTACTCACCAGCAAAGCTACAATAATGTACCTTCTAACCACACTCAAATATGCAGAATCTTCTCATAGCTTCCAACTATGCATAGGTCCCGAGAGTCTTCTTATTTCTACAAATTCCTTCCGAAATCCCTTTTAATATTTTAAGTTACTACTTCAGTAGTTATGAGGCATTGATTTGTACACTTGCCTTACCACCTAGCCTTCAGAGCTCTAGAAAGCAAATACAGAATTTTCATCAGACATCCTACTTCTTTTACAGCTGAAATAATAAAACCTTCTATAAGTTATTAATTTAATTGTAAAAGTTTATTACACTACATCTTCCAGAAAAGCCATTCAAAACAGAACTATGTAGTCAGTTACTCAATAGAATGAAGCAATAATGCTAATTAGCAAGTTAATGTTCAATTAGATTTAACAAAAATACTGCTGGGAACTTGAGAAAAGCCATAATACTGATGGCCCTTTATTATTTGAATGATAGCATACAACAAAGCAAGTCCTGCTACCAACAAGACCTCAGACTATATAAGAGTCCCAAGAACAGATGACTTTTCCTGAGATTTGAGCTTCCTACAATCCCTACAGCTCCTCCGGGAGCTATGTCAATTACACCATCATCAATGCAAATAGCATTTTAAAGAGTCTCTGCAACAGGCAGAGAATGCTAATGCTGATCAGAGGTGCCAGCGTACAGAACATTTCTCCCAAAAGCTCTTTAACCTGTTGTGTGTCTATTCAGTTGGTTCTAATCCTACCATTTTTGTGACAGGCCACTGGTGCCCTCTCTGCCTTTGGAAGTCAAAAATCAACCATTAAAAACAACTTATTTTCCGACATCAGAGCAGTGATACAGTAGTGCAGCGAAAAGATAAACTCCTGTCTAGAGAGTGTGATAATGCAAAGTCTGGTGGCTTTCTTGCTTGATAGGTTATTCTTATTAAGATAAAATGTTTTCCAAAACAAGTACTCTAAATAGAAAGTTAATAAAAAAAGGAGTGATGGAGCATGAAAACACTTAATACCGCTATGTCGCATGAGCAGGAAATGAAACTTTGCCTGAAATNAAAAGAAAAGAAAAGAAAAGAAAAAGGAAAAAGGAAAATCCCACAGGCTCATATTCCAGTGGTGTTTAATCTATGTACTCCTGATGCTCCACTCATCATATAATAGGGCTCTTCTGGGAATAAATGCAAAGAGTATAAATAAAGTAGCTATAAAAATTAAAAGGAAAATGCAGTATTATGAAATCAACTGGCATATCAATTTGAGAAGAAATGAGAACCCAGCAAGCCTCCCCACTGAAAAAACATTAATATATGCAATATAGTCACTTCACACTTAAATATCAAGGAAAGGCTAAGAAACTAAAGTTTCCTATGATGGTAAGTATTGAGAAAATGTGATGTATGATATTTTGTACTGACGGCCAAATTAAGTTTTTGAATAATGCATTTCACTTAATCAACACCAGAAGTTATTTTCTAAATTACATGTACACAATTCCTACAGGGATTTTTTTTTTCTGAATGTTGTTTCTAATACTGGTTCATAGACAGACAAAGGTAAACCAAACTTTGGTAAAAGTCTGGTAAACCATATAAAAATACATATCTGCACAGAAGAAGGGAGAGCAAAAATAGAAATATTCAAAGAAGATATCAAAAGCACAGGTGGAATAAGCACATAAATCTTCAGTTTTTAGAAAAGCAGAGAAAGACTTCTGAACTGTGCAGTGTTAATTGGTGTCCAGAGAAACCACATACCTCATTCTAACAGCCTCTTTTTATTAAATGGCTGCTCCCTTTTGCCCAGAGCTGTAGCCACACTTCAGGTTACCTGTAGACTGTTTAAACTAGAAGGCGGCAAAGGACAGGGGAGAGAAAGAAGTGTCACATTCAAGATGAGGTGTGTGATCTCCCCAGGGCCCACATCTTGCTTGGTATTAGCTTTCTCATATTTGTGAAAAACATTACGAAATGAGTTGTTTCAAGGACTATAAAACCTTTACAGTAACACTGAAGTCCAACAAAAATAGAAGACAGCACAAGAAGATTAACTTCCCAGGGGATGTTTTGCTTTCCAGAAAGTCATCCCTCTGTGCAAGCTCTTCTGAATACATTTTCCCAGGTATGTTTCTTTCGTAACACAGAAAGAGGTGCTAATGTACTCTTTTTTTCACTTAACACAACTATAAACCTAAGTTTACATAACTTTCTGGGAGAAAATTGTAAGGTTTTTTTATTTTATTTTCTAGCCAGCAAATCCAGTTGATGAAGTAGATGACTTTTAAAATTCTTGTGCCTTTTAAGAACTCAAGAGCACTACATTAGTCTCATACCTTTTTAAAAGTCATAATCTCCTTCTGGAAAGGAAACTGAACTTCTGGAAAGTATAAACTGAACCAAACACCATCTTTGGCTTCAATAAGAGCTCCTCTGTTTTCAACACCAAAGTCTGATAGTTCCATGTATCAGAACCAGAGACACTCCACTGATCAGACAGCACAAGCATCAAGTGGTATACTTCCTACACAGCTGAAGAAAACTTTCAATTAACATGAAATTAGTGTGGCACTCTGCCCCTGCTCCGCAAAGGTGAACTCTCTAACTCCTTTGGCACACACTGCTCAGCTGAACAATTTATGTGTCAAAATAAAACAACAATCTCTTATGTACAGCACAACAGCCACTGTAACTGCTGGTACTTACAGTACCCCTCCAGCTTTCAGTTAGATGCTCAGTTGGAGATAGGATGGCCCAGCTGAGGCCACCCTGACATATCCCACAGCTCCTTTCTGTGCCTGTGCAGATGGAACCAAGAAAGCTCTACAGGCAGAGGCATCAGCAATAGTGAGCCCAACACCTATCCAAAGACAACCACATAAAACAATAGCTGCTCTGCCAGAGATGTGGCAGCATCCAGAATTTTTCCTGGTTGAAAGTTTTCACATATTCAAGAGCACCCTGCACTTTCACTGAGCAAATAGATCCCTTCCCTGTAATTAAGTTCACTAGGTTCACAGATTTCTACACCTTAGAGAAATAACTATGGAAGTTATCAGACTATGACACCGTACATTAAAGGATTTGGTTTACGTATATGGACCAATAGAATATTTCACATTACCAAGTAGAAGTTAATATATTAGATTTTAGAGTACCTACACAGTATTTCTAAAGGAGTTTAATCTATTCACTTGGACTAAGCTGTAAAGAAAGAAAATAGACTGTAGTTGTACCTGGCTCTCCAGTGGGTATTACTATAGTTATAAACACGGGAGATTTTATTCTACAATCATATCCATTTTTCAAAAAACAAAGCGCAAAAACTTCACCAGCAACCATGTGAACTGAGCTTTTCAAGTCCATAGTGGACCAGGAATCCCTACTGCAAATAATTTATTTTAAATTAGTTTTTAGATTAGTGAGATAATCCCTATTTTTAACTTGATATTTCAGCAAAGCTTTTCATTGATCTCAGTTTTCCAAGTACACTTGGAAGCTTCTAAGAAACAGCAGTAGGCTGATTTTTAATTTTGCTTTCTTACCACTTGAGTGGATTCAAATTCTATGAGGCAAAATGGTATTTGGCAGCAAATGACACAAGATGTCACTTGGCATCATATACTGATTTTTAAGCAGCAGCTGTAAGAAGGCTAAAAAACGTCTTTGTCTTACTCTATGGTATCTGAAATACAGGTCCAATTTGTTAACAACTTCAATACTAGATAGAGAAAGCCAGTACATTAAAAACTCCTTTTTCAGTCTTTAGAAGGACATTGATTACATGAATTTGGGCAAAGTTCAAAATATTGCAGGGTATTATGTGTGAACACTAAGATCTACCAGACAGTCAAAAAAGAAAAGCTACAGGCAAGTAGAGTTCTTACAGTTCAATAATTTATGATGGTCAGTTTAGTAATTAATCTAGATTTATAGTCCACTGCAAACTCAAAGCAGAAATCGATCAACCTAGATTATATCATCAACACCATTTAAGTCAGTGTATTTGACTTTGTTTTATCTAGCCCATATAAATACTTATCCTATCTCATATGAACTGCAGTACCACTGAGTAATATGAATAGTATTTTCAGGCTTCCCCCACTCACCTCTCACCTTCCACTGTTCTGTTGTCCTCTCTTTCATCTCAGTGACTTCATAATTTGTCTGGCAATTTCTTCTAATAGCTTTACTCATGCTTCGAGGCTGTGCAAAATGCTAAATGAAGCAGAACAAGTAATTCAGGTGCTTAGAATACCTTTAGGAGGACTACGCAGCTCTTTATGAAGCTTTAACCAAGCTCCTGAACATCATTTATTTTGAAGAGACACTATCACTATGGTCACTGAATTCTACAAGATCCAAAAGCAAAATCATTAAGCAACAGCCAAGTACCTACAAGGAAGACCTCTTCTGTTGGGGGATCCCTTGCTCATTGAAGAGTACACAACCAGACTTCGGAAAGAGATTAATGGGAACTAATACTTCAAAACAGTGCTAGTTCTACCTTACATTTACTTCTGGTAGTCAAGAAGCTTATCAGAAAGGGAGAAAAGAATAGACCACAGCTCTCTGTCTTCCTCTGGTACTTGAGGGAAGGATCCATCATTAGGCGCTGAAGTTCCCAAAGGCAGAAGTGCCTGACATCTTTTGATATTCACCCATAATACAGTGGTCAAGGGCTAAAGTTTTTCACTTCTGTAGTGACTTGACGAACATATCATTAAAGTTGAGACATTTAAAAAACAGTAATGGAATTCGGTTCTGAAGATCCAGAAGGACACAGTATTAGTATATTCTTCTGGTTTATCAGCAGGGATGTAGAAAAGACCCATTCAAACCTCTACTTTAGGGGTGTCCAAATAGCCTAGGCTTCAACCCAAGTACCCCATGACTTCAGCTCCCTGTAACTCTACTTCACAAGAATTAGAGCATGTAAGCTAATGATGGTAGGGGTCTCTCCTTTGAGTTCTGACCAGAAGCAACATCTTGATTTTACCAAATCAAGCTTTTGTTGATATCTGTCCATCCTAAAAAGAGTTTTGTCAAAAGTTTCTTAACCAGCTCTCACTCACTAGTTACGCACTTAGTTTCATAAAGGCAATTTTTTTTTTTTTTTTTTTGCTGCTGTTACTCCACACAGCTTCAGTAAGAAAACTCTTATTTCACTCAAGTAGCTCAAGACTCTCTTTCTTTGCATGTCTTCACAAAACCACCTAGAAGTTCAGCACACACATTTGAACATAATGAATTTCACAGTAAGAAATAAGAGCCTAGCAGCTGGTGTTTCTGATAGCTGACAAAAATGTAAAGATGCATGTATTTAAGAGTTTAAGCATCACTAAGTCATCAAAACAGACAACCAGTTCAGACCGGTCAAAAATCCCTTCATCTGTGGTTCAAAGTTACACAGCTGTTGTGGTTTGGGGCTCTGGAATTATCCAGATCAGGTACTGTAGTAAAACACTGACTCATAAAAACAAATAAAAAATGCACCAAAAACCACACTGCAGTCCCCCCCAACACTTTGTATCTACAAGTGACTGGGGTTCCATTGCAACTGAGCTCTCTTCTCCTGGTTATGAAACAGGAGCTGTTTTCTATTTAAAAGAACCCCAAAGTTACACTGGAATGTTTACTGTCTGCATCAGAAACTCTTGCCCTACTGCTTCGTATTCAAAAGAGGCATAAGAGAATTCATCTACTCAAAGGTCTGTCCAAGACTACTGAGGAGAACTCCCTCAAGTTCATTTCCTGTAATTACTTCTTTTGAACACTAACCAGAAAGCCTGGCTCAGTCACAGTATGCTGAACAGGACATGGGATAACTGTAGAGGGGAATAGGTACAGAACGGTCTCCACATGATTAGATATTCACCCACTTCATAGCAAGTCCCTGTCTGCTTTCTCTCAGGGAAAATCCTAACAAGTCCTTATTTTTTAGACCAAAAACCAGCACACTTAGGTTTTATCATTTTTCACAGAACATCAAAAAGACACAAACATTACCACACATGCACTTTACAGAGGTTGTGCCAGAGGGAGCTCTCAAGTATTACATTTGAAAGTGCTAAAATGATTGTTCAAAGAAACAAAGCAAAGCAACAGAGGCACAGAGAGCACACAGGCAAGCCCAGACTAACTCTGGACATGAGCCAGCACTGGAGCTGGGCAGGAACATGGTATTTCATTATATTCCTGCTCTGACTTGTGCCTCAAAAGCCTTTTTGTCTTCAGTCCAGCTCCCAACTGCTGCCAGCCTTTTCACTGAGTTCAGCAAAACTTGGATTGGGCAGCAGGGCTTAAGTTTCAGATATGCTGGCTGTATGTTGACTTCAGCTGTTGTGAACGTGCAGCAACACACATCTGGAAGAGCAAGTTGTTAGCATGCAAAAGAACTCTGTAATGGTCACATAATCATACAGAAACCACAGAAGCATAAAACCATTTTAACATGGAAGAGGCAAACCAAGTGCAGACTGTACACTTGCAGGACAGCCCACAATTACTGGGTCTTACCAGAAATTTCCAAAAATAATTATGCATCCAATGAAGTTCTGTTTTATAAACTGAAGCACATTATGAACCAGGAGGTGGGAATTTCAACATATTGACCTTAAAATCTAATGTGGTTCTCAAAGGCTTGTGGCAAAATGTTTTCTTTTATTTCCAGGCTTGGGGGGTAAAATAAGTCATAACTTCAATTTTCTACTCCATTCAAAGATGTTCAAAAATCTCAAAACACAATTTCTAATAAATGGGGGGAAGAACAGCTTGTTCATTTCTCTGGATTTATCAGGAAAAATAGTTCAAATGACTAGACATTGTAAATATGTGATGCCTACGACATGGGGAAAACAGGTCTTCTCAATATATCAACAGTTCTCTGTTCAAAATGTTTTGTTTTAAAAGCAAACACCACAAGAACTAAAAACCCATCTACATCTTCCCTTCTAAATCCTTTTGCCCTGCCATCAAGGACAACGTTTTTAATTACAAACTAAATGCTGCAGTGAGCTATAGCATGGAAGCTCTCTGGAGCACTTATGCAATCTACTGGCTTTTATTATGGTCTCAGATGTGTCAAGTGAGAATGAGTCACGTTAATTATGAAAAACCATGAACTAGGATGCAGGTATATGAATTGCTAAGTAGAAATATTTATTTTGTTTGGTTTAAAAAAAAATAAAATACACTAAACAGGTTTCCGATGAAAAATACTGAATGAAGATGTAAGGGGTCACCAAAAAAAGCTGCCATTTTACTTCATCTGTAGTTAAGTTTTGACTAGTTACCAGCTACGCAACACAGGATTTCTAGTATTATGCCTAGCCAATGCCTGGTACGCTGATGACCACCCATCCTATAGAAGAATGGGATTGCAGACATTAGTATCATAGTTCCTGGATTGATTCTGGGATGCTCATAACTTTCCACACACAGGGAAGAATTACATACAAGTGTCCAAAATGGTTTCACATCAGTGAACTCTGTTATCTATGGCAAATTTACCTGGTTACAAACAGTGTGCCGTCAGCACATTGACATGGTGCTGCAGCTTAGCAGACAAGCAGCAACACTGATTTTGAATAAAGCTCTGGGAGAAATGAAATAAAAAGGCAAAGCTGAAAATCTTTGGCAGAGCACAAATCTTTGTCACGTTCGCAGTAGCCAAGTAAGCCTGCACTGCCATGCAAAGTGGCTCCTGATTGAAGCATATGGTTCCATGCAGATTTATCAGCACAACCAGCAATATAAATTATAAGTATAGGCAAGAGGTTCAAAAGAAGTCTTGGACTAGGAGAGGCAGAGGTGGGTGACAGTACACCAACTTGGTTGCTACTTAGTCCTGCCAGAAATGGGGAAACTGACAGTTAGCACCAAGGACCCAAGAAACTGGAAGTTAGATTGTTTGTGGATCACATTAATTAAAACACCCCAGTTAACTCTATTAGCCAGTTTTTCACCTTATTTGTTTCTTAGATTAATTTTGAGCAATTATTTACTACCAAGGTTACAGAAGTAGCTGTTGATCTTGCCTTTCTGTTTCAAGTTTCAAAATATTCCTAAAATTAACTGTCTTCTACAAGACAAACTGAAACCACACCCTATATGCTTTTCTACTGAGATAAAGAAAGAAGTTGTTGATAATTCATCTCTTCCTTAAATGTTTGGTTTTTGTTTTTTTTTTTCCTCAATAGGCATCGGGACACTGAATGGGTGAGCACTGAAGTGAAGAAAAGCACAAACTCCTTTCATCATGCTGCAGGACTATCTCATGGCAATGATTATGCAGACTGTCTCTCCAGGTCTCCTGTCAATCTGAAAAAAAGTCCTGTATTATAATTATATTAAATCAAGTTCCATGTTACAATTTAAATTAAGAAAAACAGGGGCTAGAGAAGCAGAAGGCTAAGGATGCTCATTACTCTAAAAGAAAAATGAAATTGCAGTCACAGAGTAACTGAATAAACCATATCATCTCTTGTCACCAGCCAATACAAGAGCGTTTATTGATAAATATTTTTTAATCTGACATGAGCTTAAAATAACATTTTCAAACAATAGTTCTTTCCTATTGATTTCCTGTGCAATCCATTCTAGTGAATGCTATCACCTTTGAGCCAGCTACAGGGTTTTAATCTTCCAAGATGTCTGGGAACACAAATATGACCATTTTCATGAGCAGCACCGATTGTTGCATTTTTAAAGTTATTCTGAATGGAAACACCAGGAAAACAGCATAATGTATAAGCTTGTTTACAGGAAGCAAAGAACAAATTGAAGAGCAAAAAGCAACTGAAAAAAATGATATAAGCAACAGTGATTTTGCTGATAGATCACGTCACATAAATTTAACCTTATGGGAAACACTCTCTATTTCGAGTAAATGTTTGATAAACAGCCTTTGAATCTCCAATTTGTGCTTCCCAAAGATAACAGAGAGCAACTAAAATGACAATAAAGAGTACTGCCTGTTGCTTCTGAGCCTACAGCAGACAGATAACCTGTCAAAGCTCAGAAATGCAGGCTTCCTTCCCACAAGCCCCCACCACAAATGAAACATGGTACAAGGCTTACTGGACATTAGACACATTCACAAGCTTCATAATAATGTTAAATAGAAGGTTTGACAGCAAAACACAGCCTTAATCTTAGTCATACACAGGCAAGATCTAACCAAACCTCCAGTAAACTGACCAACCAGTTCTCAGCCCAATCTAAAGAAAAGCAGTTTAAGCATGCACAAGAATTCATCTTTCCTAGTTCCTCCATGCATGTTGCAGTTTTCCTCTGACCTTTGTTTTACATCAACATCAGTTGCTAGTTTGGCATAAATGCCTACTACCAGGACTTCCCAAGCAAAGGTAAGGATAAATCATGTTTCACAGTTTTAACCTGGGAATCACACTATGCTACAACGTACCAAACATACAGTTACAAGTGGGCAAATACGTAACTAATCAATTCAGGTTCTGTAGAAGACAGTTTACAGTTTACAACTTGAGTGCTTTAATGCAGGCAGCCACAAAGCTCAGTACAACAGGGGAGCGGTGTTTTCCCTGTCTGCTTTTTAAGAAAGGATTCCCAGAGTCCTGTCACTGACCATTCTGTCCTAACCATGCAGGTATACACTAGCCTCAAAGGAACCATCCAGTCCCTCTTGGCTCCAGTGCACGTGGCAGGCTGTGCCCAAGCACTACTTGGGCCCAAGCGATCAGGAAGGATGCTGTAACCTACACATTCCTCATAAAGACAAGGTCAGCAGAGCATCTGAAGGCATACAGGCACTAAAGTGGTGACTTCAGAACACAAGGCACATCTGTACTAGGAAAAAATTTTCATGCAGGAGTGCAAAATTCAGTTAAGGAGTTACACTTTCTCCTTTTGTACATTATGAAGGCAGCAGCCACAGATTACAACATAATATGAAGCCTGCAGTTACCCCTTTGACAGCCTACAGACACTCCCCCAACATTTTCCTTATCCCATCAAGTTTGCTGCCTGCATACATTTGAAAACAGTATTTTCTATTTGCCAGATTTTTTTTTTAAATCAGATTTAATATAGATTCCTAACTCTATCCATTCTATTGCTTACCATACATAGAAAGCAGTGAGCATGATTCTATGGTATGTTAGGGCTGCTTTGGTATATTGGCAGACAATCCAAAGAATAACTGTAGTTAAAATTACATGCAAGGAAAGCCAATACACTTGTTTTTTTTTCAGCCTAACATAACAATTTTGCCTAACAGTTAACATGGAAAATAGAACTGTGGCCTGCTCTCCCTGGCACACCAAAGCCAGTAACTCCACTTTATATCATCCAGGGATCAGACGTACATCTTTCACATTGCTTTAGCAAAGCCTTCAGGAAACTCTTATAATCCACGCTGGTGTTAGCATGTTAGCAGGCACGCACATACAAACACCTCACCACTGGCACATCAGCAGCAGCTGTGCTTGCATGGAGTTACTCTTTCCAACTCATTGACTAGATCTACAGTCTTTTGCAGAAAGACCTCAATTCACTGTTCTGCATGATTACTGGCTTGCAATTGCATAGTTTCTGGACTCAGTGGTGCATGAGCACAAAGCTAAACTGACACAGAGAACAAACAAAAGCAGAGTGGACATCATATACACAGTTCATTAAAACCGTAATACCAAATTGCATCATTAATTGTATTATTCAATCAACTAGATCAGTCCTTGTGCAAACTCAGCAAGATACCTGTGCAGTCATAACTTAATGCCTTAACTGCCCCCAAAATCATGTCACTAGGTACCATATCAAAAGGTCCTCAATCGGTAGAGAAGTCATGCTTCAAAAGAAAACACTCATTAAGACACCTACACCAATATCTGTTGATCTCTCACAAATCTATTATTACTCAATACTGAAAGTCAAATAAGATGACATGACAGGTCTCGCATTAAAGCAGAGGAAGGGGTAATTATTAATCCCATATTTCCGTAACTGCTGCTGGAAAGCAACCACATGAGGGTGTAACAGTTAGAAGTACATGACTTAAGTACATATAAAAAGACTTGGTGGTTACTGAACTAAACAGTAAAATTAAACATTGTGTATGGAACGGAATAGTTCAGCAAAAATAAAGTTTAATTCCAGTAACAATCAATCTCCTTGAAACCTAGAAAATTTCGAATGCAGGTTTGCGAACTCTACTTGTCAAGTTCTAGAATTTTCTTCCCTTCAACTTGTCTTGTTTTTCTTTGGAGTCTGAAAAATTATTCTAGTGGGAGGTTAAGTTGAAAGTCCTCTTTTTAAAAATATCTTCCTTCACAGTCTTTTCTGGTCTTTCTCGGCTCTGAATTTATAAAAGTAATTCCACAACACATTCACTGAAACACCTAATATAAATACACCGAAGCTCACAGTCTTTAATGACTGTTATATTAAACATAAATAAGGACTATACAAATCATGTGCCACTACTGCCCTCATCCGGTAGAAGTCAAAATCTGGCATTCCTCTTAAGACCACAGATTCCCACACCATTATTTTCATTAGTTTTGATATTATAGATCTGAGCATATATACTGTGATTAATATTTTCTTTCAATTTTAAGTGCCCTCTCCCAAGGAGAAGAATTTCTGTTAGATCCCTGAACAACAGGGAGAAAAACTTGCCAGTGCACTAAACCAGAAACAAAATAAGAAGCCCACAGCATTTGCTTAGGCACAAGTGATCACAAGAGACTTCTGTGCTGAATTCATCTGTGTACAAATGCACATAAATACACAATGAAAAAAAAAATTAAAAGCTGAAAACAGCTTGGATTCAGATCGCACAAAAAGATGTATTAGGAAAAAAAAAAAAAAAAGACAATGGAAATAGTTTAAATATGCTCCACTGCTGTTCATAAGGGTATAACTACTCAAAGGTGACAAAAAACAAACCCAGTGGGGCAAGTGGCAAAAAAACAACTATTGAACAGCTGTAATTTAAAAACAACCACCAAAATGTCAGAAAAGGCAGGGAAATGGAGAGATAAATGACAGGAAAATTTTAGTTAGCCATATTTTTAAAGAAATGGATGTCACACAAAGCAGCCAGATCTTTTTTAGGAAGCAGAAGGAATCTAATAGCCTTGGCCCACTATGACACAGAGGAACAATCGACAGAAGAAACACTGATCAATTGCTGTTCTGCTGTCCTCCTAAGAGTAGATCACAGCCCTATCAAAATCATTTTGCATTTGAAGCAGTACATCGTAGCTATTAACTTGATTTATACAAAAACACTTGAAATTGTTCTATTCCACAAAATGTTCATTCATTAAGAGCATTCAGTGCTATTAAAGGTGATTTCTAGGCACTCCTAAACAAGCTGGAGTCACGGTAATATTTTAAAGGAAATGCAGGGTGTTTAGTCTAACTCAATCCCTAGTAATATCACTAAATACTTGCCATGTATTCTTTAAATTCACTACTTATTTTGTCTTCTTCACCTGAAAGTTGAGTAAATGGTTCCTCTCCAAGAGGGAAAGTCCACTAATCCAGTCTCTAAATTTGGCAGTAGATTCCAAGACTCACAAGCTGAATTTTAACAGTTGAGTAGTCAATGTTGATTTCTACAGAAAATACTTCTCTCAGCTTTTTTTCAGCACTTGTAAGGGGGAGGGAGACACAAAGAGAGAAGTTAGTGGGGTTGCTCATACACATTTGATTTATTTAAGCAAGGAAGAATGCTTTCTGTGTTTCCATCAAGCACAGCCAGCAGCTCTGGGCAGCTGCAAGCAAGTTGCAGGGTACTTACATAATTACTGAGTTAATTCTACTATTATTTGAGCCCGAGCAAAGTGATGTCAGAGACCAGCAACCAAAGAGGTTTTAATTTCAAATGCTGCCATTCAAAAAAACTGTGCCAAAAGTAAGCGGGGACAAGTATGAGTTGGAGGGCAGGGTAAGCTTGGCACTAGGAGGAATGCAGTCAGGTCTTTCAATTACCAATTCTCAGAGCAACTCTGTAACCTATGTATTAAAAAGTTAAAATACAGAAAAAAAAAAATACCACTACCTTCAACCTCCTCTGAAACCTGCTTTCCAGATGTGCAGCAGTAGATAAGCAGCATAACAGGGCTCATGTTTACCTCAGAGACAACATCGTTGCTCCAGCTACATTTGTCTGACATTTTACTTTCACACATTAGGACATGGATGACTATTTCTGGACTGCAAAATACTATCTGAAGGACAGACAGATTATATACCATGCATTCTAAAGTGGCAGGTTGCTATGGTTTCCCACTGCAAGAACAAAATTTGCTTCATTAGGTTATCTGAAGATCTCCTCTGCTAAACCAAAAGGCTTCATCAGGGAAGCAGATTGTCTTTTAATCACAGTTCTGCCTTTGTGAAAACCAGTCTATTTTTTCTGTAAAGCTGCTTTTGAAAAGAAGTATCTAGCTCTGTACATGAACTGAAATATCCTGATGCTTCATGTTCTGAGATGTGTACTACACACCGACTTCCCACAATAGCATGGATGCCAACTGACTTGCAAGCTTCTGCACTCTAAATATCTGTGGTTTGGAAAATGATATTTAACTCTTGATTGTTTAAACTACTGCCTGAACTACTTAACCCATTCATTCAGTAAAGCACATTAGTAATTACAGTCAATTAGTAAACTGTCTTATCTTGAAAATCCAATACAGATAACAAGAACCAAACTAATTCCTCTTTAAAAAAAAAAAAAAAAAAAAAAAAAAAAAAAAAAAAAAAAAGGATATAGCACTCTTGACTGGGGCACTAGAAAACTGAGTTAATCCAATCTGAAAAAAAGCTTAAACTGTAAACATTACTCTATAGTGAAATCAAGACACTAATTAAATTTAAAAAATTAGCCATGGGAACAGATCTTTGGGGTGGGGAAAAAGGTTAGCTCAGAAGTGAGAAGATGAGCAAGTGGCAAGAAACCTAGCCCAACCTTTCAGTGTGTTCCATTCTGGTGCTTCAGAGAGCGCCTAATCTTTGTGACACAAAACCAGTAAAGGTGAATTCCCCAGAACAGCACTTCCAGGCTGTTACCTTGCTTTAGGAAGTGGGTGGCAGGGAGAATGGCTTCAGCCAATTACTTTTTTCTTTTCACCCAACAATCTTGTCTCTCTGTTTTTGCTTATTTCCAGGTACTACATGATCCATCTGAGATCTGCCACTCAGAAACTAAAAATACTTGTCCAGTCCATCTCTTTCTGCTCATCAACAAAGCACAGAACAAAAGATGCCCAAGTACCAGTTATTGCAAACTATTTTTTCAACTATTTTTAATCCCTTGAGCTCTCAATTGTTTTTTCACGTTGCATTCGTTTTGAATTTACTGAAATGTAGAATTTTTTTAAGCAGCTTCCAAATTCATTTACCTTGTTTCCTAATATTTTTTCCTAAAAAAAATGGGAAAGCACATATTTCCATGATATCAAGGTACAGCTTGAATACACAAACTGGTGTTCTGGGGTGGTCAGGAATAACCAGCTCATTAACAGTAAGCCTAGAGCAACTGTGCAGCATCCACACAACCATTAGAAACACTTAGTCTGCAAGCCAAAAAAATTAAAATATTGAAATATGACTTAGAACTGCCTTGCAATAACTGAAGTGTTCCAAATGATTCCAAACTGTCCCTGGACTGTTCCTCATAGGGCAATTGGGGAAAAAAAAAAAACACACCACCAAAAACCAAATCAAACCAAAACCAACAACAACAAAAAACCCAACTCCAAACACAGACACACACACACACCTTGGCAGGCTTATCAGCGATCAGAAGTCCCTGGTCTCAGTTCTCCCTTTGTGTTCTGAATCCAACTGACACTATGCTTCCTAGAAAAAGAGACCTGAATCTTTTCAAAATGGGAGGAAATACCTAGCTGAAAATCAAGGGCAGAAAAAATGTAATCATTAAGAGCTCAGGACGGCTGCTATTCTTTTCAGTTTCCACCACAGCATCTTAAGATTTCATACCCCACACCCTTTTCTTCTAGGACAATTAACTACACTACACACTGGTCCTCTTTATGGTACCTGTTGACTGTCTTAGCAAATGCTGGGAGAAGGGGATGTGAAACAGCAGACAATTTATGGAAAGGGTTAAAATCTCCATACTGAGTTTGACAGTGTCCTTCTCGCAGTTGCTTTACAGCAAGGAAATGCAGTGCTCATTACCCTCCTTTTTGGCCCATAGAATTCTTTCTGTTTAGGAGCTGAAGAATACAAGGCAAAGCAAATTCACAAGAAACTTTTGAAATAGTTTAAGTTTCAGTCAGATCATTCAATGTTTCACTGTCAGAGCTAACAGATGCCCCCTCTGATCTCCATGACCTTTCCTCTTGAGTGAAGTTTAGACATCCAAATCCCTTACATTAAGAATAGTGGGAGTTAGACGCATAAACACCTTTGAGAACCTGGATTTCTATAAGCTTAAATGAGACCTTTGAAATTATAATCTCCCCAGTTCTCCTGTGCCTATGCTGGATTTTAAATTACAAACAGGCTTTTCCTAAAGCAGGTCCAAACGGCTCGGAGACTTATCTCCTTAGCCTCTCAGGCTGTATTCACAAGCAGACATATTTAAAACCATCTGAGAGATCTTTACTCTCTCTTCTTGACATATTTATACAATGAGCTTCAGTGAAGGAATAACAGCAGACAAAGATTTCTTTCAGGGCCTCACATGTACCTGGGAGGTTTTACCTCCCTTCCTTTTATTTCCCTTTCTTTCTTGTATTCACTTCTTTACAATTATGTTAACGGATTAACTCAGGACAACTATTACAATAAGGAAACAAGCATGACATAACTACTGACAGCTGTGACCAAAACCCTGGTTCTCCTTGTGCATGTGGGTCTGAGTTGTACATGAAATATAAGAGACTCAATGCAGAAGAAACTTTTCTGGCTCCTACTATTCTGTTTACTGAAATCCCAGGACAAATAGTTTCAAGAAGCTTTATCTTAATTTTGATGCTATAGCCATAAAACATTATATGGTGAAGCATGAAAAGCCAGCATTAACTTCACGAATTTCTTGAAGACAGGGTATCTTGATATCAGACACACAGGTTTCTTCCCATGGGGGAGGAGATGGGGGGAACAGGGAAGAATACCATTTCCCAGTCGCACAGGCTCAGGCTGCAAACACACATTTCTCCAAATAAAACCACCACACTGCAGTGCTTCCTGACATTGTTCAGGCAAGTCAATGTTGTTTGTCACCCATCACAGAATAATCATATTTCTGCCACAGTAGAAATGCCTCTAGCTGGTAACAAAGTCTCCAAAAAACTTTTGTTTTATAACATTCGTCCTCTGCCTATAAACAATAAACTCTTGGTTTTGTCGAAAACAGTTTGAAGAAAAGAAAGCCCTATTCATTTCAGCAAGTACCCTGACAGAAGTATTTTTAAAAATCTTATATGAACTTGTGGGGGGAATTGTTAGTGTTACTTCACAGCAGTAAAGTAGAAGGATAATGAGAAAACTATGTATAAAAGTACCAAGGCTTCCACATGAAAACCTGCTTTAGATCAAAGCTCTTTTGTTTACAATCATACTATTTACAGCAAGACATATAGCATTTTTCCTTTTAATACAAGGCATTTCTAGAGAAAGTAAAGTGAAAAGGACACAGGATTTTCTATAGAATCAGACAGAAGTTTTGTTGACCAATTAATGAAGATGAAAGAGCTACAGAGCAGCATCACCCTGCCAGGGAAGACTAGCCAGAAGCTGAGTACAACAACCCTGACAAAAGGTAGGGCAGGACCTCACTAACAGATAACCAGTCTGGACAAGCAGGTAAGAGAACTGATTGCAGTACTTCCTAGACCATAACTCTGGAGTTTAACTGAGACTTCTGAAGCCCCGGGCGGGGAGTGTGGGTGGAAGTCCCAGATAAGACTGGTCTGGGTAATTAAGACCTATTGGTGCTCTTTGCCTCTGGCAGGCATTGAACAGACACATATACAGATGTCTGAAAGACATACAGACATAGATTAAATAGTAAAGAGGTGAAGATGTCACTCCCACTACTACCCACTCTGCTTCTATGGCAGGATCACAACATATCCCTGCAGCAGTCCCAGGACGAGGATGCTTGTCAACTTGGCACAACCATAATCACTGTGTCTTCAGTCACCAGAACGATTCACAAGAAGATTGGATGTCCTTGACTCAGGAATGACAACAACCAATGAAGTAGAATAGACACCTAGAAGAGATGTAACACCTTTAGCTAACTAGTCTTAATCCCTTATCTCATATCTGCCAGATCTACTAGGGAACACCTGCAACAGTGGTAAGTGCCCTCACCTGTTTGCTGCCATCCTCTTGAAGAGTCTTCTAGCCCCACACAACAGACTGCACAGCAGATGGAGTATGTACACTCACTTCAGCACAATGTCTGGCACCGTAGAGCAAGCCACTTATCACAGCTATTGCCCAAGTAGCTAACAGTGGCCTAGGCTGCACCAGGGATGTTAACTGCATACACTTATGAAGGTTCTTTGGGCATCTACTTGCCAAGTGTCTAAGCCCTAGAGATGTTTTTAAATCAAAACCTATACATGACATTTGATTGACATGAATTGGTTTTCCTTGTTTCCACTTCAGTCCAGAATCCTTACTGCAAGGACAGAAAATAGGCCAGTGGCTTTGGCTGCCGTCAGTGGCTTCCAACCAGCTCTGCAGCCCACTGCTTTTTAGAGTTCTCAGTCTATTTTTAACAGCAGTTTAAGAAATAAAAAGCTATTTAAAACAAGCAGCATAAAAAGAAGTTTCACTTGGTTACCATAATTATTATGTGCATAGTAATGACAGGAAGACTACTGCAAATGTTTTCCAACTCAAAAAAAAAAAAAAAAAGAAAAAAAAAAGAAAGCTTCCTATGCAATATACAATTTTGAATTTTAATTTAGATAACTCAGATTATTTACTGGCAACAAAATATGCATATTCACGAGATCTGCTTTACTATAATCTTTATTTCTGATGTTCTGCATCTGTGAATACTTGAAGTACTTGAGTTTGCATTCATGGGTAATTATATACAAATCTCAGAGTAGCAACAGATTGGTTTACAGTTAAGCGTTTGTAGCACAGAAAACCAATTCATTTTCTTCCACAAGGGCTGTGACATGAGACTGGGGACTGATACCTTCCACTCTCGTTTTTGAGCAAGTTACTTGTTCTTGTCTAATAGACATTAAAATCAAGGTCATTACAATGATGGTCAAAACAGTGATTTTTTAGATGCATTTACAGTAGTTAGCAGAAGTCTGAGGACGAAAGTTAAATGGACAACAAGTAGAAATCTTGAAGTTAGTTTATATGTAAGTGAATGGTGCTTTAGAGAAGAAAGCTAGGCACAGTATTCAGTCATTTGACCTTCACACTCACACCCAAGAGCTCCCTTAAGTTCCCTCACACTGACTTCCACTGAGCCTTCTAAAAGCTTAGCAATTACTAAGGAAAACACATTTATCTTAAAAACCACTCTAACCACACTTCTTTCTTGTCATTGATTCCGGCCTTCTGAAATACAAAGATTCTTCTAATAAAATAAACTTTAAATAGTTTCCAAAGGTAAGTCATAGAGAGAATAAAACAAATTCTTAATAAATCAGTGAGAAGTACAATTGGATAAAGTACAATGAATACAGTTTTTGGTATGCATACTGAGTAAATAAGATGATAAAACTCATGGATGAGTTTTAGTATGCAACATGAGTAGTCCCTCTATTTTACACTTACACTCCTTCAAATGAAGGAACACAACTGCACATACTTCCCAAGAAAGCTGCTCCCTCTTCTTCATCGCCTTGTGCGACATAGGCCAACAAGTACTGGTAATAACAGCCATTCACACTGAAACGAGGAGAACGTGCAATGTACTTTTAAAACTGGGTTTGAATCACCAATATTTAGAGCAATTCAGGCTGTTAGTTTAGTAAGTCTCACCCCTAGTGAAAACACATACAATACTTTTGTCGATACTTCACAAATGTTTCTGAACAGTAAAAAACTTACATATATGAACAATTTTTGCAGAACAAAATTCTCTTATTATCTGTATTTTCCACACAGTTCGTTGTAGTTCCACAGCATTACTCCAAAATGTAAAAAGATAACAGAAATCACAAGAGTTTCTCATAGTTATAATGTAAACACCTATCTTTGACAACAAATCCACGATGCCATTCCTTTCAGTTTAGAAAAGCCAAATTTACGCATGCCAGACCATAGCTCATTATCGGGTACAACTATGTTAGATAGTCCAATAGCTGAAAAAAGTACCTTGTTCTAAACAATCACATCTGGCAAATAAACTGTCTTATGTGAATAGATACACATGCCTTTTATTTTGCCTGACAAAACCTATATTAATTTTACCTCAAAGGCTTTTAAATTTATCTCATTCTCTGCTCCTACCAGATCCAACAAACTCTAATGTTGCAAGCATTATAAAGAGAACACTGTGCTAAACGGGAGGGTAAAATATTGTCTCAAGCAGGTGCTGGCAGCTTGCAATTTGCACTACTTCAAGGGCAACTCATCCTCCTTCCATTTTTAAAGAAAGGTTTAAGCACTTAAGAAATAATGCTTACAGCAAATGGAAAACAAATATGGTCATAAGCAGAAAATGGTAGGTATGGAAAATGCACTCTGTCTCAGAATACATAGGAAACTTCTTTAACTTATGTGTTCAGTTGTGGATTACCAGTAGAACCAGCTAAAAGTAGTGGCAGGAATAGTGCCCAAAAACTAAATAAATCATTCAACCTTCCTTTCAGCAAGATTCATGAACAACAGATAAGCTGATAGACTTCACTTAAAAAAAAAAAAAAGCATTCTTCTCAGAACAGTCATCTAAACTGTACTGCAATCTTGGACTTCCTAACAGAAATTCCAAAAACCATAAAGCCTGTGAAGATTTAAATTCTTTCAAGCCCTTCTAAGATCCAGAGAACTTCCTCCTATCTTTACGATGCACATATCTTCAATATCTATATACTTAATGATGAAAAAATTTTAGGGCTGTATAACACCTCTTACACTAGTCAAGAATAAACATAGGTTTTCGTGGAAAGGTCAGAAGTTCAAATATAACTAAGAAGTTTGCCTTCCTAAAAACTTTGCGCTACTAAAAATATCACTTCACTCCTTAAGAGAATTTTAAGCCTTTCAAACACTACATAGTGGTCATCACAAAATAGCTTTAAAATTTTAAAATGAAGTAGAAATAACAACCAGTTTGCAAAAGCAAGTTCTTAAGCCCCTTCAACCCACTTAATAGACACAGCATCCATTACAGGGCTGCAAAATACCTCCTTTAGCCATTTCTCAGCCTTTTAAGAAACTGGTATCCCCTTTTGATAAAATAACAGATAATGGAACATTTATTAAATAAATAAATAAATAAGTCTTGTGCCTATATAGAAGTTCTCTATAGTAGGCAACTCCCTTTACTTCCCTGAAGTCAATTTAGAAGCAAAATATTTTCTGCTGCTGAAATAGTTTTAAATGGCATTTTAAGTGCTTTTCAGCAATACCATATATTTTTCCAGATCTTTTAACACAATTAGTGATCTCAAATGAATAAAGCTTATACACAACCTGACCTCATACCTTCAGCAAACTGGAATTAACTTTCAACATGTTCACCTTTACATAACCGTGGGTAACTCCTGTGAGTTTTCTCAGCAGAAAGAATGTTATTTCACTCAATCAAGTGCACAAGGAAGAGGAGGGCCGGTGTATTTCTAAAACAGTCACCTGAATCCAAACTGCTCGCCAGCTCAGGCTGTTTCAAGCAAGAGCTTTATTAGGTCCTTCCCTGAGTCTTGACTTTCCATAAATAAACAGAAATACTTCTGAGGGACTGGAAACTATTAAGAAAAAAACCTTAAAACCAAACCAACCCAACCCAAAACCTTATTGGTTTGTATCCAAGATTCTGGTCCTGTGGAAGGTGGGAGCAGTCACAGAGTTGTCACTGGCCCTCAGCCCACTAAGGCCTGCTTCCAACTCCCCTGGCCTGAAAATTCAGCAAGAAACTGTTACAAAGACGTGAAAGTCGCTGATGTCAAGCACTTGGGAGCAGAGTGGGCAGGCGCTGGGCTTCCCACCGAGCAGCCCCGCCGAGTCCTGACCGCGCCGGGCGCAGCCGCCTCACCCACACGCTAGGGCCAGGCCTTACCACGGGGGGAGCCCCAGGGGAACACGGGCTGCGGCCCTCACCCTCAGAAGAAACAGCTGCTCCAGCAGCGTAGAAACTCCACCAAGACACGGCCCT
>VZRU01010172.1:0-10967 GCA_013398155.1 Pedionomus torquatus | reverse complement strand
CCTGCCGACGGGAAGATTTAGACGGGAGCCGGTGCCGCCTCACGCCCGCACCAGCCACCGCCAGAGGCCGCCATCGCGCTGACCCAGCCCGTCTCCTAGCGACGGGGCTCCGCCCCTTCCCGCCGTCCACGCCTTGTGATTGGCCTGTGCCGAAGCCTATCACCCCTCAGCGGGCGGGACGCGCGCATGGCGCCCGCCGGGCGGTGCTCGGGGGTGACTCCTGGGGACTGTCACGCGCGCCCTGCCGGCTCGGAGCCCCTCTGGCGATAGAGGCCGGCGCAGCGACAGGGACAAGGTGAGGGTGCGGGGTTGGGCTTCACTGGCCGTGGGACTGGGCTTCTCCGTAGCGGGCCCAGCTGATCTGCGGGCCCGGCCGTGGTTCCTGCGTCCTGCTGGCGGAGCTGGCCGGTCCCGGGCCTCAGGCGGCGCAGGACAGGCCCGGGCACGTCCTGGAGAGGAGGCGCCTGCGCGGCCGCTCCGCCGTTGCTGGCCCCGGGGGCGGGGGGGGGCGCTGCCTCGGCTCCGCAAGGCTGTGGAGTTCTGGGGCCTGGTGCTGGTTCGGTAGCCGTGTAACTGAACTTTCACAAGCGCGTTGCGGTGAGTTCCAGGGCTGAGGGGACGGGCTCGGTACGGGGCAGCCGGTACCGCGCGCGGGGGCGGGCGGAGCGTGCGCGCCGGTTGGTGCATCCAGGTGCTCCACACGTGTTGGTAATTAGCAAAAGTATTTGGACTTACAAATGAGTAGGTCACGTACGTACAGACAGAGGAAAGTTTAAATCTGTGCTCTAGAAACAACTGTAACTTGGTAGGTTTTTCCCCCTTTTGGCTGTTTAGACACTTAGACCTGTTTTTCTTGACAGATGATCGAAACACTCGCAGCTACTGAAGCTCAGGAGCTGCTGTACCAGCTCACAGCCCTGTTGGAACAGGAGTTAAGATGTCAGCCAAAGGCCTCCGGCCTGAGACTAATTGAATCTGCTCATGATAATGGCCTCCGAATGACTGCAAGGCTGAGAGACTTTGAAGTGAAGGATCTCCTCAGCTTAACTCAATTCTTTGGCTTCCATACAGAGACGTTTTCATTAGCTGTGAATTTCTTGGATAGGTTCTTGTCAAAAATGAAGGTAAGGCTTTTTAAAGCTTCTTTATAAGCTGTCAGTCATTACCTTCTGTTCATTGCAACCCTATTTCTATTGTAAGTTAGAACGCCTTGGCTTTAGATGGCTGAAGGTTAAGCTCCTTCTAGAGATTCTGGTTGTAAAAGACCTAAAAAATGTTTTTTCCTGTTCAGATTTTAGTATTGGTCAGAAAGCTCTTTCTTCTGGAGAACAGAAGGAAGGGGGCATCAGTTTCAACTTGAGGATGCCTCTAGACCTGGAAATGCAGGCCATACTAATGGGTTACATCAAGACAGGTTGTTTGTCTTGCCTGTTGCGTGTATACAAGAATACCTTATGCTACTTATTTTACTTATATACTTAAAGTACTTATTTTCTGTATATCGAGAGACTTGATGCTGTTTGGCACTCAGAATCTGGTAAAACATTTAGTTAGCGCTCTATTCTACCATGCATATGTGGTATGATGATCTGGGTTCTTTTAAGTTGTCTAATAAGACAAGATTACCAGTATATGATTTGGTCAAGAACAAGAGGTTGTTTTCAAACAAAAAACAAAACAAACATTGTTTTTGCATAACCCAATATGTCCAGCATTTTAAGTCCTAAAAGCTTTTGATTAGGATATAATAGAACCTCATTAAGAAATTTGGTCTACCTCAATCAAAATATATTGCTCTGCAATCTTGCTTTTTTTTCATGAATGAGGCAGAACTTGTGTGTAATGGTCTTTTTGTTTAGTTAAATAAGTTACTCTGTAAGTAGATGTAAGTAGATAAAAGACTGATTTCTCGACCTTGAAAAAACAGAACAACCTTCCCCACCCCCACAATTTTTACCTAAAATACACCAGTTCATATATAGTTGGTTACTTACATGTTGAAATAGCTGATTGAAGGCTTTCCTCTTTGGAAGTAATAACAATTTCCTGTTCTTTAGGTACAGCCTAAACACTTGGGCTGTGTTGGACTCAGCTGCTTCTATTTGGCTGTAAAGGCATCCGAAGAAGAGAGAAATGTTCCATTAGCCACTGACTTAATTCGAATAAGCCAGTATAGGTTCACTGTTTCTGATCTGATGAGAATGGAGAAAATTGTATTGGAGAAACTGTCTTGGAAAGTCAAAGCTACAACGGCCTTCCAGTTTCTACAACTATATCATTCACTTATTCATGAGAATTTAAGCTGTGAAAGGTAAAATATCCAATACTTATTTTGCTATGACTGCATATAATCAGTAAGCCTATGTAGAACAGTAAGCAGAGAAATCAGCCAAGTAATTGGCCTTTCTATACTTAAAAAATCCACAAGCTTCCTCCCCTATTGATCAACATCATAGATGTAACTTTCTGAAGTTTAATTTTATTTTAACTTTAAATGTTTGCATAAAGTGGTCTAAAGAGTATTGCTCTCTGAGCCAAGACCCAAACTTGCTCAATAATGATGGTATAATAAATATCTACTTAGGCTCCCCATAGTATTGCCTCATTACAAAGATCTCAAAATCTGGCTATGGAAGAGATTATTTTGGTAGTAAGCATTAAAATTCCTTGTTGGTAAGCCTATTTTGTCAACACGACTTTCCCAAGTGTAACATGAGACTTATTTTAGGTACTAGGAGTACCAAAAGTGAACACCTGTTGGACTGTAACCCTAGAACTTATGGAACAAATGAGGCATTTGTTTAGATGACAAACATACTCTCTGCTTTTGTTGAGTTCCCAGGGTGGAGCTGCCTTGATCAAGTTAGCTTCCTTATACATTCATTTATCTGTTTTTTATTATAGGAGAAAATACCTTAATTTTGAGAGACTTGAGGCCCAGCTTAAAGCATGTCACTGCAGAATCATGTTTTCCAAAGCCAAGGTAAAATTTTTGAAAGCTTGAAGCAATGAGACAACTGAAACTTAAAAAAGCAGTGTATAAAAATGCTTTCTCTCTCCCCAGCCTTCTGTCTTGGCACTGTCTATTATGGCACTAGAGATAGAAGAACAGAAACTACTGGAGTTGACAGAGGCACTGGAATTTCTGCAGTTACATTCCAAGGTACGTATACATAAAGTTTCAGGAGGAAGGAAGAAAAACGCACGCAAGGGCCTACACAGTGGGGAACAGGCAGGTCCATTGGTATACTGGTTTCTCTCCTGGCTTTAGTTGTTTTTTTGGTCCTTGTTTTTCCCCTGTTTGGCTTCTTACCTTGTGTGAAGAAGCTGAAAGTAGATATATGAAATAAAGATTTAATGAGTTATTAACGTGTGAGATCCTGTCTCACTATTCAGGTCAACAACAGAGATTTGACCTTCTGGAAGGAACTGGTGTTAAAGTGCCTTACAGAATATTCCTCGAGCAAGTGTTCCAAACCAAATGTCCAGAAGTTGAAATGGATTGTGTCTGGACGTACCGCACGGCAGCTTAAGCATAGCTACTACAGAATAACCCACCTTCCTACAATTCCTGAGACCAGCTCATAATAGGTAACACCTATTAAATCAACTTCTGATAATGTAGAAGTAATTAGCTGTTAACTACCTCAGAGTTTCTTATGTCTTCTGGGGGTTACCTGTATGAAATATAACATAAACGTAGCAGGCCTGTTGTAGAGGCTGTTCTGTTCTCGTGTTCATGCTTGAGCCAATGCTGTCCTTAAAGAAGTGGCAACCTAATATGTGAGTACTGGAGAAAGAACAGATCCTTTAGTGTGCTGTGACAGCAGAAATGTGTTCTACAGACACTGGGACCTCATTCAAACTCAAATGTGAAGTAGAACTGGAAAAAAGGCAGAGCGTAAAAAAACTTGGCTTGCTCCTTTCTGAAGAAGAATCGATTAAGAACAAACAGTTGCCTATTAGAATGAGCTTCTTGTAATAGTTCACTTAAACTATAAAACCGTCTTCCTTTTTACTTGTATTACTGGCTGTTCACTAAATTGTAAATTCAGTAATTTAAGAATTGTAATTCAGTTACTCACATTACTGTTTTTTTGCTCTATGGAATCTGGAACTACATCCTTATCTAGAAGTTAATTCTGAAGGATACACATTTTCTGTAACGGCTCTCTTGCTGTATGAAAGTCTGATGCTTTGTTTGGCTCTTGTAGAAAGCCCCTCTGTTGACTTTGTTTTGTTTGTTTTTTTGATACAGGAGTATGATAAAAGGAGAACCATCCTGTGACCTTGACAACAGACACCTGAACACTTGAGAAACAAAGTTTGAAACATGATCTTAATAATGAAGAACAAAACTCATGGAAAGAATATGTAACATTTGAGATGGGAATTATCTTTAGAAAATGTTCTTTTCATGATGATTACAAAAAATACTCAGTGTTGGTTTTCAGTCACACTTGTTAGACTGTTTACTGTTCAGTGAAATACTGATATAAGGGATTTTAACACCTTACAGTTTCTGGAGCGGCTTGTGTAGTTTATCCTTGGTTTACTGTAACTGCAGGTGCTGAATTATATATTTAATTAAAAAAAAATCTTGTTCGCTTTCCAGAGGTTATGTGACAGTAGGAAAACCTCATCTGCAGTCACAGGGTACTGCAATGTCTCAGTCAAACTAAAGACTAATCCTGTTTGATATTGATGACAATAGCAAATGCTTGGTCAGTCCCCATGACCTGCTGTTTGGGCAGTGTCACGTGTCTACTTGTTCCTGCTGGGCAGGGCAGTGGCCTTCAACCCTACACGCATTAAAAATTAAGCTATGTGAACCCTTCAGAAGTGTCAAGCAGCTAGAGCAGTGGAAAAAAGAAACCTTGGTCTTTCACCTTATAAAAGGTAGTCGCTCATACAGCATCAGTAACTTCAGCGTTTTGTAAAATGTGTAGCTTACTGAGATCATGAATTACTTCACACTGTAAAAGCTTTATGATAAATAAGTAAAGCTGAAAGAAAGTACTGGGTCACCTGCCCCAAAGCTGACATCGGTTTTCCAAAGTTTCACTGTACAAGAGGTAAATGCTGATGCTGAACAAGTATGTTTTTACGAGCAAAGTAAAGCAGGGCTAACGCCCAATCTTGGCCTGTATGTAGGAGCAATCTAGTGGAGAGACAGAGTGAAAATGGCTTCAACTCTGGCCTCCTTAATGGTAAGCTGTGCAAAAATACAACTGTTTTTTCTGAAGATGAGGTCAGTACTTGAGATGTGTTTCTGGAGCTAACAAGGAAGGGAATAAGAATGTATTATTGTATGTAGGAGGAATAGAGGGGTTGGGGGAATGTTGCTATAGTGACCTTTTTGAGTCCTGCATCGCAGTGGAGCAGAGGCTGTTAATTACTGATTGCCATATGAACTGACTTAGTGAAGAAGGAGAGATAGGAATGTTATTAATGCTGTGGGTTTAGATGTTAGCAAACAACCCCTTTTTCTTTTATGGCAAGAGCTGAGGGGAAAGCTGTTCTTTGTGTATCTCAAACTAGTTTAACTTCTTACAGAACACTTTATCAAAGCTCTATACAGGACAAATCAAGGCACCCCATGAACTCCTATTAGGAGTGACTGCATTGTATAACATGAAATTGGTTTTTGCATCCGCCAGTGCTGTCTGTGCCCAGTGCTGGCCTGTGAAAAGTGTACCAGTGATTAGGACACAGGTGTGGTCAGCCTGCCCAAGAGATGGAGAAGATGCAATGTCCAATTCCAATTGTCATGTCTCAAGATATGTACCTTTCAATTAAACATTGAAATGTGTTCAACTGAGTATTTTTTTCCCTGTTTGTTATAAAACATTTTAGTAGGAAGTCTCTGAAGTGACTTGTATCCAAATAGTGCCTGGAAAACTTCAAGGCAGGAGGTAAGAAATTATGGTGATTTTTTTTTTTTTGATGCATTTCTGTGACCTTTTTGAAGAGATTAAGAGAGGTTAGAGAACCAACAGGAAAAATTCAAGGTCCTTGATAAAAATTACTTCACCTTGGCTTGTGATTACTCTAAATCCTTTGAGGTGTGTGTCAAGATGGAGAAGACTAACTCAGGTAGCTTAGACTGCTCAAATTCTATTTCAACCCTCTTCTTTACGTAACTAATAGTACATATTACCTATACTTTGTAGTAAATACAGGGATGGTGCTTGCTTAAGGAGATCTGGCACTTGGATTGCTAATCCCAAGACTTTCTTTTTTGCACCAATATGGGCATCCCACTTTGACTAAGTAGAAGTTTAGCTACACATTTCTCTATCTAACTGACTTCTGAAAAAAAGAGAGCCATACAGTGGCATTACTCTGAGCTGATCTTGAACCAGAAGCATGAAAGAATGCCAAGAGGTTATCCTTCCCTTGCTTAAATAGCAAAGTAGCACTCTCAAGGAGTGTACAGGATTACTTCCTGTAGAGTGGACTGCTCTGGGTACTGTCACACACAAATCTATGCATCTGTCAAGTACCTGTCACTTTCTGAGGGATTGAATCCCAGTGAGACTGTTGAGATGGAGCACAAACTACCATTTGCTGAAGTGTAGACAGGGAACTGACAAGACAATAATTAAGCAGAGTCATAGCATCAATATACTTTTATTTTCATCTAGGCTCTTACCAAATTAGAGGTCTGTCTACTTACAGTAGAAAATAGAAGCAGCCAACCACGTTGTTCAAACCTTTTCTCTTAAAAAAAATTCAGAGCCATGATGCCTGACTACATCGTTCAGAGTGGTCTTCTTCATGTCAGCCTTGGACTTAGCTGTAGGATGACTCTCCTGCTACTTCATAAAGCAGAAAACAAGGGAATAAATTTTAGCTTGGAAAGTGTGTGTAGTAAACATGAGTTCATGCACTGCAGTGTCAGCTGTCACTCATAACTTTTGCTATAAGCAAGAAAACACGAAACTGTCCTGTGCAAATCAACTGATGTAGCAAAAAAAAACCCACTATTCCACTGGGTAATACTTCAGCATTTTGATGCAACGTTAACTTTTCTATCTTCTCTCTGTCTTCAGTTACCTTTGCAGCAGTCTTGTTCATTTTTTAACCATCTTCTATACTAGGATAATGATAAAAATCCAAACTTCGTAGCCATAAGTCACTCGAAACTGCAGTACTTTACTTTCTACAGTTGGGCAAGTTTGTGCTCTAAAACCCAACCATGCAAGACTTGGGGTTTTTTTTTGTTTTTTTTTTTTTTAATGTTCTCTGAAGATGACATGGGTAGAAGGAGCATACCTGATTATTTGATGAGTATTAACGCTTGCTCATACAAAACAGCAGTGGAGGTAATTGCAATTAAAGCATTCTTCCTCAACTATTGCTTCATTTGTGCCATGTGCCAATTGGAATAACAAAATTATAGAAATAAGGCTCAGCAGTATTATGAACAGCTGCTGGTTATTTATCTCTTCTGCTTAGGAGTTAAGTATAGGCAGTTCCAATGTTTGGAATAAGAGTTGGCAATCGTGTTTTCGTCTTGCACTAAGCCTGTTTGGTACAGGCTTCATCACTGTGGCTGGAGTGCTCTCAGCTGCATCCTTAACCAATAGTACAAAGTTCCCGCTACACAATTGGCACATGCAAAATATTCTACTGTGCAGCAGCTAAGTTTAAAGTGGGGCTATTACATTTAAAACCATCTACAAAAATTTACAGGTGCTTAGATACACTATCACCAACTTGGGGACTTCCTCATCCTTTCCCAAGTCATATTCCCTTCCAAAATCTTAAGTATTTATACTGAAAGGCTATATGATAACACAAAATTATTTATATCCAGAATTTCACCCAATGTTTCAGCTTTCTAGTATTGCTTACCTGGTAGCAAGTACTAATTATTAATTACATATTTGACAGTCCAGTGGATTGCAAAACCTTGAGTCAAGATGCAGTAATTTCTTTATTTAAGTCACTTTTTTAGAATGACATCTATGAGTTCTTAGAGGACTGCTAGAGAGGGAAAGTGTAACTGTAGTCATTCTAATATCCTTCCTGTTGCAAGTTAAGAAAAAATATTTAATATCTTCCTTTAAAACATTTGTTCTTCAATGGTGAAGAAGATATTTTTGCATAAAGCAAAGCTGTGAATTTGACTGACTCCACTAATGCATTTTGTCTTTTTTTTTTTAAAAAAAAAAAACAAAACAGCATCAAACTCCACACTGCTTAATGATGTTACTTCTTATGTCCACCTTCCACTATAGTTTGTCCTTAGAAAGTTATTGCAGTTTATAAATCAGCTGGTAACAGTTTGTTCTATTGGAAGAGATCTTCCTCTTCGCTGCAGTATTACATGATGACTGTCTGCTGAAGAGTTCACTGAAATCTTCACCAGTTACATGATGCCATTCCTTAAGTCTGTAATTCCTCTCAAGGAGCACAGATGAAGAATTTACTTCTGAAGACTAGAAAAGTCTGGACCTCCTTTACTGTAATTTCCAGAAATTTCTGCTCCGCTGAAGTCAAATCCAGGGTTCTGATGCAGATAAAAAAAAAGTTTAATAGATAGATTATTCATAATAAAAATGTTTAAAAAAACCCAAGCAACTACTGAGTCCAAAACAGTTTCTGTTAAAATTCTGACACTAACAAGGACATAAAATGATCAACTTGTCATCCACTTGTCATGGCACTGAAATTCTTGGAAAATGCATCAACAAAGAAAGCTCAAATTGTCATAGTTTGGTGGCCTACTGCTGGAGTGACTTTGTAATGCTGTTCTCAATTTGGCAAGCAGTTAGATCTCCCAGTGAAGAAATATCAAAGAAAGCTTAAGGAAAAATTCTGGCTTCTGGTGTCCCTTGAAATTACCATTTGAAAATATAAGGAAGTACTTGCTATGCTGGATCAAAAAGTTTGATAAAAATGATGATCTTTGTTGCAGAAGTTGTATGCTGCTTCAGCTGTTAAGTTGTAATTCTACAAGGCTACAGCCACACGTAGGAATAGCTGCATGCTAAGCGTAGACCAAGACAATTCAAGGTATTTCAGTAAAAGGGCAAAGAGAGTATTTTCCAGCTAACTATTCAATGTCATCTGAGCTTAGAAACAAACATACTCAAGATAGCTTGATGTTAGAAATTTATTCTAAGTATGGCTATGGCAATTTTAGGTAAAAACAGAAACTGTGCATGGCCCAACTTAAGTGGAAGTTTTAGTATTGCGCAACAAATCCAAGATCAGCAATACCCTTCTCCCAACCTCATCTCAACTTTTCACGAAGCCATCAGACTACAGACAATAATCTCTTGAAAGTAGCCTGATAAAGCCCCATGAGCCTGATAAATATATATGTCTCTTTATATATCTCCATCTTAAGCTGTATGTTTGTGTGGCAGTGGACAGCAGAACAATTTCGCTCAGCTTTCGTGGCCTAACCTCTGTGTGCAGACACAAATTATAAGGAGGAATTATGGTTCTTTAACTTGCCTCTCTTTGGAATCGCTCCAAGGTAAGTTTCCTTTGCATCTGGTCCTGTACCCAAGGGTCAGCAGCATATTCATTTTCTAACAGAGATGTCCAACAATTTCCAGCATCTCTATTTGTCTTCATTAGAACAATTCGTATCAGCTTCCTGTCTTCTGTTGAATGACAACAGAGACAAAAAAGAACCGTTAAATTCAGTCCTATGCACTAGGCTTTTCTGTTGTTTTGGTAAATTTGTCATTTATAAGTACAGGATTTTTTTTATTAAGTCCTTAGATTTCTTAAAGCTAGTACCAACAGGGTTATTGATAAATAAACTTTATCAAGAAACAGAAAGGCTCAAGCAAAGACAGCCCATACAGCCATCTCTCCCCTTTGTGGCCTGCAAAATGCTGAAGCTCTTTTTAAGGGATTAAAGCACAGTTCACAAGTACTTCTATTGCAAACACAAACCTCTAGGAGAGCTTCATAACAGAGAAAAAAATTAATTTATTGATATATGTAGTTCATCTATGGCAATAATGAAGGATTTGAGCTCAGGCTTTACAATGAGTTCTTACCTATAAAAGCCAGAACTAAAATTTAGCAACATATAGAGGCATAATTTAAAAACAGACAACAGTACGCCTATAGACAATATATTGGAAATTCATGTCAGAGTTAACGTGTAGCATGTGTAGTTCTACTTAACTGAATAAATATAGCATTATAAAGTGTATTATGAAGATTGTTCCCATACTGGAAAAGAGTAGGCTTCATTCGCAATATTTACACTTCCAGTTTTTGTGTTTAATTCACTAAATCATTAATCAAGATTTAGAATAAAAGTTGAATGGGAAAGACAATTCATCACAGGAAAACAGAGAGGCACAGTCTGTCTTTTGAGTGCTAAACCCCAAAATATTCTAAGCACTTTACAATATTTATTACACAATGATCAGAGCAGCTATTTTGGCTCATTTTCTGTAGGTACCTTAGTGTGATTTTTAGATTCCTTTTTGTTTCTCTTGGACTGTAGATTTTGTCACCCATCTCAAAAACATAATGCACATAGCGTCACCTATGGCAAAAATATAATGTGTAGGAGAAGGAGACAAAAAAAACCCAATAGAAGTAGCAATTCTGGAGAGATGAAGGCTACACAACTGTGCCACAACTGTCTAGTTTTAACGAGGGTTTGCAAAAAACTACATGGAAATGTTTGTAATCCATTGCCTGCTGATTTCCAAGACAACGCATTTTTCTGTTAACCTTAATCTCTAGGGCTTTTAAACTCCCTCAGTCCTTAGTCTGGCAATAACAACTGTCTTTTTCACAAAACTATATACAGGGAAGAAAAAAATCTTTCCCGTTGAAACAAAGGGGGAGGGGTGGTGGGTAAACTCTTCTGCAGGATGTTCTGAGTCCTACTGTCCTGATTGATCATGGCATTTCAAACGTAGATTATTACCTAATGTCCATGTTCCTTCATCAGTTATTGTAGAGTCGAAAAGTTTACC
>VZRU01010171.1:45338-56670 GCA_013398155.1 Pedionomus torquatus | reverse complement strand
CATCTGATGAAAAGTCTACAAGAGACTGGGGTGGGATTCAGTGCTATTTACCAGAACCTGTGATGATTTAGAACTATTTATAAAGCAGATGAAGACTGGCAAAGAAATGAATCTACCTCTGTATGAGCTTGTTCCAAATGTCGCTATTGAGAGATGTCACATGAGAGTTTAATCAGGTGGAAGCAGCAAATTGTGGAATTTGTAGAATTATGAGAGGCCTGGCAAAGCCAGGGTCCCAGGCAGCACAGGGGGAACAGACACTGGACATCTGGTAGAGAACGCGGTGAAACTCCTCTGGTAGGACTCTGGTCTCTTCCCAGTGCCTGGACAATAAGTTCCTTAAGGTATAGATGCAGTTTACAGGTTTTGCTTGGTGCAGGTAACATTTCCCCAGGAAAAAAACTCCAGAAAGTATCTTATTGAGCACTCAGCCATCAGCGCTGCCCAGACCTCTCAGCAGAGACACTCGCCTGCCACAAAGGGCTGACGCTGCCCGTGTAGCCGTGCACAGCTATAGCAGTAGGAGGTCTATCGTGGTAACAGAGAAGTGGCTCTCAGAGCTTTATCCGCTGCCGTGAAGAAAAGCAAGCCTTGGAAGAGACCCTCAGAAAGCTTTCCTGGTCAGACACAGCTATTCTTCGCTCCTGAAAAGCAGCTATTCTGAGACATCTCTTTGTAAGGACAACCCCGTGAGAGCATATGGCAGCTTTCCAGCATTAACATTCTTTTACTCAAGGTGAAAGAACTTTATCAAGTAGCTGGGCTTTCCTGATCCCTTAAATGATCACTTGCAAATCCCTCCATATATTTGTAAAGGTTTTTAAAGAGATCTTTTTGAAAGAGGGAAGCACAATGGTAGAAGATCTCTTTGTGGCAGGGCTCCCAGAAGGGGGGTTTTACACGTCTGTTCCCAGTGGTCACCTCCAGCCTGGCTCTTGCCCAGACCTTCCCTCACATCTCTGAGCACAGGGAAGTTCCAGCATCATTTTAAAGGGTGGGAGCTGACAGCAGGCACCACCTACAGATAGGACTGTTTATGCTGATGCAGGATAAATGGATGGACATCTCCATTAATTGTAAGCACCAGAGTAAACCTGGAAGTGTTTTCTTGTGCGGAGAGATAGCAGTGCTGGCACGGAGCGCGATGGGAGCCGCGCCGTGGCTGCAATTGGCTCTTCACGGGGAAGGTTCCTGCTATTAATACCATTGCTATCGTCCCAGATAATACAGTAAAAGGCAGCAGCTTGCAGAAGGGCTTAGGCTAGAGTAAACTGAGGAGTGCTCTTTTGATTACAGCGTGGGGTAAAGTCCGCAGGGTGTTCTCGTATCTCTGCAAGCTAAACACAGGTCCTGCTGCAGGACAGTCCGGCTGCTTGTGCACCCGGGGAGCACGGTGGGTGCTGCATGAGGCACTGGGAGTTGGGTCTCCCCTCAAAGAACAGGGACCTGGTAATAGGTGGGAAATGGGAAGAACCTGCCATCCATCACGGTGTGTTGGGAGAGATCCTGATCCCTCCCGGCAGGGCGGGTGTCCTGTGGTCTACCATGGAAGGCAGGTGAGCCCCCCCGAGGAGACAGGGATGCTGCTTGGGGTCCGTCCCACCAGCCCCTGGCAGTGCTCCTGGTGGCAGAGGGATGTTGCTTGTCTCCACAAAGCTTTGGGAGCAGCAGCTCCTCCTGCACCCGTCCTTCCTGACCTGCCCTCAGTTCCTCCCCACAAAGCAGCCCTGTGCAGCGTTCCAGCCAGGGACACAGAGTTTCCCCTGCCCCAGCCCTTGGAAATGGCTAATTTACTACAAGACAGGGAGAGGAAGAAGGAAGGGCAGTGAAACGCAGCCCAGCCGGGGCCTCAGAGTCATCTCAGGTTCAGGAGGGGAGGGAGGCACAAAGAGCGCAGAGACCCCCCAGCCCGCCTTTCTGCAGGACCTCGACATATCAAATTGAAATGGGCCTCTTTTTGCCCCTGGCTGTTCCTATAGTTTAAATGCTTTAACCTTTAAAGGTAGCATTCAGGAACCATGGTACTTAAGTCTTAAAGCTAACTTGGAGCGTATTTTTGCAAAGGGGAAGGGGTTTTACAGGGGATTTTACCTCCCAGACTCGCATCTCATTTCAGCACAAGCCACGTGCGGTGCTGGCTCTGCATGTAACCTGCCCGTGGTCCCCGGTCCCACCGATGTCCTCAGCCTTGCCCTGAGAAGATCAACAGATGGAAGGAACCAGGAGGATTTAAGGCTTCTCCCCCAGTGGCTCTGAGTGCCCGCTGGGCCCAGCAGTTCTGGCAGGAAGGGTGCTGTGCTTCTGCAGGAGGCAGCCACCCATCCCTGCCAGCGCTGCTCTTTGCCCGGGTCTTTAAAGAGTATTTGAAATGCTGGACAATAAATTAAGAAAAGTCTCTCTCTACCAAAAACCATCAAAACCCACTTCAATTTCATTGATACCGATATCTCCAGCTACAGCCCCTCTACAGCCCTTCTTCCTCTTACAGTTTTTGCTTGTTCTGCCATTAACTAAGCTTTACCCTGCATCAGAAGGGTCACTTTTTCCCTGCTCACGTAGTTCTCATCCAACCCCCTAATTCCCAGTTTTGATCCCCCTGTCCTTTTCCATTCCCATTTCATCTCCACTGCTATTTTCCATTTCCTTTGTTTGCTTCTACACGGATCTTGGAAAAAGCTCAGTTGATATGACCAGGCTCCTGCCTCCTCCTCCCTCTTGTTGTCTAAACTTTGCTGTTCGTCTGTGCCGAGTCCCTTTCCCCTTCCTCCCACGAGGCTTTAGATGCCTTCTCTCCACGAGCACCCTCGGGGGTCCCCGCGGTCTCCTTGCAGCCAAGCCAAGAGGGACCCTTCCTCTTCACCTGAAGATCACCTGCTCCTGGGACACACCTCAGTGTCCTTCTGTCCAGGTCTCCTCAGCTGCTCATTTCCCCTTCCCGTGCTCGGTGCTCAGGCTTCGGTAATCCCTCTGCTGCCCCACCAGGACCCCGGCTCTCCAGGGAGCTCTGTTAGGCACATTTTTCCTGCATTTGCTAACAACCAACAACTACCTCTGCCGGTGCCCCCCCGGCTCATCTGGCAGAGAGGAAAGAGCATCTTTCCCGGGACAGCTCAGCCATTCGGGCGTTTGCTGAGATCACCCACGCTGGTGTCCAGAGGATACGTTTCGTTGCAAGGACACCTCTGCACGAAGAACAAGAAGCAATCAGTTCTTTTCATGCTCTGGTTGCCATTAACACAGTCGGGTTTGGGGTGTGCAAGGAATTACCCGCGTTCCTCCTGTAAGATGAATACAGCAAAATTTCAGCGTCCACCCCCCTGGGGCAGTTGGTCACCGGGCGATGGGCAGCGGCTCCTCAGCCGGCGTCGGGCCGGGGCGTGGGGCAGGGAGTGAGCACCTCCAGACACCGTTCACCACCGGGCTCCCAGTGTGGCCCAGCAGCGCTTCCAGCTCCCCAGGACTGTCTGTGACAAGGTGTGTGACGGAGCCTGCATCCCCCGGGACCTCTCCCCGCCAGGCACCCGGCTGCAGCAAAGCCTCCGGAGCAAGTACAGTTCAGGTTTCTGGCTAATTCCCCTCTAAAACTGAAAACAACTTGCAATCCCTCTGCTCCTCCAGGTATAACACGTCAAACCTGCTGCCACCAAGGCTTTAGCAGAGCTCTCTACTCCTGTCGTACCCTCCCGTGATTTTTCTATTTTATTTATCACTTCTCTGGGCAGAGGAAGCCAAAGGAAGAATTATTTGGGGAGTTTAGCAGGACGTAGCCTGCAGCCAGGTCCCCAAAGCCCACAAGATGTTGCCCCCATTGGAAGGTGGTGTGGGGCAGAGCCTCCAGGTCCATCTCTTCCTCCAGCCGAGGAGCGCAGCCGTCAGGCTCAAAGCGCAACACGGGAGGTAGGACACATGCAGACTGCTTCTGAAATAAAATACCCTTATAAAAGAGTAGCTGGAGGCCCACCTGGGTTCCAGGTTATCCAGCCCCCAGCGCCACCAGGTCCCTCACGGAGTCTTCTGGTGGCTGAGGAAGACCAGAAGAAGCTTCTTCTCTCAGAAGCAGCAGGGGCTGGACGGACCCCAGTGCCCCCGGTGCCCCCGGTGCCCCCGGTGCAGGGACAGCAGCAGCCCCAGGGACCCCGAGAAGCTGCAGCAGTTGCCAGAAGCGTTTACTGCTGCAGGTCTGCAGGGGATCACTGCTGACAAACTTCAACGGGTTTGCAAAAATCAAAGGTGCTTGATTGCATTTTTCCCTGGTTCTCCTTTTCCTCTTTTTTTTTTCTCCTTTATGTAGCTTTGTACAAAATAATCTTCATCCTTCCTAAATTGTTGTTTTCTCTCTTTCTCTCTTGTTGGTTAAATCTGGGCTGAGGTTTGATTGCTGCAGGACAGAGGTATGTTAGGAAATTTGATGCAAAGGACAAGAAAACAAAAATCAGAGGTATTTGGTCTGAAAAGAGGCTTTGTCCGGGGCATAATTCTTGTGTGTTTAAGGACAGAGTAATAGATTGGGAAGGATAAGTCATATATCTTAGGATTTTCTTCCCTGCCCCCTTTGATTGATTAATTCCAGTCTCTTCAGATCTTTGCCTGTTCCCACAAACCTGGAATCTCAGGATTGTTTGATTAAGTCACGGTTACCATGACAATCAAAGTGCCTCTGGCCAGTCTGACCTTTGGCTGGATTCAATTCACAGAGAGGGATGGCCAGGGACTATGGAAAAGCTGGGGCGCGGTGCCCAGCGCGGTGCCCAGCGCCGCGGGAGACGGGCTGTGCCCACCTCGGGGGGAGCTGCTCGGCCCCCCCAGGCACGGCCCGGGCTGCGGCGCCCCAGGAGCCTTCCCAGGGCCCTGTGACCCCCTTCTGGGGAGTCTCTCCAGACACAGACCCTCGGGTGGCCGCATCCTGCTCGGAGCGGTGGCGCTGGGAGACAGGCAAAGAAGGGCTGAGGCCGGGACAGCGTGTGCGGTGCACACACACACACATGTACACGCACAGACACGCACAGAGATGCACACACGTACACACACNCCCGTCCCCGCCGGCAGAGCACCGGGGGCTCCGCTCCCCCGCACCGGGCACCCCCCGCGCCGCCTCCCGCCGCGCTGCAAAGGGGGGAAAGCTCTTGAGTCGACCTGAGAACGGTCACAGAAGACACCTGACAAAGGGCCCCTCCTGCCGAGCCAGCGGCGCCCGGATGGCCGGGAGCGGACGGGGTGGCAGCAGAACCGACGGCGGGGGCCACGAGGGAACAGGGGTCCTCGCAGTGCCCACCAGAGATGGAGCATCCCTCCGGTGGCACACCCGGCCGAGGGGAAGGCCAGCCGCAGAAACAGCACCCAGCCGAACACAGGGAAGAGAAATAAGCCCAGGCACTGGGAAAACAGAGCAAAAAAGGGTGTCTGGGGTAAGAGCGGCGCTGCCCTTCCCGGGGTCACAGACAACGCTGGCTCCAACGACGGACCAGGGTGGGCAAGGTGGAACCTAGAAGTTAACTTCCTCAGTTGAAGTCCTTCTTTGGTTTGGGATTGGTTTGTTAGATTTGTTGCTCACTTACTGTCAGGAAGCTCTTTCTTCTTCTCACCTGCTTACCTTGAGCTTGGAAGTCATGGGAAATAACCAAAGGGAATTATCTGAGCCCTCCCACGTAGGCCCTTGGAATCCCCTCCTTGCCATGGCAGCCACCGGCACCGTGTGCTCTCAAGGGGGACAGCTTCAACAGGTTCAGCAGGGACCCGGCGCTGTTACAGGATCTTGGTTCCCAGAGCAAGAATTGGGAGAGAGACTTGTCTGGAAGGGGGTAGGGAACGGAGGAGTTCGTTGGGTTTGGGTTTTTTCACCCCTCTTTTTTGGTGAATGATAGCAGGGAAAACGTCACGAAGTGCATACAGGACAATGATCGTCCAGAAGACAATCTCTCCCTACTGGGAAATCATTCTTACCTCCGAGAGAAGTCAAAGGTAAAATTTTCAAAAGCACCTACCTGACTTTCAAGGAAAATAAACTCCTAGAGATCCTCTGTCTTTGGAAAAACGTATCTGAATCCTTCTACTGCCACAGCTCCAAGTGAAACTCTCTGATTTGGTTCTGGTGGTGAAGAAACAGCAGGCACCCACCTCGCGGGCTCGTTGGCCGTCCCTCGCCGCAGGCTGGGAGAACATTAGTAAAGGGGAATTGGCCTGTTCCATCTTGGCCGGTTCCTCCCCTCCTTTTGATGCCGAGTGCTTCCAGTTGCGCCAGTCTGTAAACTCTTGACAGTATTTTGTATTTTCCTTCAGTCTCTCTCTCCCTCTCTGTGAGATTTCACCAGCCTATTAGTGTTAGAATGTGAGTGTTTATTAAATCCTGATATCTATTTATCTATTGGTCTATCTTTATGCAATTCATACACATGCCTGTCTGCTGAAGCACGGTCCTGGGTATAATGTTCCATTAGAGTGAAATGTTTACCTAAAGGAAACTGAGGAGTTTAGCTATTATAAACCTGGACACTGTCAGTTTACTTACAAGAATGTCATCTGCAGTCGTGGCCAGCCTTGAGCTGAGACCCCATCGCATCTCTCCTCTCCCGTGGGTCCCTTTCTGCCCTCTCTTGTGGCCCAGAGCAGACGTATCATGGATCGGTTCCGATGCAGCCAGAGCTAGTGAGTAGTACAATTGCTGCAAGACGTGTCTGTGCGGGGCGAATACCGGACCATTTCCTTCCATCCGAGAGGGCATCTGCTCCTATAACCTCCCAAAACCATGGCACACTCTGTTACATCTGTCTCTCCCTCAGGAATAAATCTACACACAACTACTACTGCTTTTTATTTTTCCCTGTTGAACGAATTCTCCCATGGAAGCCCCCAGGCCCCAGCAGTGCAAGGCAGGCACTGATTTGAGGAGGGTGAAGGAAGAAGCTGGGGTGGCTGGATGAGCCGGGGATGCCTTCCCGGGAAGACAGTTTGGAAATACCTGCCTTTTTGTACAGGCTGGATCCTCTGCTCTGCAAAAATGCGCTTTATTTTTAGATGTGGTAAATAACAGGATGTTAGGTGATGGCCAGAGACAGGGACTGCTGCGTTTAAAGCCCTGCCAGCCCGCTGCACGCATCCCCAGAGGAACCCCAGCGTCATCACAAACAACTGGGGTGACTTTAAACAGGAGTGTCTGGCCGTGGCCAGCAGGACCTTGGCTGGGGAGGGGGAGAGGCAGCCCCTGTCCCTGCGGTCCCCACGGCCACTGGTGCAGGGTGGCTCCCCCAGGATGCTGCTGGACCCCGCTCCCTCCCGCCTCACCCCGCGCGGCGGCGGGGCTTCATGACCTCCCGTGCACCTACCGCTAACAGACAGGGCTCTGGGAGCAGACTCAGACCCCACACATCTACAGCCACTTTAAGAGGCTTCTCACCGCTCCTTCTGCTCTCTGTTCTCTGCACTCCAGTGGAAGAACCGCACAAATGCCCCCTCTCCCACCCTCTCTACCTACCTCTTCCTGGCAGCAAGAAAAACCTAGAAGAGCCAAAGGAAAGGCAAAGAAACAACTCTGGGTCCCCTCTGCCCAGGGAACGATTTCCGTGCCTGGCTTTTGCTGCTGCTGGTGGGCTGGGGCAGGTTTACCAACCCTTCTCTCCTCCTGTGCCCTCTGCTTTCCACGGCCCCTCACTGGGAAAGGTTTTGTTTGCTGAGTGAAGCCCATCACTGGGAGAATCTCTCTGCCACCAGGTCCCAAAGACTGTCCCTCTTTCCCTCTGATGCTCACCCGCTCACGAGAAAGGGAAACAAAACCAATAATCCTGGCAGCAGTCCTGGTTCCCTTTTCTCCCTGCTTTGTTACTCTGCTGCCCCCACCCATCAGATTTATGGACTATCTTTTACTGCCTGGTGTGGGCTGAGTCACACGAGGACAAATTTACAGGGGTGCCTTGGCCTGCGTGTGCCACGAAAGGTGTGTGACCAGAGGCTGGAGACAACCCCACGTGTCGCTGAGGTGGTGCCAGGGCTTGTTCACAGCCGCGCTGGCCAGCACGGGCACGCAAAACTGCAAGAGCAGAACAGGCTTTTTCTCCACGTTGCAGTAAACAAATAAAACCACCCTGGTGCTGAGGCACGGTGCCCACCTTGGCTGGTGCACCCTCCTGCCATCTCCTGGCCCAGGAGCTGGGACACTGCTCCGTACCAGCGACCGCAGAAGCTGGTAGAGAGAGAGCCAAAGGGTCTGCCCAGTCCTTCGCTACGTCACAAGGGAAACGAGATAGGAGGGGTTTAGCATCGGTTCAGGAAAGCCAGGGCCAGATAAAAATAATTGCTCTGGTATAAACTCAATCTATGAATTCGTAATTTGTACCACTTGGGTAGGGCAGCTCGGGGATCGTCCCTCTGTGCCACTGCCTTGGTGCCGTGCCAGACATACAGCAAAGCCAGCCAAAACTTGGCAGGACCGTGGCCACGGATGAAACCTGGGCTGGCAGGGGGGCTGGCAGGGCACAGCGTCACCTGAGCGTTCCTTTACTCGCTCCAGTTGTGAATTCTTTAAATAAATAGTTACAATAAGTTATTCTGCACAAGTTGGCCAAAAAGCCGATTACAACCCCCGCAGTCGGGTAGGAGAGCGCGGAACTGGCAGATCTTTTCCACAAGTCCCCCCTTCGGTTGCAGTCACCTCCTCTCCAGCAGCCACCTCCGTTCAGTGCCCGTCGAGCCCAGATGGGTTCTTGGGAGAGGGTTTGGCTTCCCCAGAAGAAAAGCTGAGACACAGGATGCTCCTCACCGTACTCGTCTCCTGCACTAACCATCGCCCCCCGCTTCCGCGGTCCCGCTGCCTGCCCGTGCTGCTGCTCCCTCCGCTCTTCCCTAACGGCTCGTAGTGACGACAGAACAGGGGCAGAGGAGGTGATTCATACAAACCAGACCAGGGTCTGAGCTTCCTTCAGCTCACATTTCTCCTGAAGCAGAGCCGGGGAAGCGGCCAGCCCAAAGCAGAGCCTGCTCAACCAGGGACTCCCTCATGGCCACCCCAGCGTCGCCCCCGTTCTTTAGGAAACAGAAGGATTTGTGGGTGAGAAACATCCGAGGGGATGATTTTTCTCTCTCCGAGGCCAGGGAAAGCCTCTGGCGTGGCTGGGTGCAAGGTGGCAGCTGTAATTCTCTTAACTGCTCCTTCACTATGTCTGCACTGCCGCTAATCTCCCGCATCCCTGTAGAAAAGTCACGACTGAAGACTCAAGTTGTCAAAACATCCCTTGACTTTTCCACCAGCGCTGGTGGAAGCGTGGCTGCGCTCAGCCGGAGCAGGGCTGAGCTGCCTCTTGGAAGGTCCCTGTTTCCAATTTAGCACAGCTCCCAGGAGGTATTACATTTCCTGGTGCAAAGCAGAAAACGCTTTGAGATCCTCAAGCACAAAGCCTTGTTGTTTGATTCATTTGTACCGCTGAGCAAATTCTCCTTTCAAGGCTTCCAGTGGGGAAATTTCCTTCAGCTTCCCCATGGCAGGACCCAGATTAAAGCTACCTTTACCCTTTCAATGTCTAGAAAGCACGATTCCTTCAGAGACTGCCTTTATTTCCTGTATTCCTGGAAGATCTTTTTAATTGCAAGAAACACCCAGTTCCTAATTACAAAAGCATTTGAGCTCATCCTCTTTTCTGCTGTGCTGTTGGCAGAGCCCCTGGAAGAGCTCTCCAACCTGCAACTTCCAAGGAATCTATTCGGAAACCCATTGCGGCTCCCAGATAAGAGGCTGCCAGCGCCACACGAAGAGCAGCGCTCGGGCGGGCTGGCACTGGCATCGCAGTCATTCTTGGCACTCCCGACGCCTCCTCCTCCGAGGATGCCGCTCCCGGCTGCCTCTGCCCGCCCTCCCCGCAGCCGGGGGCACCCGCACCCCCCGGGGTCACCTGAACCACGTGCGTTTGGTGGCACCGCACGGACTGCGCTGCAGACGCTGCCCGACGTCCTGCCCGCCGGGGAGAAGCCGAGGCGGGGGCTGCCCCGAGAAGCTGCCCCTGCGAGGTCTCTGCCCCCGCGGGCTCGGGCCGTCTCACGGGCTCGGGTCTCGCTGGGGTCCACGCGTCCCTCGGGGCTCTGTGCCCGAGCTCTGCGCTGCCGTTAACCGGCCGGATCCCGGGGCTTTTCTCGAATTTTCCCCAGATTCCAACCAGAGCGAGTCTGCTGCTGCTTCAGAACAATGTTTCTCTGATTACAACCCAGGCTGACAATTATAGTGATTTAAAACCAAACTAATTGTGAAGTACTTTGATCATGCTTAGCACAACCTGTGGTTTGTAGGCTGCAAGTAGTTGAAAGGAACCCTTGGGTTCACAATTTCCTTGAATATAAATTTTATTTTGATACACAAGGTATGATTTTAATATTAAAATTAACCTTGCAGTTGTTTTCCCCTTCATTCCATTTCTTCTTTGAATACTTTTGCTGCTATAATTTCCTCTCCCAAAGCTTAATATTTACCGCACAATTTGTTTTAGCTTAAGCCTAACTTTCCTTATTTATTTGCTTTTATTAAGAATAATTTTCTTAAGGTTTTTTTTATTACCATTATTTTGGTCTCAGTCCTGAAAGGCATTGTTTGGTGGTTTTTTTGCTGTTGGAAGAACAGGGGTTGGCAAGGGCAGTCGCTGCCCGGCCGGGCAGAGCGGAGGCGTCCGAGCAGCAGCAGGAGCGGCTCCAGCCCTGGCTTACGGGAGGGTCTCTGCGGCAACAGCCCCAGGAGCGGTTTGTGCCCATTTGACCACAGGACGGGCAGCGACGCCCTGCACTTCCCTGCCCTTTGCTGCCACTGGCAGGGGTGCGGGAGGTTGGCATCGGGGGCTGCGGCCGAGGCTGCTCCGAGCGGTGCCCGGCTCCGCGTCCCAGCCGCCGCTGGCCCGCAGTGCCCGCGGTTCGGGGCAGCGCGGGCACCGTCCCGCTGCAGAGGCTTCATGGTGCCCTTCACCACACTCTGCCGCTTCTGCCCCTTCCTGGAGGGAGCCCCCGTCCCGCAGCTTTCCCGCGCGTCCCCGCGCTCTCAGGTACCCGGGGCGGGTTCAAAGGGAGGTGCACATGTTGGCCCCATCCCCGAACTGGCGCCTCTCTGCCTGGGAAACCTGAGAGTTTCTGTCCTTGCTTATGAACCGTGACATCTGCGCATTCCTCGGGCGCTGACCCCCGGGGGCCACAGGTCACCCCCAGGTCAAGCAGTTTCCTCTTTCACCACCAATAGAGACCTTGACTAGAGGTAAATTATGTTGCAGTTTAAGGAAATAATTTGAAACACTCTTGTAATTATAATAAATTTTGCTGTTTACATTTTAATCTTCAACCCTTTCACCCTCTGGTTCTCTTGTTTAAGGTAAAA
>VZRU01010171.1:34609-45290 GCA_013398155.1 Pedionomus torquatus | reverse complement strand
TACATTTAAGATAAAAACTCCTGCCATGGTGGACAGTTGAACAAATAACTGGGGCTCCAGGAACACAACAGCCCTAACGCCTTTGTCTGCGCAGGGCAGGAGCGTGCGCGTTCCTAAGGGCAAGGTCTACTTAATCTCCAGATCAGCCTGTCCACGCAGCAAGGCTGGAAACTCAATATTGTGTTAGGAATGTCACGTGCCTCCCAGTTCTCCATCTTCAGGAACTGCAAAGTTACTTGAAGAAAAATCTCGGGCACCTTACTCAGGCAAAATTCCAGTTGACTCCAATGAAATCGCACAGCAAAGCAGGCTGAGTCCTGGCTACAGAAGGAGCAGCTGCTTTCCCGAGCGTCCGCTGCCACCGGATTGTTCTCTCTTGCCACTCCCCAGTGCCTGTGGGCTTGCAAAATCTCTCATTCAAAGGAAAACGCTCAAATAGCCACACTGAAGCCCTGCTAGCTCTCAGCTGCGCACCATTCCACCATCTGGCACTTTAAAACAAGACCCTGCACGGGTACCACATTCCTCGTGCACCCGCACACACCGTCACCCCAAACCGGAGCTGGGGCAGCGCGTGGAGGGGGCAGAGGGATGGCAGCGGGGTCTGTGGCAGCGTGGAAAGCCACCAGAACAAACACGAAGAAAGCGGAGAAAAAGCCAAAGCCTCTTGGCACAAACTGTGGATTCTCAGAACCAACACTCGGGGCTTTCCTTGGGGGGACTCCTGGGCCTGTGCCCATCACCACCCTTCCCGGAGCCATCCCCCTCAGCAGGCACCAGGGGTCCGCAGCCCCCCGAGCCCCCCGCACCCAGGATTCCAGCTCTGCGCCGCGCAGCGTCAGCTCGGCACACCGGAGCCAACGGGGCCGGAGCAGCCGCCACCGCTGTGCCCCCACCTCTGCCCACCCGGGCGGGCTCCCCTTCCCTCTGCAAAGCGGGTCCAAGAGTCACCCCCAGAAGCGCCGCGGGTCTGACCATCAGAGCGCTGCCCTTAGCGACACCGCGCCTGCCCCAGTGCAGTCCCAGGGCACCACACCTTCCGAGGGCCTTGGGCGACATCAGCCCGTGAAGAGAGAAGCCCTTGCCCTCGGAGGAGACCAAGGGGAGCGCGGAGCAATAGCCCAGGAGGAAGGCGCTCCCCTGCCCGCGAGAGGGACCCGCGGCACCCAGAAGATGTCACTCTCGGAAGGAGCCCAGTGCCCCAGACCTGCCGAAGGTGAAGCCTCACCCCAGGGCAGGGGGGCTCTCTGGGGAGGGAGCTCCCACCCAGAGGCTCAGGGCAGCTGCAGAAGCTCTGCCAGGGCTTGTGGCTGTAAGAACCGCTCACCCGCACCAGGAGATGCCACGGCACAGGCAGGAGAGGGCACGACGCTGCTGACAGGGAAGGAAAGGGCAGTACAAGGAATCAGGGATTCTGGGGATCGTTACACACGTTCTCCCAGGCTGGTGGGCCGGGAGGGTCTGTCCCAGGGAGCTCTGCCTGGCTCCTGGAGCAGCTCTGCAGAGGCAGAGCCAGGGGCAGCTTCAGCTCCTCCTGCCCCACGCCACACCTGATCCCGCGAGCTGCACGTGGGGTGGGTGCCCAGGCACCTTGTGGGTGCCTTGCTGTCCCCAGGTGAAATAATCCCAGTCTGAAGGGGAGCAGCAGCAGGGCATACGAGAGGACCTCTTCCCCCGTGGGAGGAAGGTCTCTCCTCTCTGCTCGACGGCACAGGGAGCAGCAGAACACGGCTCTGAAGTGTGGCGAGAGCCTGCAGCTGGCAAGTGCTGTCTTCCTGTTGGCACAGCATGATCTAAGCCTCTTTATCCCTTTTTTCCTTCCTGGGGAGCCCTTCCCAGCCAGCTGGAATCGGGTACCACAATCTCCGTCTTCTGTCTTGGCACAAAACAGAACCTTCTTGTAGAGAGCGCTGAGGACAGTGTGCTGTGCCTTTGGATACTCCCCTGAGACACACGGGGCTGAGCAGCCAGAGCTGTGTCCTTGTGCCCAGAAGCAGAGTTTCAGTCCTCATGCTGATCCACAGCAATGATTTCAGCACAAGATGCTGTTGGCCGGCTGGGAGCTGGAAGCTCTCCAGACCTCAGGTCTGGGCGTTAGTGGAAAGCCTATTTCTTCAGTGCCCCGGCACCACCTGTCCTGCAGCAGCTCAGCCCGGGTGTGTAACTCCACCTGCCGTCCCAGTCAGCAGCAAAACGCTCCTGCTTTTAGATGGAAACCGTTCCAAACCCATAATCTTAATCTTAATTAAGTGTCCAAATTAGAGAGGAATCAGCCTTCCACATTCAAAGAGTTGGAAACAGTGGTACTCTATGTCTTCCCAAAGCATGACAAATGAACCATTTCCAAACACAGGGTGTGAACCAAGCCCCGAGCCGGTACACAGGCGGTAGAACAGAAACCCCTCTGCACTGGAAGTCGCCCCGTTCCCAGACCTGCCCTTGCAGACAGTCCCTGCAGAGTCTGGAAATGAAACTTGGCTTCTGCAGCGCTGCCTCTTCATTCGCAGTGCCCAGCTGTGGTTGAGGGATTTCTGAAAAGCAACCTCTGTCTCAGCGCAGAGGACTCCCCAGCCATGGCTGGAGTTTAACAAGGGCAGGGAGGGGTTTCCCCCGTGTCTCGTTTCTACGAGTACATCAAATCAGATCAGGGGCTTGTTTTGGGACAAACCTAGGTACGTGACTCTTTTGAGTGGCCATGCCTGTGTTCCTCTGACGACAGCACGTCACAGCAATTGTGCAGGAGCTTCCACGGGTCCTCCCGAGGAGTAGCAAGTACCTGTCATTCCCACCAGCGGCGCTCAGAGCCCCGGCAGGGCGCGGGCGCAGCGTCCCCTGCGTGGACGTACAGAGCGGGGACAGTGTCCAGCTCGACGGCGCAGTCAAACGCTTTGTCATTTAACTTCCATCAGGCTTTAGGAAACAATGCAAGGCAAGGGAATGCAAGGGAAAACCTGCCATTAAATAGCTGGAGCACATCCTTCTCCAGCCCTGGGCTGAACCCAGGATCCCTCCGTTACCTGCCCCAGAGGAACCAGTGCCCCAGTCAAACTCTAGAGAGGTTTCTCCAGAACTCAGCCCCAGGGCTCCTGTCCTGCATCAGCTGCAGCTGTGAGACAAAAGGACACCACTGCAACCCAAGAAGCCTGGACTAAGGACACCGCAGATTATGAAAGCATCAGGGTGCTGCGGTCATTAGCAATCTCAGTGCCACCTGCTAAAAATATCTATTTAAGCAGATCCACATTCTGAGCATCCTCTCATTTATTTTCCTGTTGACCAAGAGACAGTTCACAAGATTCATGTGCAAAACGTCAGCTCCCTCTCCCGCCTTCTCTCCAGAGCTGTGCCCCAGCCACAGCTGACAGATGGCAGGGGCGTGAGGAGCAGAGATGGGAGAGGTTTCTCTTGCCCCGTGATACCAAAGAGCAGGACAGATCGGGCAGGACTTGTCTGTGGTTTTATCCTCCGAGAAGCAAGCTCACGTCCCAGTGACAAACTGACAGGAGCCCAGGGTAAGTCGGAGCACTTTCTCATCCTGCATTCAAACACGGATGATCATGCTTGACCAAGCTGCAGTGGCCTCACAGGAGGGCTGTCCTACCACGGGTAGATGGATGGTGGGCAGGAGAAGAGGTGGGGAAACATCCCCCCCCAGAACCGCTCTGCCCAGCTGGCCCGAGGTGCCAGTGATGGCTGTCTCGCACAGGAAAAGACAAGCCAAGCGTCTCTCCAAGCAGTACCCAAGTTCTTGCCCTTTCTTAGGAGAACTGTTTTAGAAACTTGCTCCTTCATTCTGTGGACACATTTGAAGTCTTTATCCTCCATGTAACTGTGTGAAGGTTCTTAGGCTGCTCTGGAAGAAAGGCTTCCATCCCTCTTTCCTGAGCATCCGTTTTCTTCCCTCACCCACCCTAGATTTGATTATTTTTCTACAATCGATTATCTCTAGCTTTCCTTTTAATTTCATGATTATAAGCATAACAGAGAGGTTTTTGCACCACAGGGTTAAAGACTTAATCCAATTTATTCTAGCTGCTTTCTCTTTCTTGAAATAGCAAAGTTAGCTATTGAAATGTTCTGGTAGATACTCGGGCAAAGGCAGAGCTGGGCTGGTGCTCAGGTCACCCCGTGGAGCACGGGGGAGCGTCACGGGGGGAAAGGAGAGGGTGGCCGGTTCCTCTGCGAGCACCTCTGGCAGCGGGCACAGATGCCCCCGCCTCGCCCGCCGCTGGGGCACGCTGGCAACCCTGGAAATCTCAGTGGGACAGATATTAATGCCAGTGACCTGTTCAGCCCGTGAAACGGTTCTGAGCAACACGACAGCTCTCCCCTGAAGAACTCGGTACGTCCAGCCCCGCCACTATTTATTTTATAAGTGTCCTGCATATAATGAAAGGAACAATCTTTCTTCCCATCTGCCTGACTGAAAGGCACATTTTGTGTGCGGAGCGGTTTCAGCGAGCTAATGGCAAAGTGCACATTACGAGCCCAGCAGTGAAAGCATTTGTAAACATCATCATCATCATCAAAGAGGCCTAGAGCTGCAAAGGCTGTTTTTTGCCTTGTGAGTTTATGTCTGTAAATGACTAATTGGTAAAGTTTTATCTGCAGAAGGTGGTTGGTGGTGGAAGGTATTTACAAGAAAGAAAAGCAGGAAATAATTCATCTTGAGAAGGTGAATCTGATCCGAGATGTTCGTGGATCAAAATGGGCTTTAAATCTGGGTCTATTTGCCTTCAAAAATATATATAAAAATAAAATTCCCCGTTTGATTACACAAGAAATGGAAACGCACACCCAGAGGGTGTCAAAGACTGGGCAGCAGGTGACAGCGAGAGCGCGTCCCTGCGAGAGCGGCAGGAGCGCGTTGGGAGGCAGGAGCTCAGCTTCGCACCCACCTGCTGCACTTGCCACTGACTTATTAAAAACAAAGACACCGGATTTTGAATGAAACAGTAGCTCAACTGTGGAGAATACCCGCTTGCATCTTACTGCTTCGTTTAGTATAACCCTCCAAAAATGCTTATTCTTTGGTACCAAAGCAAAGGGGACGCGCTGGTCCTGCGCTGGAGAGCATGGGCTGGAGAGCGGTGCTCTCCTTTAGGCCATGAAGTTGTTAAAATCATTTCAAATGAGCTCGGTGTTTAGTCTTCACTGCAGGAAACCTTGCTCTACCTGCCTGAAACAGCCCTTATCAGGGAAATAACGCCACTGCCTCTGCTGAAAAATCAAGGGGTGACTCTTTAAAACAGTTATATGACCTTTAAAAAGTACACAAAGTAAGGGAGCAGCAAGGATGCTGGAGCCCCATTAGCTAAAGGGCCTCCTAGGCTTTCATTGGGCTATGGAGGTATTTAACTAATAGAAAACATCGCCCCTCCGATTCCTGTCTCAGAAGCAAAATAGGGATAATTTAGTATCAGGAGTGATTAATGTCATTTACTTACCCATTTTGTTATAGCTGTTACTGAATTTAAAATGCTACTCACAAATTAAATATTTTACAACCATTTTGCTCCTAATTGGTTGCAGATCACAGATTTCCTTTAAACGTAACGGCTCTTTAGGTGGTGGCGTTTGCACACATTGTTTTTTTACAATCACTCCTGACATTTTGAGAATTTGTTTAATTTTGATGAATTTCTGTTAGAGGAGAGGAGAAGGTGGGATGTCTTTGGAACGGGCTGTTGTTTCACAGTGCGGTTTAACATCCTTTAGGGTATTAATTTGCACACTTTGCCGCACACACGTTGGCCTTTAAGACTCTGAATTAATGTAGCTTAAAGAGATCTTATCTTGATTGTTATTTGGATCAGGACAGTTTAACATACCCTTAATAAAAACAAATACCCTGTCCCATAACGAGCCTCGAGTTTTCAGGGACTTCTTTCGATGCTGTCTTGACACGAAATGTTTAATTGCAGGGAGAAGCAGCGAGCAGAGGGCACACACCCCCCGCACCAGCGGCAGGGGCTGGTTACTGCTGGCTACTTTTTCCCAGCAAGGTAACAAGCAGCGACTCTCGGGACGCCAGTGACTTCTGAAAGTTGTACCAGAACCAAGACGGGTCTGCAGGAGCCGGGCAGCGGCAGCAGACGAGCTTCCTGCTGCGTCTGAGCCTCCCCTCTCGGACACAGCTTCTGCGCACGCTTCGAAAGAACCTTCATGGTGCTTTGACTGAGTGGGTTTGCGTTTGTTTCTGGTTTTAAATCACAGTTGATTTACACCTTTCTTGTCTTAAATTTTCACATGGGAAAAAAAGAGAAAAGCTGCCTGAGCTGAAACACACTGATGCCTGAAGTTTCCATCGCCAGCTCGGAACAGAACAGTTTTTCTCTTAATTCCTTGACCCTTCAAAGGATTTTGGTGACGGTCACAGCACCAAAGCAGCTTCCTTTTAAGCTTAGGTCAAAAGAATCTGCTATCTCTGGTTTCTGCCACAAAGTGCAAGCCTTCCTCTTTGTAGGCAACACAAAATCAAGCATTTGGAAGAACTGGTGAATGGATTCTGCCCTGCAGCCACTTGCCCTTTTCTCTAGTCCCCAGTTAATATTGTCCACACCAAAACCAACCCTTCCTCGATGGCACCAGTAATCCCTCCCAGTTTACCTCTGCCCAGTGGAATTGCCCAGTCAGGAAAACCTCCCAACACCCCCAACCATCAGGAAAACCTCCCAACACCCCCAACCATCAGGAAAACCTTCCAACATCCCCAACCATTTCAGGAGCGCTCCTTTTCCCCGGTTGCTGCCGCAGCTCTGCCATGGGACAGCACTTGCCCACCCCAAAATACGTGTGCCGAGCCACAGCAGCTGCACATGGGCTACACTTGCCCCCTCCCTCCCCAAATTCAAGCACTCGCTCCCTGATCACCCAAATAGTGATTTAAGCAGGCTCTTACGTCATTTGGGGAAACACATGTGGATGTTTCAAATGTGGACTCGATCCACCACGAGGGATACCCAGAGGAGTGAGACACACGGGGACCCTCTGCGCTCCAGTAGCTGATGCCCTGTTCCCTGCAGCACCCACTGAAATCATTTAGTCCCAAAGATAACTGTGGATAAGGAGCATTTTTAGATGTTTTGAAAAGCCACTGCTGTTTGATCTTAACAGATGACTTCTACAATCTAAACTTCATCTTCACCACTAGAAAGGGTTCTCCTACTCTGTCAGCGAGTGTTTACAGTGAATCTGTGCGGGGTTTGGTCACAGGCTCCCACCAGGTTTGAGCTCCCCTTGAAAAATTAGTTCTTCTTGTGGGCTGTTATTTTCCAGGTACAGATTTCAATTAGCCCGAAGAAGCTCTTCTCCTCACACAAATGTTCCCCGCTACAGACTGGCACATTTAACCAGGACTTCCAGCTCCTAGGTGTATAAACACCAGAGTTCCACTGCTGTTTTCCCCCTGACGTGAAAGGCATACGTAAACACGCTCAAGAGCTAGAAGCGGTGACTGAAATATTTCTAAAGGGTCTTTTGCACCTTAAGCACCCTCCACTTTCCTGTGGTTAAATGCACAATGCGTGGGAGATATTAACCAAAGAAATTCTGCAGTTGCAAAGGTTATTTTTCAGGGCTTGTTAATTCCTGTGTTTTCATTTTCCTCTTGTGCCAACGAAGTCTGGCTTAACGAGTTCAGTGTCTTCCCATGCAAGGGGTGAGGAATGCCAGACTACAGCCCAAGGTAGGTGCTCTGCTCAGCTGACCAGGGGTGCCTGGAAACTGGCTGTGAACTAACAAGTGGCATTTTAAAAATAATTGAAGCTGTACTCCTTGATGAACTTGAATAATTGGCATATACCTTGAAAGAAGGTAATTTAACAAAAAGCCAATATTAATTGTTTTGCATTTGTGAGAAGAGCAAACCACACAAGTCTTAAGGTAAGGGGAAATTAATCTTGAAACAAATTTTTTAATAAATGATACTTAAAATTAAACTTTGTTGGTGTCAGTGAGCAATACAAAGACTAAACTTAACTTTGGAAGCATTCGCTAAGGCTGCAGGCTTCAAACAGCGCTATATTGGTTAACAACTAAAAGCCATGGAAATGAGTTTTCGATGCACTTCTAGTCTGATTCGGTGGCGATGCCAGGCAAAACTGCCAACGCGCCTCGCTGCAGTTCCCTGCTCGGTGTTGCAAAGACAGCTGAGGAGACAGCAAACTCGGGGCACAGCCCCACCTGCACCCCTCCAAAACCCCAAATTTGAGCTGAAGTGTCACAAGCCTTTTGAACTAAACAGCCTGGTTGATAATCAAACCACAATTTCATAATTCCATGTGCATAGACCAGCTCCTTTAAAATGCACCAGCTGCGTCTGCACAAGTGTTTACTGGTGGGATTTTGGATTTAAAAAGGGAAAGGCTCTTTTCAGCGTTTAGCAGAGAAACAAACGGCTCTGCTGCCCCTGCCCAGAGGCTGCCCTCACCCCAGCGCTCCCACCGCCCCACCACTAGCCCAGATTCGACAGATACCCTAAGGAAGAGAAAACCTCTATAACGGTTTATTTTTGTCCTAAATTCTTAACTCAGAAGTGAGATGTGACCCTTAGATACATCTCCCATCATACCCTGCTGATTCCTCCCGTTTGCTCAGGGCTAGCAGAATCGTACTAATTGGCCACTCTGCTGGGGTGGCTTTTAGCCAGTTCCTTTCCCTGAGCGTCAGACAGATTACTGCACGAAAACGTCTGTGAGATAAATATGCTGCACATTTCAACCAAATGAAACCCCAAAATCGTTTGTTAAGGTGAATTCGGCCACTGAGGGAAACAACTGCCCCTTTTTCATGCTCTCTGAACTGCAGGGTGTACACTTTGCTTTAGGTTGTGGAGATTTTTTTTTAACCATTTGGAAAAATCCTAAGAAACAGATTTGGGAAGAAGGAAAGAACAGAATCCCAGGCTTTTACTACCGATTAAGTTTTGTGGATTGTCTTTATTTAAAAGAAAAAAAGAAAAAAATCTGAATGTTCTTCTTGACACTAAAACAAAGAGTGAGCTCCTGAAATACTCTCAAGTGGAGGTTTTGTTGCTGCAGTGCACTCCTTAAAAAAAAAAAAAAAAAAAAAAAACAACCTTCAGATCTTTCCCAGCACAACTTTCTCCTCTCCCTGCCCATCTGACAGCACATTTTAATTGTTTGGTACAGCAAAAAGACCCTTTTGTACCAAAAATTTTAAAGCACAAATCTCCAGAACTTTGGAGTTACGTACATCCCAGGTATTTTAGAAAGGTAATTTATTTTGTAAATATTTTTGTTTTAAAATGTACATATGAAAGCTTGTACAATGGTAAAAGCATGAATTTCCTGGAATTAGCTTATCCTGAAGAAGATTGTTTCTATTTATAATTTTGGTTTTTACTAAGAAACCCGGGGTTCTCTGAAAAGAAAACGTCCTGGAAATCTCCCTATTGCAAATTGTGGACAAGCCAGAAGTAAGTGTTGTGAATTAGTACGAATTGATACAAAACGTTTGTGCAGTTTGCTCTAAAATCATCAAATGAAGGAAGGATTTGAACTGAGATTTAAATAAAATTTGACACTAAATCATCTATTAAAACATGCTCCTTAATTTTAATAGTATTAGATAGGAAAAAAAATTTCAAAACTCTGTTTTTTTCCCATGTACAGCTCCACTTTCATTCTCTCCCTCAGTGTACTCCTGAAGAGCCAGTAAACTCCTTCTTAAGTCAGTATTACACTGATAAACTAATTTCAAACAAATGTAAGTCAGTGCCAACACACAATTTCAACAAGAAGCAGAATTACAATAACAAATATCAACAAACTATTTGGCTGTTTGAGCCAGTGTGAAATCTGAGAAAGGTGGATTTCTCAAACAATTATTCTGGGGACTCGGGGCTGTTTGTTGCTTCGGAGCTTTTTTCAGCTCGCTGCAGCCGTGACATTTTACCGACGAACACTTCCAAGCTGGGGTTTGTTTTCAAATTGTAGATCGAGATGAGGCTTCAAGGCACAGCTATGAACTTTCTTGCAAATGATGACTAAGAATTTCTTGCTTTCTAAGGAGGGACCACAGCCACTGGCTCTCACACCCCCGCCAGCCCCCGGCAGTCTCTGAGCTAACCCTCACCCCCTTCCTGGACTTGCTCTGCTCTGCTAGAAAGCAAGTCGGCTGTAATTACTTACAGGTGAGTTATTCCATACTAATGAAATAGCTCCATGAGAACGATGTTATTGAATTGAAATGTAGATGGCAGAAACACATTGATTTATTTTGCATGGATTTTTAAACACTTAACCATCGCTCCCGCTCCCTCTCCCCTCGGTGCTGAAGAAATTAAGACCCAGCGGAGAGAGAAGCGAACGTGAAGTTCACTCCTAAGTCAGACTGGTATCATTTTTGCACGGTTTGGGGGCAGAATGAAAAATAAGCTGGGTTTAGTAGTAAAACGTCTCACTTTTTTGTTTCCAAAAGCCCGGTGCCGGACACGGGGAGGCACAGCACCCTCGCACTCTTACCTTCCTCCCGACACTAACTGAAAGATGAATTTGTTTACTTTGTTGTGCTTTTTAAAAAAGTGTGGGTAACTCCACCCATAACTCGGCACCTTCCCACTCACCCAGTCCTTTTTAACCTCTTAAGCTCTGCTCCCGACCCCGCGTCCCCCCCGCCGCTGCAGCAGGCATTTCCAAGCCACATCCATTTTTATTGA
>VZRU01010170.1:1677-13203 GCA_013398155.1 Pedionomus torquatus | reverse complement strand
CGGCCAGGCAGGAAACAAAACGCTGTGAGAACGCCAGTCGGCCCTTTCCCCGCAAGCAACAAAGCAGGGTCGGGCGGCGGAGCCTGAGAAGGCGTATTAGACCTAACATTAGGAGGAAAAAAACATAACTTCAGCTGGCTTACAAAGCAGCGCTGGAACAGCCGCTGCCTCCCCCTCGCTCGCCTGCCCACCTCAGCCGCGAAGCCGCCAAGATGGCCGCCAAGATGGCCGCCAAGATGGCCGCCAAGATGGCCACCTGCCAGCCCGCCACAGGCACGAAGCCGCCAAGATGGCCGCCTGCCGGCCCGCCACAGGCACGAAGCCGCCAAGATGGCCGCCAAGATGGCCGCCTGCCGGCCCGCCACAGGCACGAAGCCACCAAGATGGCCGCCAAGATGGCCGCCTGCCGCCTCCCCCTCGCCGGCCCGCCACGGCCGCCAAGATAGCCGCCCTACTGGCCGCCTGCCGCGCATGATCCGGGAGGCCGGGGCGGAGGATGGCGGTGGTGAGGAGAAGGTATTGGCCTTCCCAGGTACTAAGGGAGGAGGAGAAGGGGAGGCCTGAGTGAAAGCGTGGAGGGTAGCGGGGCTGCCCCACCCCGGGACAGTGCGAGTGGGTGCCGCTCCTGAGGGCCGGGGAGCGCCATGATGGCAGCGCTGCGGGAAGGCGCTGGTTTGAGAGCAAAGCGCTGGCTTTACATAAAATAAAAGGGAAGCAAATGGGATAATAGGCTGCCTCACGTTCCCCAGGGAAATTACATGCTGGCGCTGCTGTGTGACAGAGGGAAAAGCATTGTTTTGCTTTCACCTCCAGCTTTTTGTTTTAATAGTGTAAAATTGAGCACGTCTTGGTGGTTTATTGTCTAATCAAGAAAAAGAGCTTGCATATGAAATACTAAAATGAAAAAAAAAAAAAAGGCCAGTGTATTTTTCTTTCTTTGCTTATGCTCTCAGTAACTTAAGAAAAGAGATGAGATCTACATTTTGTTGTTGTTCCCACCAAAAAGCGTTTGACCTTTCAGCCTGCTACCTGCAATAGCCAGTAAAGGTCAAGTTTCTCGCCAAGGAAAAAGGTCTGTGTGGCATTAGCAGAAGATGAGTGAAGGCTGCACTCGGTGACGGTGGCTCCTGGGCTGAGGACTCGTCTTCTGCCATGGTGAGGCTGGCTTTTTTGGGTCTGTTGCTATTTTTTTGTTTGTTTGTTTGTTTGTTTGTTTGTTTTGACAGAACATCTCTGTGTGTTGAGCATTTTGTAGTCTTAAACTGTCTACGGCTTATATATATATTTGTGTACATCCCAAACAATGGTGTTTGTCTCCCATTTTGCTATTTTGTAAAATGATGGAGATGTGCCGGGACCAGCCAGACTCTAGTTCAGGGTGTCCCGTTTGTAGTACTTACGTTTATGACCATAAACACATTAGAAACTCCGAAGTAGCACTGAGGGACAGCTCTTCTTAGATTGTAGTTTGTTTGAGTGTTGCTTTTTCTCTTCTAGGAAAGAAGCATTTTTGGTTTTTGGACAACTGGTTCTGTTGGAAGAAATTGCAGATCATATTTAGAGAAAAAAAATAATCAGGATTCTCAAGGAGACTCTGCTGGCTGGAAAAAGGTAAATAACTGTTTTCTCAAGAAACATGCTTTTTCAGCTTTTTATTTGGGTTTCATTTTCAGATATTCTCCTTCATTGTTTGCTTCTTCTGTGTTTCTGTCTCTGCATAGGCACAAATTCTTTCCGCAGGCTTCTTCTCCTCCTGAATTAGTCTGGCCAGTGGCTGATATTTCGGTCATGGTTTGCAACATTTGAATTGGCATTCTGCAAAAAGAAGGATCTCTGCCTCCTAAAATTGTCATGAATGTGGAACAGTATTGTCATGTTCCAGCTTAGCAAAGAATCATATAAACTTCAGCATAAGTCTTGTGGATTTCTACATGTTTAAACCTTGTTGTCCCTTGTCACCTGAAAAGCACAGGTTAGCTGTAGCAGATGTTTGCCGTAAGCAGCGTGCTCTAAGGGTAATTGAGACTCAGCACCCAGAATTTTGTATCCTATGTGCTAGAGACAAGATTGAAAGCCATTTTTAATATATGCTTCGGCTGGGAAGAAGGTACCAAATATCATAACAGGGAGAAGGTACTTTGTTGGGAGAAACGGTGTGTTTGGGATACTGGAGTACTGTGCAGAAAAAGTATTTTATTTAGGTGTAGTGTAGTGGCTGGGCATGAAACCTTGCTTCCCTTATTGAAAGAACAGCATGTGCTCATCTTAGCAGCCAGTCCAACTGCAGGTGCCTCTTTTCCTAGTGACAAGCACTAGGTAAACTGTAATCATCCAATTAATAGAGCCTTTCAGCCAACACAGTGGAGCAATAGCAGATCACAAGTGTGGTAAGTGCCTGACTAGGTTTATCTTCACCTGGAATAAATGAATTCTGCTCTAGAAGGGTTACTTTCAGCCTAGAATAATTCCCATATCTTAGATGTGTAAACTTGCATAAAAACACACCTGAGAGTCATGACATGAAAGTGCTTAGACTCGTAGCCACAAAAAATGCAGAACATGAAAGGAAGAGTGGCATTTTGTAAGACTGGGCTGAAAGAGGCCTTTTGGGTCAGTGACTCCAGCAAGTCCATTGTAATTACTGCACTTTTCATACCCTAATGATAGCAGGTCCACAGATGGGCAGCGCAAGGACGATTTTAGACTGGAGGTGTTGGGTTTTTGTTTTTTAGTACTGGAGGCAAGGATGATGCTGTGACCCATTTCTTGTAACTTCTTATGCCATAAGTCATTCCTCATGACTTATGAGGGAGAGGAACTAGAAAGTTGTGTGTTGGGCTGTCTGAGTTGGGGAGGGAGCCAGAACACAATGTGGGGCTTGGTTGCTGGTAATCAGGAAATTGAGTTTCTGTGTGCAGTGCTGGCCTCTCTGAATGTTAATAAAGTTCTGCTTCCTTCCTAAGCCACATCATTTACAGCTAATGAAGCAGTGAAGGGTTGTGGGAGAGAGATCCTAGTGTACGGGCTGGTGACATGCTGGGGGAGGAAACCTCCTGCAAATGGCCTTCTTTACTTCAGATGGCTCCCAGCTGTCACTGCTCTTCTCTCCTACCCTGTCATCCAAGTATGCCTTCCTTCTGCTCTGCAGGGGGAGAATTAGAGAGGCAGAGATAAAATAGCCCAATACAGTCAGGATAAGTGTGTTCCTTTTTGAACTCAATGTTTGAAAACAGTAGCAGGCTCCTTGGACTGCTTATTGAGATTCCTAGTGGGAATAAGAGCTCAAGGAAGGCTTGTCTGTATATAAGCGCTGGTGAAACTTCTCTCACTTAGTTGTAACTCAGAAAGTAGCTGACAAGTGGTGAATATTTTGTCTTACGACATCGTACAAAGTCTTTATCCTGGACTGCAAAGCATGCTGTCCTTTGTGATCATCTTGCCACAATTCAATTTTAAGCACAGTACATGTGCTTTTAGGCAGCAGCTGGATTTCAGAAGATAGGGTGTGATTCTCTTTTCAGTTTGAGATATGTATTTGGATTCATTCTGTGCTCAAGCCCAACTGTTGTGCATCTAGAGTTAGTCTAACTACCTGGCAATGGACTTTCCAGCTTTTACTCATCTTCATCCTGTTCTTTCCAACAGGGCATTTCAGTCAGATTTACACACCGTTGACAAGCTGAGTTCTAGAGCAGAAGACTTTAGAATAAACAGCTAGAGACTGAAAATTCCTTTTATTGTATTAATCTTGCAATACATGATTTTTCTCTTGGAAGTGAATAATTGCTTCTGCTTGGTTAATAGTATTAACTACCTGTAGTGGAACATACTGCATACCTAAAATATCCCAGGATGATTAACTTCAGTGCTTAAAACTGTCAAGAAGTCCCAAAGCTTGTTTTTGAGTGTACATTTCTTGATAATCAAATACTTCTTGCTTCTTTAGTTGAGTGTAGTTTGTTCACTTAACTTTCACCAGAGAACAGAAGTACTGAATTGAAATTGAAATACTGGTTGGGCAGAGAATGGCTGTAGAGCAGGCCTGAGGAGAAGGACTTGGGAGTGCTTGTGGATGAGAAGCTCAGCATGAGCCGTTAGTGCACACTGGCAGCCCAGAAGGCCGTGCTTCTTCTGATGCAGCCCAGGATGTGGTTGGCTAGTAGGTTGAAGAAGGTGATTCTACCCCTCTACTCTGCTCTTGTGAGACCCCACCTGGAGTCCTGTGTCCAGCTCTGGAGTCCTCACCACGGGAAGGACATGGACCTGTTGGAATGGGTCCAGAGGAGGGCCACAAAAGTGATCAGAGGGCTGGAGCACCTCNTGGAGGAGGGTTGGAACTCGATGATCTTTAAGATGTTTTCCAACTCAAACCATTCGATGAAGTAGTCCTGAGATTACCACTGGGAGAAAAAAACTTAAAACACTTAGTTTTGGTGGAAGTTTTTTTTTTGTAGAAAATTGAACAGAAGGTTGGAGGGCCTAATGGATTTGCTGAAAAACAAAACTGCAGTACCGTTGGTAACCTGGACCCAATAGCAACCTGCATTTCTGCCTAGTAATCACTCTAACACAAGGTACAGTTAGTCTTTGTCTGGCTTATCAAGCATTTGGCCAGTGTGTGAGTTTTCCTTTTGTCTATGAAGCTACGGAACGTTCATGTTTTCCTGTTTGAGCTTCACACAGGACATGTAAAACTTGACAGATTGTTTCTGAAGGACCTCTATATGAAGAGTAGCACGTCTCTTTGAATTAAGCCAGCTCTGAAGCACTCTTAATTCTAGGCAGCTGATGATACTACAATTTTTGAGTAAAATTTGAAATTCGGAGGTCTAAAGAGAGAGTATTGGTCTAGCTCCATTTGAGTTTCATTAAAAATGAATAGGAGCTTTTCTGAGGGGTGATGTGTTGGTGCAAAAGGGACTGAAATCTGTTTATCCACAGGACATGCAGAGTCTTGGCAAACTATGTCTGACCTTTCTTACCTTGACTCCTCGTTTCTGGGATATGTCTTAACATTGCTCTGGTGATTTGTTTTGTGGTATTTGGGTTTTTGTGTTGTTTTTTGTTGTTGTTGTTGTTGTTGTTTTGTTTATTCTTTTGGGGTGTGTGTATGGTTGGATTTGATGCTCTCAGATGTCCCTTACAATCATGAAAATTCTGTGATTCTGTTACTAGAAGATGGTCTAATGCTAGGAAGGTGGTTTAGTTTCCATGTCAGTTCAGTTCTAGTTCTACCTTTGAAGGTGCTGGCTTTTAGGAAATGGGTTTTCCCCTCTCATTGCTCTGTTACCCATGACAGAAATGGCTTAGCCTTGGAAATCCTCATAGTTTAGCACTGTTTCATTTACCGTATGGTATTTACAAGATATTAGTTGTCACCTCTGCTCTCCTTTGTTCTTGTAACACCACATTTTTAAATTTTTTTTCCATAGCTATTGTTACACAGGGGCTTAAGTTAAAAGCCCAGCAAGAACACTGGTTGTCTTCTTTCCAGTTTAATGCAGTCCCAGCTCTGCCTATTTGTGGAAAGAAAAGCTTCCTTTTTTTTCCTCCACTAGCTCCATCTACTGTCTCTGAGGGTACATGTGGAGTTTCATGTCGTCAGTGTGGGTTTTCACAAGTCTACGGTAGCCAGAAACGTCCAGTGGACTCAATATTCCTCAAATCACGGGGCAGCACTCCAAAAATAGCAAATGCAAACAAAGTGAGAGTTGGTCTCTGGATCTTTCAAAAACAAATTTGTTAAAGAATTCAGTATAGGTATTTGTATCTTGTTTGATATCACTGTTTAAAACTTCAGTTTAATGTATACCTTCTAATTTCAAGCAGAATAAAACTTAAGTTTACAGCTGCTTAATTTGTTCGACTAAGAGTTTAGGTTTTGTTTAGTGTTTTTTGTCAAGGCAGCTTGCTCTCTTGTGCTGGTTAGAGTTTTTATTGATTTTTTTTAAGGTGACAAATGGTATTTGATGCATTCATGGAGGTGAGCTCCATCAGTAGCTACCAGCCATGATAAAGCCTTTGAGGAAGTTTTCTTAGCCCACTGATTTGCCTGGCAGAGCTTCCTAATTCTCAAGGATTGCTGTTATACTTGTTTATATACTTTTTGCTTGAGTGGCTACTGCCTTTTGTGTCCTCCACTGGTCCCCAAGCTCAAGAGAGTGAGGATAAAGCTCCTCATGGCTGCCACAGTGCAATCGAATTTCCTGTATTTGGGGAAGTTGCGGGGAGTCAGCACCTAGGAGTGTGAGTGTTAATCTTCACCATGAGAAAGCTGCCCTCCTGCCCAGGGTGTTTCCCCTGGCATCTGTTGGCAGAATGGTTGGGGGAAAGAGCCCTTGGTCTGGTCTGGTATCAGAAGCAGCTTTAGCTTCTTACAGATCCTGTGGTGTGCTGAGTGATAGTGCTCAAGCCTTCCTTTTCCAGGTTCAGCGTTGGTTCAGCTTGGCACCTAGATGACGTGATGGTGGGTATTGTGTAAATGACCCGAGAGAATGCCTTTTGCGGAGGCATCAATTTTTATGCAAAAATATGAAGTATATCTTCTGTGTTGAAAACAGAACAAATTATAAAATTGACATATCTGATCAATTGGTTTTGAAAGGTACCATCTTTATTTGCAAATGGGGTCTTTTTTTTAACCTACTCCCTTGGAAATGTGTAGAATCTGTAAAACAGCAGGAAGCCAAGTCACTAAAAGCATCCAGAGGAATTTAATTTTATTTTCATAAACCAATCTACCCACTCACATCTATCTGTGTAAACTAATTACTTTTTTAATTAGGTAGCCTTTTTGATTGCTTATGGAGAGCTGTGGTGAAATTTACCACTAATTATGCTGGGGCAGGAGAAGGCCTCTGGATTGTTAGGAAGGATGAGAAAATTTTATTTCCTTTTGTTGGAATGGGGAGCAAGTAGTAATTGGTACGTAGTGTGCTTATTTTTCCAATTTCAACCTATTCAGCTTTTGTTAACCTTACTAATTGAGGCTCTTTCTGTGGGTCATTTGGTTTCCTTCCATCTAATGCAACAACTACGAGAACAATAGAGAAACAAAACTGTTGTAAAGTTGAAGTTTTCCTTCTTCATGTTAAAGGTAATATTTATACTGAGTGGTTCTAAATTTTGGGCTTGGTGAGTTCCAGTGATGTTTGCCCCAAAATGCTGAATCCTAGGACGTGCAAGCAAGTAATCTCCAAAATTCAAGAGCTGTTTTTTTTTTTCACTGTATTTGAATATGCATTCAGAAAACTGGGAGAAGGTGGTAGTTTCACATCTTTTGTGCCTCTCCTCTGACACCCTAAGCCTTTTGTGAATGTAATTCTGGAAGTCCAGACGTTTCCCTTACCTGAAATCCAAAATATGAGATAACATGTCAGAAGTGTTGATAGCACGGGATACATTATATTCTGCTGATCCATAAGCATTAGATATTTATGAAATGTTTGCCCTTGGGTTCAAGTGGCACTGTGCCAATTAGCTCTGCACTTTGCAGTCAGTCCCCTTTTCCTGCCTCCAGGAATTTAGCATGACTTCTGAAAGGGATGTGCTGTACCACATTCATACTTTTTGTGGATTTAATCCAAAGTATCTATGTACAGTTACCTCTTACCTCCCCTTAAAGGATGCTGGAGCCCCCTGCCTGAAGATGTTCTTTGTTGTACCTAATTATGTGCATACAGCCTTATTCTGTTGGATGTTAAGACTTGGATACAATACACACTTTGTCGTTTCTGAAACTAGGTTTCAATGGGTAAGTCTCCTTTTAACCTATCCTGTGTGATCTTGGTGAAATTTGGCTAATTCAAAATTTATTATTCAGTCCGTTTCCTTTTATGCTAGTCATCTATGGCCAGAAATTACCTGTACGTGGTGATGCTTCTTAGGCAAGTGCTTTTGGGCCAGGCTGTGCTTTCTGCTGCCCTCTACACTTCTTAAGTCATTCCAAAATACTTTTTTTTTTTTTGAGTAGAAAACTTCAGTTGTTTTACTGGCATCCGTTGGTCTCTAGTATTGCTAGCATGGCCAGTTCTAAGAACTGATTTCCATATTTCAAGGAAGTGATACCTGTTCGACTAATAAAAAAAAGTGTAAAAGGATACAGTGGCAGCTGTTTTCTCTGCTTGTGTTTTGGAAGAAATAAGTGATGCAGACATTGGATTCTAAGCAGAGGTTCAGGGCTGCAAACCCCAGAGAGAGATGCAGCTTAGTTACTGCAATTAGAGCTGGAAGAACAGGAGTGAAAAAAGGATTTGTGGCTTAATGGTGTGCTTCCTGTAGTTCATGCTGAAACACAGATGTTTCTTGGATCCTCTTCTTTAGTACTCAACCTGTGGTTTTCGCAAGAAAATTAAGTTATTTACCTGGATCTTGCTCTCAGAACATAAACATCATAAAACAACCACAGAAAGGAACACTGCTAATTGCAAGGTTTGCTTTTCACGCAGACTATTTTGAAGGACTTTGAGTGTGTTAAGAGACCTGTCAGAAACACTGTTCTAGAACCATGGTTACTTTTATGAATAGAAGAAAGTTACCTTCAAAGAACCATTGCAAAGAAGTTATCGCTGGATAAGAAAATGCTTTTGAATTAATCAAATATTTTTAGTAACATAACAAAAGCAACTGGCCTGTAAATTAGCTGGTTATATGTTTACGTTTTTCAAGTGAATGAAGGAGTTCAGAGGACAGAGTTTCAATACTACTTTCAGTTTTGATTATACAGTGTAACTGAGGACTGAAGAAATACTAGTTTCCTGGTGAAAGTACCAGGTTTGTTCTGTAGTTCTATTTCAGATGCAGCACGTCTCCTGAATGAAGGGGCAAGAATCGTAGCTGTGGAAGGGTAAACTTAAAAGCAGGTAGTAGCTAGCAAGCCCATGAGCAGAGCAATTGACAAAGAACTTAATAACTTACTTCAAAATTGTTATGTTCAGTCTGCTTCTCAAATTTGTTCAGTTTACTTCTCAAATCACCTTTTCTGTTTTTTCAGTCACAGTGTAACATGGAGCCCTGTTCTGCTATGATCTCTCAGTAAAACAAATGCTTTGCTCAACTGGCAAATAATTGAGAAGCCTCTTAAACATATTCTGCCAGGAAGGGAGATATAATTGAAAGCATAGTGTGTCCAGGGTGTAAAAAATGTGTTAAGAGTCTGAATGAGTCTAATGAAGACTGGTGATTGCATGTATCATCATATGAAAAGGTAAATACTACTTGCCAAACTTTACTTTAGGCAAACTTTGAATGGCATCAGTAAAACTAATGATGAAGCTCAAACAGAACAGAGGGCAAAAATGTTGCCCGTGGGATTTTTCTTTTTTGCAATGGTTTCTTGCATCTGCTAATGCAGACTATGTATCTCCAAAAAGAGCAAATAACTTTAAAATTAGAAATATCATGGTATCAATTGATGTGCTACTGCCTTTTGAGTTTGGGATCCAAGAGCGTAGTAACAATACTGCTGCTTAAGCTTAATCATCTGTATTTTACTTTGCTATGGAACTTGGATCCAATCTAAATGATAAATCAAGGGGCAAAAATACCATCAGCAAAAATAGTCTTCTTTATCTACATTGGGCCACTCTGAGCACTGCTGGAAAAATGCAGTCTACTGTAATACGTCACTGGATCAACTGTTCTGCTACCATGAGTAATGCGTTGACTGCATGGCTTTGCCCTTCAGGGGCCAGCCCTATGCTACTGCAGCCTTGTCACAATTCTTTGGTATAATTTTTACAAGTGTCATGCTTTCTGTCCTCTCAGAAGTTAAGACACTTCCCGAAGCATCTGGAGACAAGAAGAAAGCAAATCCTTTCAGATATAAGCCTATTTGATTTTTGTCAGTGAGGCTGGCTATTTTCAATACAACAAAACATGCCTAGTCTTTTGGAGAACTTGGTAAGAGGGAAGAAGAAATGGGTAGGGAAGAGTATCATCATGGTTCATGATGCAGCTGGAGGTAGATAGAAAATAACTTGGACAGAGAAGTACTAGGCAAACATAAGAAAGCACTCTACACTAGAAACTATGGCATTGAGAAATTTTTCCCTGGAGTCTGGTTTATGTGGTAGCTGCTCAGTCACGTGTCTTCAACTGTAAATGCTTACTTAAGCCATATCACAATGCCACTGTCTTTCAGCCACTATAGGTCATGCTTCTGGTTAGGTTTCATGCTGACCTGCATTTCTTGCAGTACTCAGCAACTGCACCTCATTTTTCTGTGGGTTTGTTTTCCAGAAGCGTGTTTTATTTCTTCTAAGGAAGAGTAATTTTTATTTTAAATTGTGCTTTACCCAGCAGAATTGACACCTCCCCACACCTCCTTTCAGCTCAGCATTTATTCACCATACTCCACTCATTGGCCACAAGCACTGAGTTACTCTTACACAGACTGCAGCTGGTCAGCTACAACATGCTTTGTCCACTCCAGCTACCTTTTCTGGTGAAGGTCTATAGAAGAACAACTGTTCAACAGCAGATGTTCTTATTAGTAGCAGTTCTTCTGTGGTGGGAACTGGGGTGTGTCTATTGGGCAGTTATGTGCCTAGGACACAATGCTGGTACGAAGATGTGCATGTATTCTTACAAAATCATAGTAGTGTCACAAAAGATTTCACCTCTTAGCACTGTTTAGTGCTGGTCTGGGGTCACTTCAAAAGTAGGTCATGCTGCAGTCAGTCAGAAACCTTGTAGTATGGACAATCTGTCAGAACAGAGCTTAAAAGTCATGATGAAACAGACTTGGTACTCTCAATGTGCTTAAGGTACACAAATAGAAGTACTGAAACCGCAGTTTACCCAAACTCAGGCAAATTAACAAAAATTTTTATTAAGAGTATTCAATATAGCACCACACAAAAGGTACACTGTGCTTTGTGTTGCCTTTAAGGAACATGCCAGAACACTTTCAAACTAGAAAAACTAATGTAAAAAGCTTTCTTGTTCATCAGCAGAGCTACTGTTTGCTGTTTAGAGAAGCTATTCTGAAAAACCACTACTTTCCCACATAATGTTTTAATGGTCTTCCAGGCAAATTAAGCTTGTTCCCTTACTCATTAAGTTATCTTTCAACTTCTGGAGTTTAAGTTTTTGTTAAAAAACACTAATAAATCACTTAGGCCAGCTGCTTTCAGGAAAAGCATTCAATCCAGAACTCTTTACCAGCAGATCCAACTGACAACATACTAGTCAGCTGCTAAATTCCATTTCTTGGACAAGTAACAGAATTTTGATCAATGGTAACTGTGTGAATGGGCTCTATGCATCAACCCCAGGCAAAATGAGAAAGATCTGGATGGAATCCACTCTTAATTCTGCCTTGGGCTCAAAGATAAACAAGGAGTAGGTACTTCATAAAATTACAGATAAATTCATAGAATCATAGAATGGTTAGAGTTGGGAGGGCCCTGAGAGATCATTGAGTTCCAACCTCCCTGCCATGGGCAGGGACACCTCCCACCACACCAGGTTGCTCAAAGCCCCATCCAGCCTGGCCTTAAACACCTCCAGGGATGGGGCAGCCAC